>BGZK01000477.1:0-396476 GCA_005406025.1 Eumeta japonica | reverse complement strand
CTGATAAATTATTCTCAAAAGTTTTACATTCATAATTAAACTCAACTTATTAAAACAAAACAGTAATTTAATTTTTCTTAATCAGTTCTTTTATATGAAAATCCCATTTCATACATGAATCAAGTATTATACCCGTATTTACAGAAATTGGTATCGGTGGACATTTCCACACGCCTTCTAAAGACGTAAAGGTACGTTTCACAGTTAAGTTGGAGTTAAAAACAAAGAATTACGTATTGCTGTGGTAGCGGATGAATGCAAACCTAACTGAGAAAGCCCAGCACAAGGCTATGAGAATGATGCCTGGGGTTTGAAGGTCGGTAGGAGTCCGACATAATTCGTTTTTTTATCCTCAGGTCCCAGTATTCATGAGGATTTCTCCATTTAAAAGGGGGTTTAATAACTAGGTAAGTAAATAATTAAGTGTTTAATATTAAAATATATCCCAGATAATTTAATTTAATGTGAAGCATTTTACTTCTTAGCGATTTAAAGTATTTTATTTTTATTAAGATTTGGTTCAAATTATAGTTTACGGTAATTTATTTAATATATAATTTGCTTTTGGTCTGTTCTTAATACTGACATGTAGTATTTAATAATTTAGGTGTACAGTTATTATGATGGTATTTTTGGTGGGTACAACGATGAAGGGATTCAGCGACAGGATCAAAGTTTAATAGTTCTTGAGAACACTTCCTATATGCCGTAAAGTATGAACCAATATACTACATCTCTTCTCATAGCCGAGATCGAGCTGACTGGATATTACAAAGTCATAATTCGAGATGCTCAGCGTTGAATGCGTTTTAAAAGCAGGAGTTGATATTGAAGGATCACAGCCCAAAGGTGACAGCAGTATTCCAGAAGTTAGCGTACCTGTGCTTTATAAAACGAAGGACATCTGGTTTATTATAATTTCATTACCTTTCAACTGTTGTTTTTGTTTCACATCAAGTCGTGTTATGTTTTATCAAAAGATTACAGTATAAATAAAAATTGGGTGATAATGACATTGAAACACTGCCCCGAAAAGTGATGGTATTAAAAGTAGAAAAGAATAATAAAATCTTTAGTGTCCGATGGACTGCCTATTAGTTCTGATTTTATTAAAATCAAGGTTCGCTTTGTCGTGGCACAAAGACATTAAATGTGTTGAAATTAAACGATGAAATGATTTTTAAAAAAGCATAATGCAAAAGAATCGTAATCAGAATGACAGCGAGAGGATTTTTCAGTGTGGACCGATTATAAATGTTTCACAGCAACATCAGTAACATGCAATAAATATCCCAATTATTTTTTAATAAAATAATTCACACACACACGCACACACGACCACTAACAAACTCGCTCACTTATCACAAGATCTCCGAAACTATAGACGTATAATGTAATAAAAATTGAAACAGGGCGGGCAGCGGAATCAAAAATCCAGGACCACAGAAAGAAATTGAAAACGGAACCAGGGAAAACAACTATCGTATCATTAGGATAAAGAGTGGTGACCAGGGCCGATATCAAGATCAGTACCGTAACCAGAAAGCAAGAACGATTGGAGTGGCAGCAAGGTGTTTCCATTTAAAAGATGAGGGGAACACGTTATATGTCTATGGGCGAAATCGGAACGGAATGATAGTAGCATTTTTGATGCTCCACCGCGGGGCGTACCTTCGACATTTCTTTTAATTTGAGACGTAGGAGCTCACATAGTTCTTCTTTACCTCCGGCCAGTTCGGTTGGAGGCTGCTAATGACCGCTTTAGCCGATGCGATAATAATGTCAAGGATCGAAGGTTTAATGTGCCCTTGGAAGCAGTGAGCGAGTATTGGATTTAATTTACTTATGTTCCGTACTCATTGATCAGTTCTGTCGTAGTGATGGTCGAACACGGTAAGCCGATGCTCACCTCTGAGCTTTCATCGTTCATTGCTATGTTAATTATAAATAATAGAAAGTAATAGAAAAGATAAGGCTCATGTTGAAAACTTCAGAATCGTATTTTTTATTGTTGTATTTTATTTTGCAACAAGCATTATTAAATTCAAACGTATACAGTATATTTACTTTTATGTATTACTAGCTGACACACGTCCGCCTCTAATTGGCAGTATATATTTTGCCTGCATATATGTCGCAGTTTGTCTGAGCGGATAAAGAAGGAATTCTTTTGTCTTTTACATACAACGATCTCGCTGTTAATCCTGATTTTTACTTCGGTCTCGTTCTCTATTTTAATTTTGCTTCAATTGTCGATTCCAATCTCGGTCCGCTGTCGTTTTCGATATTGACCCAATTTTCGATTTCGATCTGGGCTCCGGTCACAATCCTCGTAGATCTTGCTATAAACGATAATCAATTGTCATTTCTATTGGTCTTTACATCTTTCTTTTATAAAGTGACATATTATACTCTAGAACAAAATCTATCTATTTTAAATTATAATATTTGTTTATAAAGATAAATAAATGTAATAGTGAATAATTTATGGATTGAAAAAATGTTTTATTTCTTGTCTATCGAAATATAGCGAAAAGAAATTGAAGAATTGACACAATGTCAAAACAACGTTAAGGTACGGCGCAAATGATTTGGGAATGTATTGCTGCGTACGTCAAATACCAAGAATTCGACGTAGCGATCTATGGCTATGCTACGACGTAAACGCCATGGTACGAAACGTAACTATGAATTATTTTCAGAAGGTTATTCATGAACTTCTTTAGAAGATTTAAATGGTCAGTTTTCAATTTGAATGTATTGGGAGGTACTGAGAAAGAGCGATTTGCGTATATTCTGATACGCGGATAAAAAATAATAAAAGAAAACTATTAGAACCGTTCCCAGCACCACGAACAGCGTCTAATAGTCAATACAAACTATCAAGAGATGTACTGTACATTATAATGTATGTATTTCATACTGATGTATGTAAATTTTATCCAGCTTTGGAAGGAAATCAGTAAACACGGCAAAAGAATTGGCACATAAAGAAGTATTGTGAAAAAAAAAGGAACAGAACCTATATTAATTTGTGGTTACTTTAGTGTGTAACAATATCATTTTTATTATTAACAAATAATATGGTGCGCATCTCAAACTATTTGTTACGTCCCAGATTAACATAAATCAATTTCAGAGTCCATACACCATTTGGGAAATGAAGCCTTAAAAAATATGCATAAGTCTAACAAGAATTTCAAGCTGAAATGCATTTACAAAAAGTTTAAATGAACAGTTTGCATAACGAATCCAACCAAAACACCATCATTTAGGAACAACTCCGCTGCGGGGCGAAATAAAAAGTGGAAGAACCATCGCCGTATAGGGAAGTTTTATCGAATGGTGCCAAGCCATCTTGGTTAGTTCAGCGGGTCAATGAGTGACAACATGCCCGAACTTTAATGCGTCCGCGTCTGTGGCATGAAATGGGAACTGTTTAAAGATCACCGTACGTTCAATTTCATAACTATGGAGCTAGGTAGTGCCCAATAAAGTGATATTATGTTAATTATAATACGATCATCACTATTATGTGATAATTATGTATTTTAGTCTATTTATATCACATATATATATATATCAGTTTGTACATCACTTTGAGCCATTTTATGGACGTAATATTAATTATTTGAATTGATTCTTTCAGTTTAGTACAAGAACTAAAAGTATGTCAAGACATAAATGTTATTGTGAGCCATAAGCTGAATGTTAGTGTACTAAAGCAAATCATCCTGGGTTTTTGTACTCCTTATTTAAACATAAAGAGAAATAATAGTGTTCTAGAAAAAATCCGCAACATTCATTTGTTTAAGAAATTCTTCGTATAAAAATATTTGTAGCTACAACAACAAGAATAAACAAAACAAACAAGAAAGACAAAACCATTGGCGCTTATTGACGTTACGTCGAGGTATAATAGTATTGTTCCGTCTATTTGTCTACGCATTTGGTTTTTCACCAACTTAGCCCTTAACTTCGAACGCGTGGAATTTATTTTTAATAAGCAACTTACTTTCAGTGAACAGATGAAGTAAAGCCTATATGTTGATCCAAGTTGCGTTTTACGTTTAAATTGCCCTTGAAAATGCCCTGAAAATTCGTCCAGTAATTGTTGTACACTGATAAAAGTTCTAAAATAGTCTTATTGTATCTGTTACCTTACTTATATCACTCGAAATTTGTTTTGTAGTAAATATTTTCAGTGGACAGGCGCGTAGATTCTACTTTTTTATTACAGGTATAGATTTTTGTATCGTGGATTTTCTCTGCCAACTTCTTTTTTATCCTACATTTCGACGTCGAAATGTTGTTAATTTTGAACTAAAAATGTATATTGAAGAGCTTTAAACGACACCAAATTATGGAAATTCGTGGTAAAATCTATTATTTTTCTTGAGTGTTTGCTCTTCTTTACGTACTGTATAAAGGCTGTGTTCATGGCACCATTTTGCCAATTTTTTACATTTGTTTCTCTCTTAATCTGTGACGATATTAAGAAATATCATATTAAACCGTAACATGAAGATCGAATTAAAAAATACGACATATTGAATGGAAAGTTAGTAAAGCGCGTCTACCCCATGATAAATCTAGGTCGATACATCTCCGCGACCTGCATGAAGCTGTATGGATTACAACAGATTACGCTGATACATAACTTATTTTAGCCCTTTTGAGGAAAACCGTATATACGATATGGGCGACACAGGTTTTTCTGTGAGATAGTGTACCGTTAATATATATGTAGATCTCGTGATATATATACCTTTAATTTATAAGTCCGATCGAAACAAAAATTGATCTGACAGTTTGTATATATTAAGGACCAACTAGAAAAGATTTTCAAAATTCGTTTTTTAATAGAGTAAAAGGGAAGTTGAATTTTATATGTAATTTTGTTATGGAGCAACGTATGTCTATGAAATTTGATATTACTATTGCTTACTATAAAATGTGAGATACGTTTATGCGTTTCATACAATAGGGGGAGGATGTAGTGGGGTCATATAATGTATAAAATTAGTATGTATAATTCATAGCGGAACGGGGTGTGGAATCGAGACCTAGGACTGAGACAGAAATTGAAAACGGGACTGGGTTCGAACCCAAGTGTTCTATCGGGATTAAGATATAGAGCGTGACTGGGATCCACATCAAGGTCAGTACCGGAACCGGAATTGAAAGCGGGAACGATATTGGGAGTGGCAGCAAGATCTTTCCATCTAAAAGATGAGGAAACACGTTTTATGTCTACGCGGGCGAAACCGGAGCTGAAAGCTAGTAATGTTAGCAATGTTTGTTGCTTCTGAATTTATATATAGATATAGTAATCCAAACATGTATAGAATCATTGCTTCGCTTTAGGTGTATACATTTCTGTCTCTCTGTTTGTCATAGCCTTGATTTTACGAAACGCTATAAAATTCAAACGTAAAAAATTGTACTAAAAGTAGTACAAAAGTACTTTAAGAAAAGAGTTTTGTAAAGGAAAGTATTATTATCATTTGAAAATAATAAGAATATTTTCGGTGAAGGGGGCAGGCCTTTAAATGTTGTCTCTGCGTTATTACTTTCCGACTTTTTATTAGAAATACCTTATGTTTAGTAAGTACCTGACTCCCTATAGAATACACGAAGCGTAGTAAGCTCGAATCTCATATGTTTGAAATGAAATCGGAAGCTGATACCTGTCTGTCTATATATAGCTCTGCAACATTGAACATTTATTGGAAATTATGATGTTTTACGTAACAAAGCTTGAAAACAATATGAACATCTATTCACTACTGCTGTATACCTTGTCTTATATTCAAAGGGCAGGTTTCGTAAAGCAATCTGATGTATATTTAGGATGTACATAGATGGAGCATTATTCAAATAAGCGTTTAAGATACCCTGTTCGTGTATTCCCAACACGAATGTATTCCCCCATCAATTATAATATTTATATTCCATTTCTTTGTGTATGCAAATAAATATTTTGTTTTGTGTTTGTCACGTGTTTCGCAGTATACCGAGTTTTTAAAACGGGCTAAAAAATACATATATTTCTTCTCATGTCGAAATGTCCTGATTTGTGATCGTAAGTCATTGACAGCTATGATGATACTTGTAATATATAAATTGAAAAATGTGGGACGCATGATACGATAATTGATAATAACGATAACGATAAAGATAATGATAAAAATAACCATAACGCTAAGACAGTAACTCAATGACGTGATGGTATTAAAACTTTATTTTGCAGCAATCAGTGAATGATGCAGTATAAAAGCTATAAATATGTACAAAAAATGCTAGGATGATTTTAATAATTTGAAAGACTTATCACTGAGGACTTTAAATTATGTAACATTGCCTCTATCACGAGGAGCTAATACGATTAACACTTAGATAAGGCATGTGACTGACAATTTAGTTATATCTGGAAAAATATTAAGGTTTATTGAATATTTATTTAAATAACAAGGTCATTCACAATGTCATAAAATATAACAAAATGAACAAAAGAAATTAAAACAATAAGGTGAGTTTTTAACGACGTGTATGCACCCTGTTTTACTTTTGAAATATTAGAATTATTTTCGTAGCTGTTGAAAATTGGTATTCAAAATGAGCGTGTAATGAAGAAATTATACTAAACTAGGATAAATTAACCTATAATTTAGTCCGATTTATAAACGTTAAATTATTTTTTTATATAAACAATTATTTTACTCATAGCAGTATTTGCTTGTGGTTCAGTTTTTTGATCTGTTAGTTTAAAGTTTCAAGTTTCTGTATCATCGCGGAGTTAGTTAAAAACTTATCGCCTTGTCTGTACCAAACAGGTAAACAAACTAAACTGAGGCAATATTGCATTATCATCCAGTTCTGAGCTATGTTCAAAATTCCAAGTCTCTAGATTTTGCGAGGAGTTAACTGAATTAAAATAATACTAAATTTGTACCGAACAAACAAACAAACAAACATGCAAATAGCTAGAAATCAAATTAATAATGCAGTATTATCCAGTTCCGAACTTTGTTTATAGTCTCAAGTCTCAAGCTCATTGGAAAGTTAGTTTACAATCTATTGTAAATTTCCATCCGAACAGACAAACAGATGAGAAAGCAAGTTAATAAAACTCATTTTTAATCACATTCCTGTGTCAAAGCGTAACAACGAGCCTGTGACGAGATTTTTGTACTTCTATTGTATTGAGAACCTCATACGAGGCAGGTCATACAGTTTAAAATAATTAATTTTGATGGTCAAAGTCGTGTCCGAGATATTTCGAGACCCATACATTCCAAACGTTTGGATAACGAGAACTAAGTCGAAAAACATCTCAAATCCGATGCTTTTGCTATAGTTAGCACTTAAAAAGCTCCTCCCAGTCCTGCCTTTTACGCCGTCAATCGCCAACGTCAACAACACGTTGAGTAGAATTGAATGTCGCCCGATTATTGAAGTTAAGTAGCGTCGGACGCTTTCAGCACTCGGATGGGTGACCGACTGGGAACGCAGCGTCATGTCCGCTTTTTGCTGTAGTTTGTTTTTTGTTTAATTAAATGTTGAAGAATTTCATTTAATTCTTCTCCAATTTTCTTATTAATAATTTCATTTAATTATTCTCCAACGTTGTTAATTTATTTCATTGTACTTATTAGTCGATACATAATACGTAGAGAAGGGAATTTCATTCTGAGTGTCCCATGTCACCTATTATTTTCATGAAAATATGAACGATGCTTATAATATTGAGAAAATTGCCGCAAATTCGAGGCAAACCAGTTAATTAAATGACGATTTAGTATTAAAAAATCACTTTTTGAAACTTTTTCTTCTAGTATGTTTATTTATGGACATATGTATATGCACGGATAGTTTATGGAGATATTCATTAATTTTGATATCATCATCATCATCATCATCATCGCTCAACCTTCAGCCAGTCGCAATGACTGAAAGGGACAAGTCCCGATACACCGAAGGGAGCGTAAATATCGGGGGGAGTGTAGGTTCTAGCTTGGATTAGGAGTGACGGGAGTGTAGAGCCAGCCGGTATTCGTGCAACCTTTAGCCAGAAACTGGATTCGGGATAGGTAATAGATACTATAGTGTGTCAATAAATACAGTGGGGAAGGTATGTTCCTTTTGTTTCTCTTTCGTTCTTCGTTTCCTTTGCTTGGTGCAGGCTTTGACGTCCATTTCTGAGAGTTGGAACAGTTCATCTGCAGCCTTTCTAATTTCTACTATAGTCTGTGCTAATGTCGTGTATTCTTCTTGGTTCCTGTTGTAAAAACTACTGTCTTGTTATGCGAATCTCCCAAGTGCGAATAACTTTCTATTGTAGAAGAACTTAAATTAGAGTTGAGTAGATGGTGTCGAGCTCTTAAACAAATCCTTTCTGGATTTTTCTTCAGTCGATTTTTCATTGTTTATGTTCTCAGCTTGGTGAAGAAGTTTTAGCGACCGTTAAGAACTTGACAAATGTCATCGACAGCCTTTGAAGTTTCCGCTTTGCTCTGTACTATAATCGCCTTTTCTTCTTGGTTCCTGTTGTAATAGCTCGGTCTACCCAAGGCTCTCATGTGTAACTAGGACGTCTAATTTTTCTTTCTGTTGTAGTAGATCTTAAGGCGGTGCTCATTAGATGATGTCGAGCTTTTGTTTTAAAAGAAATCCTAATTTCCCAATTTCCTTCTTCCTTCAATCTTTTATTCTAATTTTTCTTCCTTTAGTGCAGATCTCATTGTCCGTTTTGAGAATTGGTAAAGATCATCCACAATCTTTGTATTCTCTAGTTTCAGTTAGAACCAAAAGTTCAGCTATAACCTTATTAATTTCGTGCAGCCCATTTTATTACTTACTACTGTCATAGCTCATTCTTGTCTTTGCAATTATCTCATATGTAACTAGAGTGTCCAACTTATTTTTGTCTTTGATCTTAAAGCAATAACTATTAGGTGGTGTTGAACTCTTCTTTAAAGAAAAACTTTCCTAATTCTTATCTTCCTTTAATCTTTCATTCTTTATTTCCTTTGCGTGGTGTAGGTTTTCAGTGTCCATTTCTACTAGTTGATAAGTTCATCCATAGCTTCTTTAGTTGTTTTTTTTTGCTCTGTGTGTCCATTCATTATGGTCCCTGTTGTAATGAATAGTTCATATCTTCTTTAAGCGTGTCTCCCGAGTATAATTAGCTTATTGTTGCATAAATCTTAAAAGAAGTTAAGTAGTGTCAAGCTGTTCTTAAAATAAATCCTCCTTTCTTACTTAATTTCTTTCGTCAACTCTGCGTTCTTCATTCCGTGCAAGGTTTTCAGTATTCATCTGGAAATCGATGAAGTTCATCAAGCAATTCACTCTAATCTAATGCGATCCGTTCTTCTTTGTTCCTGTTGTGATAGATGATTCGCTGTTTACACGAGTCGCCCATGTGTAACTAGTATCCGACTCTCTTTCTAGTAAGTATTGAGATGGTGTTAAGTAGATGGTGTACGCTCGTCTAAAAAATAAAAACTCCTTTTTAATTTATTTTTCGTTTTCTCTTTCATTTTTCATATTTTTCGCTTGGAGCAATTCTTCAGTGACAGTTTTGAGAGTTGATGAGGTCCATCACCAGCCTTTCTAATGTCTGATTTTCTGATCTGATGCAGTCCATTCTTCTTTTTCTTCTTTTTTTCACGTTTTTTCTACACGAGTCTACTATGTAAACTAGGGCATCTACTCGTCCACAGTCAGTCGAGCGATGATGAGCAGCGCCATTACGCCAAGTCTCAAGTCTGTACCGTTCTTCGTCGAAGAGTTCCACTGCGCGGAAACCAGCGCCACTGCACTGTTTTCGTCCACGATCAGTCGAGCGATGATTAGCAGCGCCCGTACGCCAAGTCTCAAGTCTGTGCCGTTCTTCGTCGAAGAGTTCCACCGTGCGCGGAAACCAGCGCCGCTGCACTGTTTTCTTGTCCACGATCAGTCGAACGATGATTAGCAGCGCCCGTACGCCAAGTCTCAAGTCTGTGCCGTTCTTCGTCGAAGAGTTCCACCGTGCGCGGAAACCAGCGCCGCTGCACTGTTTTCTTGTCCACGATCAGTCGAACGATGATTAGCAGCGCCCGTACGCCAAGTCTCAAGTCTGTGCCGTTCTTCGTCGAAGAGTTCCACCTGTGCGGAAACCAGCGCCGCTGCACTGTTTTCTCCACGATCAGTCGAACGATGATTAGCAGCGCCCGTACGCCAAGTCTCAAGTCTGTGCCGTTCGTCGAAGAGTTCCACTGCGCGGAAACCAGCGCCGCTGCACTGTTTTCGTCCACGATCAGTCGAACGATGATTAGCAGCGCCCGTACGCCAAGTCTCAAGTCTGTGCTGTTCTTCGTCGAAGAGTTCCACCGTGCGTGGAAACCAGAACTGCAGCAACGTTTTAATGTCTACAAGGACGCGATCCGTTGTCAGGACAGTCATTATGCATTAGCATTATTTTGCCGTTAAAATATAATAGGATATTGTACAGTTATCTTATGTTTCACATTTCCTTAAGCCCTTATTATATATCAATACAAAAAAACGCTGCACATCTTCGTGACGCTAATATTATTATTATTGCGTTTCATCCATAAAAGTTTTTCCCTCGTTTTGAAGTGAAGCCTAAAGAGAATTCACTTAAAATATATATATATATATTTCTTGCGTTGTTCTTTCATTCTGGTCTGCATATTCTTCGTTTGATGCACATTTTAGTATACGTTTCTGAGAATTGATAAACATCATGAACAACCTTTTAATTTCTCCTTTGCTATAAGCGAATAAAGTCCATTCTTCTTGGTTCCTATTGTAATAGGAACCAACCATTGTCTAAACGAGTTTTCCATATGTAGCTTTTCATTTTCCTTTTTTCCTTTCTGTTGTAGTAGATTCTGAAATGGTGTTAAGTAGATGGCGCCCAACTCTTCTCAACAAGAAAAATATAAGTTCCTTACTAATTTGTTCTTCACTTGGTGCAAATTTTCAGTGTTCATTTCAAAGAATTTGTACAGCTCAAATTTTTAATCTTACTTCGCTCAGTGTAATGTTGTATTCTAATCATTTTGTCATCCAATGTTAACTCAAATAATTGATTTATATGATGTGTTATTGCCCTGCAAAGACAGTGACCGCCACCTTTATTTGATGACATGTACTCTTCCTACTTGATAGTGAAATTTGTAACAGCTCCTAGTAATGAAATTTATGAGAGCAACAGTAATAATTTATTTATGTATTAGTACATTAAGTAGCTGTGCATTACCTTATAATAATATAAACTATTAACATAAGAATAGTGCTACTAATCAATTCAAAGCAGTCTTGTTACATAATATACCTACTTATTGACTAGTCAGGTTCTGGTGGTTAATAATATTATCAAAAGAATTATGTTATCATTCAATTTATGGTGGTTTAATTATACAGTAATGTATATCCTATAGTGTTTAATAATCCTAGCACAAGAGTTACCTCACTAATTAGTATATTATATATAATGATTGTGTTATACTATGAATGAATTCACAAATATTCCATCAGATAACCATACCTATTATTGACCTCCTAATCCTTTGATGATATAACATTTTTTGTAAGTAGATATTATTACCAGTCCATATGCAAAGTTTAGTGAATAGTAATGTATTTACTGATATATAGTATTTTTTTTTTTTTTCTTTTATTCAATTATTTATTTTATTACGTGGTCCTCAGTATTAGTAATTTAAAAATTACTAATACTAGTTTAAGGTATTTGTATCACATAATAATATATGAAATTATTAGCTTTATTCCATTCTGTGTTGGTTAACAATGGTATTCTAATGTTTATATTACCAGTCAATTTGTCATAGCTTAGTAAGATAGTACTATACCTTCTAATTTCAACTCCTATACAATTAACAGTTACAGGAAGTTAAAATATTAATCGATTTGCATTAAAAAGCTTAATAATGTAATACTAAACTTTATTGGAGTCCTTTAGTGATCACTGTGTAATGTTAACTTAAAGATATGTTGTTTAATCATTTATGACTGTTTTGATTTATGAAAGTATGTTCTGTATCTGTAATATAATTTTGATTTATGTAACAATCCTAGGTACTCATTGTCAATAGGCAATAAATGTGCACGATTATAATTAGATTAAAGGCGTATATATGTATTTATATGCTTTTTTATTTTCTTACTTAATAAAACTATACTTACTTCTTAATGTTTATTCTTAATATTAGCCTAAGAATTATAGGGATTCTTTATCTATGACCCTTTTATAATGGTACACTCAGTATGTCTGTCGTGTTCTATGTTTTATGACAGTATAGACTTTCTATATGAAATTCTCAATAATGAGTATTAATAAGTAATGAGAGTGGGAGTGTATATGATAAGCAATTAATGTTTATGTTTATAATTAAACTAAAGGCATGCATGCATTTACACACTTTCTTTTCTTAGTTTAGTCAAATAATACATTTATTCTTTAGTATTTATTATGTAGTATTAACCTAAATCTATTGCTTCTTAGTATATGACGGTGTATATAGTATTTTAGGTGTATACAGTATATGACGGTGTAAACACTATGTATTTACAGACACCCAACAGTGTCAATGAGTAATGATGTATGTGATAAACAATAAATTTACAATATGTTTAGAATTAAATTAATGGTATGCATGAGTTTACACATTTTCATACAGCTTAATCATATCTATTGCTTAGTATTCATTACATATTAGCCTAAATCTATTACTGTTTAGAATATGATGGTACATTCAGTATTTTTATTGTATTCTATGTAAGTACATACATACACACACACACTTGCATACACCAACACACAACATACATATACACAAACACATGTATATACAAACCTATATTTATAGGCACTCACTGTTAATGTATATTAAAGGATTATATGCATTTACTCCTTAGTTCAGGCCGATCAGGCTCTATATGAAAATGATCTATAAAAGAAAAATCTGATCTAGAGAATATCAATTTTTTTTTTTATTATTATATTTGGTGCCCAGGTTCGTATTTAGATTAAGATAAAAAGGCGTTGTGAATTTATTCTTTTTGTAATGGTCTTTCTTCCCTCCATGTGTGATTATTGTTAGTCTATTAGCTTGTCACAGTTTATAGAATATGCTAATAATAATATTGTTTTATAATTCCTGTTTCATCGGTTTAAGTGTATCGGTTCTCTTGGATTATCAATACTTCAATAAAGACAGATCTATATTCGTATGATATCCTAAATTGGTACAAGTACATTGTGTGTTGTATCTTTAGCCCTTGTTGTGTTGTGAATTGTAGTTAAGTATATGTGATTATCATCAATATGATCTTTATTAACAATTGATGGGTCTCACCATATTTGATTTTGATTAAGATTTTGCTTAAAAATTTAGATTTTATTTAGGTCTCGATTTTGATACAGTAAAAACAATGCAATAATTGTCCTTTTGATCTATGTTTATTATTAGTTTGGATTGTCTTTATTTCAAGAGTGACTTATATACAACTCAGAATACAGGGGCTATATACCTGAATAGTTTTTTTGTAGTTAAACAATGGTATAGCGAGAATATATCTATAATGTCGAATAACCCGTTTATTGTTCACTTGGTCATTACTTTTGAATGTGGTATACTTAGTTGTTAGTGATTATTGAACGCTTTGAAGTGTAGTTTGTCTAATTGTTATATTCATGCAATGTAGGTATAAATGGAGCGATCTCACCGGGATTTCCTTGACATCGACGACGTGCGCCTGAGCACAACACAGATTTACAAATACAACCCAAACACAACAAATGGCGTCGCGGCCGCCTGCATGCTCTCGCGCAGCACTTTTATACTATGTAATGTGCAGTGAGAAATAGTTACAATCTATGTTTTTCATGTACTAACTAATCTTATTTCACTATTTTGCTAACAGAAATGGCTAATTATGTAAAATTAATATTAATATTTGAACAGCAATACAAAAACACTTGCGCGTTCTTCGGCGGCAGTGTTGCCAGTCGAGATATTCATTAATTTTGATATCTAGTTAAAATAAAAAATTGGCAAAATAGATAAGCATGCGTTCTCATTTGCATTATAGACGGACCTTCAAAGGGAATGTGATAAACATTTTCTACGAAGCATTCGTCGTAATTTAAACAAATTGGTCCTTCATATTTCGTGACTAGGGAGTTAAAATTGTACAAAGCTCAAATCATCTTTTGACGGATAGATGTCTACGCCGCCTGTCCGTCCTATCTTTAAGAGGCTGTACATTTCAAACTAATATTTTGTCAGTTGAGATTTTTACAGAATATGTTAAGGAATAACCTAACAAATAGTAAAAAAAAACAAGACATGCGTTTTTCAACGTTGAATTGTTGATGTTCTAACAAATAAATCGGTAATACATATAAACGTTAAACTTTCTATCATGATAAGTTAAGCCTTATATAAAACAGTACAAACTATAAAATATAATAACAAAAACCGGTAAATAAAGAGTCAGACTCTGAATGCTAAAGATGTCGAAATGAGTGAAAAAAAATTTTTTTTTAAAGGAGTTTTTCGGAATTTTCTCTTAGCATTTGCTATTTCTTGACAAATCAGTACATATGTAGGTCGAGGTGAATAAAAAGACTTTAGAATTATTCGGGTACGCGAGATTTGACGCCTAGAGCCTAGAGCAAACAATATCGATCGTGTAACCCCCGCGGCGACGTTTTGCGCATCCCCGAAAGCGAGATCTCGACGTCTATTCAATTCAATTCAATTCAACACAAGGCCCCCATCCAAATATTAGTGCTTTCCTTTTAAATATAAACACAAGATATACATTCCCGTGGTAAATCCGGGCTTATATTGAAAAGCTGGCGAAATTGAAAGCGCGCGCGGCGAGCGTCTGCGAGGGCGCTGTGACGCGGCGTCTGAAGGCCCAGGGAAGGGGTTTTAGTGCGCGAATAAATACGCCGTTCTCGCGCAGCCTGAATGATTAATAAATTTGAAGTATTTTGTGATCCACAAGGACGGAGGCGCTTATAAATTCACACATACAAGGTAAACTCTGATTGATAAGCGGAAACCATAAATTTCGACTTGGTACGATTCCTACAAATCGATGGATTTATACAAGATGACAGCTCTTGGTCTATTTTTCCATCATAAATTTTCTTTAATTATAATTTTCAGATAGTAATACTAACACACTCCATTTTAATTCTACAATTTCTTTCAAATCACACCATTCTCTCACATTATTGTATCTGTAAAATTAACGCTTAGACTGTAAAAGACAGTCTAAGCGTATTGTATAGGGTTCTCATTTTTTACTGTATTATTCAATATTCGTACCTAATATAGACGCTCATAGGTGCGGGTCCTGGAAATATGAATAGTTCAATACACTTGCCGAAATATATTTTTACTATCTAATATACCGTGTTAGGACTCATTCGGTTTACGTAGTGGTATCAAGAAATATCTCAAATTTGGGGTATATACACATAATTCTTATAGATCGGATATATCCAGTGAAACTTTATTTGAATGTTTGACAGCTAGATTTTATTTTCATTTCTAAACTTTGTTTAAATATACTTACATACGAAGTTCGAGCTTTTATAAGATCTGCTCTTTTTTATAAATATAATAATATTTTATCACCTTTGATTATAGTGACGTTTAGAATAACTTTCAGTTAGATTAATAAATTATTTTAAATAAAATAAAGTAATTATAATGTTCGACTATTATTTATCAACCAGTTCCATATCTTATACAAAGTGGATAATTCTAGGTATCCATTTTGTATCGAAAAACAATGTATCGTGTAAATGTTTAGACTCTCAAAAGTTGATACGCGCTGTGCTCTTTAAAATTTGGCTCATACATTAATTAGACTATCGAATATTATTTCAGTTTATTTTAAATATACTATATTTGTATATCAAGCATACATCAAACTGACGGCTTTATATGCATCACGTTAAGCACATTTTGCAATTAGCAGCACGAACTTCATAGGCAAATTTAATTCCACGAAGTACCAGCTGTTACGCTTGCCGTTTCAACCAGAGACAAAAGCACTCTTTACAGAACTCGGATGTTCAATATCAAATATATACAATTTATCATTCAAGAATTCGATATGACCAAGGCGAAATAAGAGACAGATTTTATGATCGATCATAGCGTAACAAAAAATCTACATTGGCGTCGCGTGTCGCGGATACAGATAACGTGTTTGGTTGCGTGGGTCTATCTGAAAGCTCTTAGATAATAAAAAAACTGAGCTAAATAGCAAGTTATTTTTATTATTATCGTATTTCAAAATAGTGTCCGTTGAGATCAATACGTTACTACATTTAATGAAACAACCAAGAGAAACACTTTGCCCACTCGCATTTAGAGGTGGCTTCGACGGCTTTTTCATATGCAGCCACAGTTTCATTGACGTCCGTAAATCACTCTCTTGGAAGTTTTTGTTTTATTTTAATCTTTTCATTAGCATTTCTTTTATTTTTATTATTGAAAAAGTAGCCTCGGTCGGCGAGAGCAGTAATGATAGGTTATGTTACAATTGACTGAAAAATAATGAAGATTAATATAATTGATAGTATAAACAATTAACTTTTCTCCTTGTGTCGTTCTCTATATTATATTACTGTAATGTTTGACGTTGTCACGTCAAACTACCGTCCGTAAACCGACTTTACAGACAACGAGTTTTTTTTTTCGAACTTTTTCCAAAACAAGAGGCAAAAAATTCTTCACGTATCAGTCTGAAGTAACTGTTTTTTTATCTTCAAAAACAATTTGTGCATAATGACCTCACATTCAAAAGAAAGAGGAAGGACATCATCTTTTTTCCTACGCTTCTACCTAGTTCTACTTTAGTAGACAACTTCTCGACAGGAAATTCCAACTGAGCTAACCTGATTTTTGGTTTCCGGACCGTAACAGTAAATCCAGCTTTCGTCACCTGTCGTATACAGCATTTGAGTCACCACCAGTAAATTTTTTCATCTCTTCGCGGCACTAATTAACACGATGGAGTTTTTGAGCTTCGGACGAATTGTAAGATATCTACTGAGTACAAAATTTCCTGACCGCTGAATGTTCATGAAAAGATTTTGTGCACTTGAATCCCATCTATACCTAAACTTGTCCAATATCTGCTACTAAGTTACTCCTTTCTTAGTTTCTATCCTGAGACACACAGCACTGATGTTGTCTTCGGTCGTTACCGTAGAAGGACGTCCCTCACGCAGATCGTGAGCCAGATTAGTGCAACCACGTTTGAACTCATTAAACCAGCTATTAACAGTGACAAGGAATGGAGCTTCATCATGAAAGGCCAACCAAACTCCATTATAACTTTCTTGTTGGCTAAAATGGCACCAAAAGCTATAGAAAATCATGGCACGAAAATTTTCTCGCGTTAAATTCATGTTGACGTTAGACAATTTTCTTTTGGCCGCTAATTCGTAAAAACAAATGACAGATGAATGCAACATACATAATAAGATAGTATTATATATATATATATATTAAGTAGTCTAATATTTTTTATTTAATTTTACTTAAGAGGACTCTAAGAAATATTTTTATCAATGTTTGTTATTCATAGGTATGTCTTAAGTTAAATTTGGATTGGGTAGCTACCTATCGATCTTTTTGCGTGGGAAATATATAGATCGTACTTACGATTTAATGAGTAGAAAAAGTAATTTGATTGTAGAAGAATACTCAATTATTTTTCAATTTTTAGTGCATATTAATTTGTTTTGGATTGCTTTTTTTTGAAGTCGGTTTTTTTTGTTAAAATTTTCTGTTTATTATACACAAATTACTTGTATTTTAAAGAGCGCAAGTGAGTTCTCCGCCGTCAATAACTAGTTATTATTCTAAAGACAAAATGCTTTTACGGATCATCCTTAGTACATAGACATATGCCGTTTCAGACTTTCTTGTAGGTCTCTTTAACATCGACAATTGTACATCACTTAAGTTTCATCTATCTCTTATTATTTACTTAGCATGAGCCATTAAAGGGCCTCGAAAGCGTTTTTTACCCAACTAGAGCGACCATTATCTTTACTGCTTATTTCGTACATTAATTACTCTATGTAATTAAATATAATTTAACCAGATATCACAGTTATGAATTCAAAAAAACGTGTTACATCATAATTTTATTAAAACTTTGTTTTATTATCGAAACAGTACAAATATAAAGCTAAAAGTCTTTGCTATTAAAAGCTCAACATTTTGTTTTTTACTAGAGTACATCGCTTGCAGAATCAATTACAATTATTGAAGTTATTACATTGAAAGTTGAAATTTTAGATCATTCAAACATCGGTTACTGATTCAAATACAGCTTACAAGGTTTTAAAGTAGGTTGAAACTTGGAAATAAATAAGGCCTTGTAATAAACACTAATTACTCAATTTAAGGGCTCCACGCTCTCCTCACGAATGTGATATTACAACGATATTACATTGCCATGACAACGATCCAAGGGAAAGGCGGGCTATTTAAATGACGACATAATTAATATGTAGGAAGTAATTAAGAGCTTCAATCTCGTTTCAGTTGACATCGGCATGCTCTCGCAAGTAGAACGGTTATCGTATACAAATATGCGACTTACATCTTGGGCGCTTTTTAATTTGTATATTATTTAACATGTACAGTGAAACCTGTTTAAGTGAGACCTGCAAGGGACCTGCAATGTCATTTCACTTATAGAGGTATTCCACTTACCCAGTGTCTCAGATATACAGGTATAAATAAATATCTGTCTCATTTACAGAGAGTTCCATTAATAGAGGTGAGAATACAGGTTATTTCAGTTATACAGGTGCGATCATTAAATAAAATAACGTGTACTTACGTACTTGGAATTACGTGTGGAATTTGTGGGTAGAATAAGAATGAGTAAACAAACAATGTTATCTCAGTTACAGAGGTATATGCATATAAAATTTACTCGCTGTCTCAGTTATAGAGGTAACTATGATGATAAATCGAAAGAACAAATCCCAGATATAGAGGCTTACCTCGTCCCACTAACAGAGGTAATTCACTGCCAAAGTGTTGGGACCTCAGCATGAGTTCCAGTTATGGAGGTTTCTCACTTATCCAGGTCCCACTTAACCAAGTTTCACTGTATAAATATTTTTTAATCGATAGTGAAAAAAAGTTTCTCCTAATTTCAAATATTTTTTTTGTTTTATTCACATTTAATTTTATATATATATATATATAAGTTCAACAACTTGTTGCCATTTTATAGGTAGTGACATAATTCTATTGCTGTAGAAATGATAGGACATTTTATCAAAAAATTGCGTCAAGTAGTTTTGACAGTCCTCTTTTGATGTTAATCTAATACTCCTTAGAGAATTCTGAAGACACCGAAACCAGTGGAAATCTGAGGGCACAAGGCCAGGGCTATATGGTGGATGCGTTAACACTACCCAACCAAACTCTCTCAATATTTACTGAGTGGCTAAAAATGTGTCTGGTCTGTGTGTGGTGTGTGTAATTGAGACTCGACTATTCAATGCGGAATTATTTGTCGATGGTCTTAGGTTGTTCATAATATATAAAATGTAAAAGTATGTTCGTATGGATGTTTGTCATACGCTGACGGCTGGACGGATTGCAATTCGGAGTGTAATGTTGTGTTTGATTGGATGTCTGTTGCAGTATAAATAGTAATTTGTTATCCGAGTCATTAATGCACAAAGGAGGACCAAAATCGGTAACGAGACTTGGAATTGGAATCAAAACGGAAGGGGGACCGAACACGTAAGTGGAACCAGAATTAACATCGAAAACAGGTCCGTGATCGTGATCAAAATTGACAGAAAAATCAAACGTTATAGAAAATGAAGGAGTTCATCTATGTCCATGTTTTAGTAATGAGGGAATTTAATCGCAACTGATGTAAGTGATAAGTCAAGCATCAGACGAAAGTTCTAATATCGATTGTACTATTTTTGAAGCAACAATATTCTTCATCCAGGATTCTGGGCGGCGAGCGAAATGAAATAGAATGTACTCAAAAATAAACTTTAATGTTCTAAAAGTAAAAATATAAATTGTAAAACATAATTTTATTTAACGTAAAAAACGTGGAGTGTCTAATATCATTTGTCTAATTTCGATAGCTTATTCGATAGCTTCTCATAAATTCGTAATCGCTTTGTTACTTAAATAGTCCTTCAATATTAGGCTTGTTTTTCGTTTTTAATCGCAAAAGCCAAAATTTTTTAATTTTTTTGGGGCATTGTGAAAAAATGATGAGAATGAATTTTTATCGAGGTGACATGAAAACTCGACAGTATGAAGTTCCCGCAAGCGGGTAAGCGAGCAACTTCAGACCACTAATAACTAAAGTCCCAGTAACGTTTTCCATTAGGTGGCGCTTATAATTAAAAGAAATTTATATTCATTTGTAAGTGCCTTGTTGTCTGTCGACTGGTATTATTTCCCGTTATGTTCAAAATTTGTCCTCATGTCACCACGTAGGTGCCTTCAAAATACTAGCCTTTCTCTCGCTCATCTTTTTGTAATTATCAGTATAATATTTTCAGTGCTATATTAATTTTATATTTATTTTCCTATATTTAGTGCTTAAGTCACCAATTACTACACCAGTTTTTACTTTACTGCATATTTATATATAAATATATTTCTCACGTCCCTACGACTCCTCCGCATTACATACTTTCTTATTTCCTATTTTCTGTTTTTTAAGTTTCCTATCATAAAGTAGGTGACCAAACACGATGTGACCCTACGAGGGTATACCGCCCCTTCACCTTTCTACCTTGTTGATTTCCTGCCCTCCCCTACTTCCACCTGTAACCAACCCGGTGGTAGGTAGTTCTAAAATTTTGAAGTTGGGTTCGTTTGAATCTGAATTAGAAGAAATTTTTGACCCAGTCTGATTTTCCGAATTCGATAAAACCGTTGAGACAGGGAAGTCAATTAAGAAGTTCAATAGCGAAATCTGTCGGTGAGTATTGTGAAGCTGAATAGAAAATGGAAAATGACTGCAAATTAACGTTAGCAAATTCCAATTTTTCACTTAATAATTGTCATAATTTTAATTATAATTTCAAATAAAAAGATAAAATTGATATTGCACTTTGTATAAGAAAATAAACGCTATTATTTTTTTATTTTTAGATTTAAATTGAACTTCATCAACCTTATTGACTATCCCAATCCAGTGCTTTTATTATTTTATTGTAATCAATTATTTGCATGCAATTAATAACATTTTTTTAATTACGCCAAATAAGTACAACTTCTCACGTGCGTACACACACAATAGTTTTTAGTTTGTTTAAACTATATTTTATTTGCTCTCTTTGGTTGTATTCATAACAAGGAGTACTTTTTATACTCATTTTGTCATTACACCTACGGCTCAATATTGAATCCGTCACCTTTTCATACGAAGCCGGTATACAGATAGTGTTTGCGCGACGGACTAAGTGCAGATGTACTGAGCGAAACTAAGTCAAAATACGTATTCTCGCTATTCGGTTCTTATATTTTCACGAGACTTACCTACACGCCTCCCGATAAACGTTCGCACATAAATAGCCGCGGGCGCCTCAAAAGCGACACACCGCCGTTCGGCTGTCTCGGAATTAACCGAGTCGTGCGAGTTAAGGCTGTAATTAATTCGAGCCGGGTCCACTGCGCGAGCGCGCGGAGCGACGGCGTCGAGACATTGTCTCCCGACATTAGTTACGAGCTGTTACATTACTTGATTCGGCTCCGGCTCGAGCCGGCTGCGGGCTGACGTCAAACTTGACTCGATATCTGGATGGGTTGTTTTTGATAAAATTAGCTAGCAGCCCTGCGCGACCTGTGAAGCGATGCAGACCCTTGATGTTCATTCAGAAGTGTTGGCGGATGAAAAGAATAAATTTGAAAATGTTTTACGTCAGCGGAGACATATAGATATATAAACGAGGAGAGAGTGTACAATAGAAACAGGTTTATGGAGATGAATAGATATGACTGAATATTGGTGCATAACGTCGGTTATATTGACGTACCCCCCAACTTTCACCGGGCGAGGGTCGACGGTTCCAAGTCCAGGCTGCGGGAGTAAATGCTCAGAAGTGGGGCCATTCAAATAATTTATTTATTCAATCGTCATTTAAAATCATTCGTAGAATCATTAAAATAAAAACCATGCTGTGGTAACAAGAATATGGCAAATTCAAAATATTTTTAGTTAGATATACAAAAATACAGTTATCGAGTAATAATATGGAAACTGAAATGAAAATAGGTATAGAGCGGATTTCGTATACAAATACGAAAATTGATTTTTGTGCTGGCGTAATAACAGACAGCATCAAAGCCCGATCAACTTAATATCTTTTTATTGAAAAAGCGCCTAGTAGACGTTATTAGAACTTCAAATAGTGTACAATGAATGAAATTTAATTTTGTGTCTGCGCTATTATTAATTTAGCGGCATCTCAATTAATTGTGTTTGTTAATTTGTGACATTGTCAAAGCCACTTTGAACTTGTTGAGGGAGGTCAATAGCTGGTTGATTGGATTCGGTTGAATATTTAATTGCAAGAAGTTATCGTTAGCCGTTGTTTATTCACTAGGCAATTAATTTGGCTTCATTCCGATCAATTATGGGCTGAAAAAATCGATTTAAGAGACTGACTGTAATCAGTCTAGTTAGTCGAATCTGTAATTTGTGATTGAAAAAGTGTAACAAAGTGTATACATATTCGCCAAGTGTATATCGTTTTTTTCTTTGTGATACAATTATAGTATGGATCAATATTTTTCTTTCAATAAAACATCTCAATATACTACAAGATTTAATGTATATCGACCGTGTGCTCGCTCAGTGAGAGGTTTGAATATGAAACAGACAGTGAGAGGTTTTTGCAGAGTTTGTTGTTGTGGCGTGGCGTGCGGTTGCTGCCGGACGTAATCACGTATTAGTGACAGCGGCTGCGCATCAAATGCTAAATCAGGCTGAAATGCTTAGAATTTCTTTAATATATTAAAAAGAAAATTGACAACTTAAAAATATTTTTTTTAAATACACAAGACTGGATAATGACATTGTTGAATGGGAACCTAATGAACAAAAGCTATGAGCTTGAAAATCTCAATTCGAAAATCCGATATCAAGGGGCTATATAAAACAAACGACGCGTCGCCGTGATAATGAACCTCTCATTTGCAAAAAACATCACAATTTACAAACAGTCTACAATACATATCGTTTTTCACATGTTTTGAATATGTCGGTACCGTTTCATTTTCACCATTTGCCTCATTAAAGTCTTAAACTAGAGAAGGAGCTGGAAGTCAGTTTTTTCACTGCATCTCGCTGGTTACGAAAAATTTTTGATTATATCAAGTACCTTTGTTCATTTTCAAATTGGAAGTATTTTAAAAAGTAAAATGCGCCTATAAAAATAGCAAAAGGAATCTTTTTTTATATAACATAATATTCTATATTAAAAATAATTATGGTGATGAAAGATTTGCCTATGGAATAAGACGAAGATGAAAAAATATAAAGTTATTTGAAATTTAATAAACCTACAAATATTTATTATATTAGGAGTACGAAAAAGATTTTGCCGTTTTTTATCGTGAAAACGGTAATTTATTTTAATCTAAGTATTGTCCATCACTAGCAATTACTTTTTTCCATCTTTCAGGCAGCGTTCGGATTCCAAGTACGAAGAACTCCTTATCTTTTGAGATCAAATCAACCCAATTTTTGGTGTCTTCTTATGATGTGTTCCGCTGCTCTGACAGAGCATGTGCCATTGACCGGAACGGATGATAGTCGGACGACGCAATGTCTGGTGAATACGGCGGGTGGTGTAGTACTTCCCAATCAAGTGTTTTCGAATAATTTTTCACCTGAACCGCTACATGCGGACGAGCATTGTCATGTAGAGGAATAATTTTGTCGTGTCTGGAGTAGTGTTGAGGGTGTTTTTAACACGCTTTTATAAGCTTGGTTGTATCTAACTATGTATGTATGTATGTAACGCAATCTTTGAGCTTAATTTTCACCAATTTTAAGAAGTGTGATTAATTTGAAACTTTGCATACGTATCAAGGACCAATGACAATGCAATAATTTAATAAGTTTATCTTCTTATCCTGATCAGGATCGCCAGGATCGAATAATTTCGTCACGTATCATCTGCGTGAGAGCAAGTGGTTTATTACTGTTATTAAACAGTAATAAACCAATTATTTATAATGCTAATTACTGTTACTAAATTCTATTACAAAACAGTAATAGAATTAAGTAACAGTAATAAGCACTATTAACAATTCAGCTATTGTTGTATTGTTAAAAATTACAAATTTTTCCCAATCAACCGAACTAAAAAGTGAAAAATAAATATAGTTTAAAAAAACTAAAAAACACGCTTTCAAAGCACATTAAACTAAAAAGTGAAAAATAATTCTTAATATGAACTCAAAAAAATAATGAACAATAACGATAAATACTAGTATTATTGTGGAAAAAGCGTGGGGCGCTTTGTGCTACATTTTTGGTATGTGGAGCAACCCACGCTTTTTCCACAATAATACTAGTTCTTTTCGTCATTGTTGATTGTTTTTTTGAGTTCATATTAAGGACTATCTTTCATTTTAGTTTAATATGCTTTGAAAGCGTGTTTTTTTAGTTTTTAAACTTTATTTATTCCTTTAGAGCTCGGCTCAATCTCTTCAATTGTGTTCGGTATAGAGTTCCAGTAATTGTTTCGCTTGGATTAAGCAACTCGTAATACACCACGCCCGGCTGATCCCACCAAATATACAGCGTGAGTTTTTTTCCATCAATATTCGGTTTTGCTGTGGATGTTGATGTCTGGCCAGGTAGTCTCCATGATATTCTTCTTTTCGGATTATCATAATGTATAGCACTTTTAATCATCAGAGATGATTCGATGTAAAACCTTTTTTTATGCCTATTTAGCAGCATTTCACTTACGCATAATCGGCGTTCAACATCTCTCGGCTTTAATTCATATGGAAGCCAATTACCTTGTATACGAATCATTCCTAACGATATTAACCGATGCGAGACTGCTTGCGTTTGTGTTCGATACGAATCTTCCTCCAATAATTCCTCCAATTCTGCATCCTCATAAATTTTTGGCTTTCCACTGCGTTCTTTGTCTTCTACATCAATATCACCGTTTTTAAACTTTTGAAACCTCTCACTCAAGGCAGCCTCACTATATGCTTCTATGAGCAATCGATATGCCTCATATGTACATTTTTTAAATTAAAGAGATAAATTAAAAGTTCCCGCACATGACGCTTTATTCGCTCATATTTAGATATTTTTTAATAAAAAAAAATGTATGTTTTTGAATGAGCAACCTAACGTTCAAGCCGGTTATCATATGCGAATTCTAACGTAAGCCTCGTGCCATGCCATCTCTTTCAAAACGGCACAAACTTATTTGTACTCCTAATAATATTTATTCGAAGATTTAGTTCGTCTAAAACTAAAATGTATTTGCTTAAACATAAAATAATCGCACGTATAAATATTTATCTTTAGAATTCCGACGACCAAAGGCAATCTTTTTGCAAGAAAAGGCATTTCGGTTATTAATTAAACAAATACATGGACCTAAACGGCAGTTTTATTTGAAGAAACGAACAAAATTTGAAAAGTAGACCACAGAGAACGAACGTATATCAGATAAGAAATTTCTGGCTAAACTTAGCTGAAAAGAACTAAAGTAGCGAACTCTCAAAAAGAGTGGTATCAATTTTTTTCTTCATATTTTATTGAACCGTAATAATACGAAACACATGGAATTCTCGCATAATAATATTTATATATTTTTGAAGATTTTACTTATACTAGTGTGCACTCAAGTGCCTTTTCAACCTAAAATGCATACTCATATTTATTTTACAGTCACGTACAATGCACTTGTATTATACGTTCAGGAGAGCAATTATGGCCGAATTGTCATCGCGTTACATGCGAATCAAAAGATAAGGGTACGATTCTTGACCACAAACGGAATCACGCTTAACTTAGGTCAAACGAAACCACTAGCTCTGTGTCTCGTTTCGTACATTGTTATCCCATCGTTGACAATAGCTGTTGATATATTTCGAGTCGCACATACCGTCTTGAAGTTCCTCAGGTCCTTACATCTATAAGTCCTTGGGTCTATAGGTCCTTAGGTTCTTAGGCCTTTGGGTCCAAGTCCCTCAAACGGGAAGGGATCGTGGTGTGATGTGCTTCAACATAGTTGTGACAATATATGGCGCCGAAAATGTTCATTTTACCTACACGGAAAGACGACACAGTGAAACATGAATCCATGAACAAACAAACAGAGTATGATATTTAAAGAGTGTATATCGTCAGTTCATCGTCTATAGATCACAGACTTAACTCAAATTAACTATGTACGGGTATTTTTAAGTATTTCAAGCTAACTAATGTAGAACTTAAAATGTAATTAACCGTGTAATCAGATATGAAAGCATCTCGGCAGAATCAGCCGAATGGCGTAGATCTCTGTGTCGATTTAGTGACGATTACCAATTTTTGAACGATGCCACTGATTTGAGTCGGTTAGTTTCCGAACGACGTTCCGACCATGGAAATGACAGTACAAATGTCGCTTGTGGTTAACCGATTACGTCACTTCTTACCCGAGCGGTGGTATGGATCGGACGTGGAGCGCGCGGCCGCATTGAATTTATCACGTTTCTGATACTATATCGAGTTTTGCATCTGAAAACCTTCATTCTTTTATAGTGACACTTATTGAAGTGGAGAAATATGTATTAAAAAAGACTTATTGCTATTTCCCAAACCAGGCTGCGAGGATTCGGCTAAGCAATGAAATTTATAATCCATAGGTCTCTTTTCCTATAGATATATATATATATATATATATATATATATTTCAAGTATTTAAACTAGTATTTAAGGACAACGATAATTAACGGAATACGCCTTATATTGGGATTATAAATTGAAATGTTATGGTACTATGTAAAAACCACATCGCGCCCATATGTTCTCATATGCCCCTGATATGACTTTCAGAAAATTTTTCTTATGATGTTCAGGCGGTCGGCTGTATTTTGTACAACTACATAAAAATATAATATTTTTGAATGACATTAACTTTTGAAGTGTTGTTAAAGAACAGAATCACAATTTTAAAACATCTATTTAACATCCATCCAAACATTCAAAAGGGAGGCGTATCGTTAAAACGCCTTTTTAACGATACGCCTCCCTTTTGGATGTCCATTTTTTTTAACTCTCTGCTATGAGGTAGTATCCTAAAATAAAGAACAAATTTCAGCCCAATTACGTCTGAATAAAAAGATTGCGAATCACAACTAAACAAGTAGCACAGATTAAGTAAAAATCTTCCTCATCGGACTGAAAAACTGCGCATTAGTAAGTTTTCGCACTTGTCGAATTTTGTACAATAATTTTTATGTACATCAATGTCATATTCGACTTGTCTATTTAACAAAATTGACACAAAAAATCGTATGTTTACAGTTTATCCACTGAAACAGATGGTCGGTGATTTTTATCTGTTTCCTAAGACTCATTTGTAAAATTTTCTAATAAAACACGTTATATTCACGGCCGAAGCGTGAGTGGCCTCTCGCGGTGTCGCATGAGTTTTATTTCATACATGCCGCGGCAACCTCGAAATAATCCCACGTAATATGATATATCGGACTCAATACAGATCAGTGCCCCCGCGCCGAAGTGTTAGCCTGCGAGTATAAAAGGAGGCACTTAGCTTTCCGCGCTATTGCTCGACTTTACCTAATGGCAGGTGCGAGAGTCAGAAAAATATGGTTCCTTTCTCAGCAAGAAACCGTGTTACATTAGTATACGTTTCTTTTTTGGAGTCCCAGGTATAAAGGTTAGTCCTAAAAGGTAAAAAAGGAATGCTTATTACGTTTTCATATCGTGATTTTTATCGTAATGCTGAAGTTATATGGAGAGTACAGACGTCGACTAATTATTTTTTGGGGCGGTAATTTCTAAGACACAACTTGGAAAATAGTACACGTGAAGGAATATTCGATGGATGTTTGTTTTCCTGCCCGTTTATTTCTCTGCCCGTTTGTTTGTTAATCCGTTTATCTCTTTGCCCTTTGTTTTTCTGTCCGTTTGTATTTCCTTCCGTTCGACTCCTAACTGTGCTAGCCTAAGTACATATTGAGTATCAGTATTCGTTCAAATATTCTGTGTTTGTTCGAGAACTTGCACGTTAAGATTTTAACTCGGGGCTTTCTATGTGTGTGGCGACGTGTTGATCGTTCGACGACCACGGCATGATTTGTCGTAGTCCCGTGAAAATATTTATGGTGAGGTATTTATAAACTATTTCAAAATAGTTTTGAAAAAAAAGCGAAATAGGATGAGAGGAGAAATGGAATATTAATTCTAGAAAATTAACATTTTATTATATAGTTCAATAAATAAAAACGTGTTTAATCGTAATTTTGGGCTTTGAAATATGACAAAAAATATATTTGGTTCGGGACAGTCTCTAGAAAATTCTACGAAAAAATCGAACTAAAACATAATCTATTTAAAAATTTGTCGATTTTTAGTTTTCCTTTTTACAAACAACTCAAAAACTTTAGAAAGTTGAAGTATAGATGTAAAAGAAGGCTGCGAAAAAAAAAATCTAGAGGTGTCATAAGACACCAGGTAGGAACGAAGTTCCTTTCGTTTTATGTAGTCATATCAATTAATAAGAAGTATGAAATAAATTAACAATATTGAGAGTAATTAAACGAGAATTATAAAATAATGTCTTAAGAATAATATTCTTTAACTTAAAATAGGATATAATACATATAAAATAGTGAATTACAGGTTATACAAAAAAAAAACTTAGTACCAAACTGCGCCATCGTTTTTATTTTATTAAAAACATTGTTAAGTTCACCAAGTTGTACAACTATGTAATTTTTGAAATCGATAAATTCACTTTTATCAATTTCTCACCGGATAGAAGTCACTTTTATATGTATAAAAGGAGTTTTAATAAAAAATTCAAAAATACATCTTCAGAACTGAATAAATATGGAAAAATAATCATAAAAATTACCGCAATGATATTATTATTCAATGCAAAAGCGTACTTGATAAAATTTGTACCAAAATGTAGAAAAACTAAATTATTATGGCTGCCACTACACTTGTTTAATTAACTAGCATCTGTTAGCGAGACAGACAGAGCGACATAGAGTCGCTGAGAGTCGAATCACAAAATATATATTTATTTTGAGGTCGAATGCAGAGGCCCTAATGGTTTTTGTTTACGTGACGATGTCTGCCAACTAACACCTCCCGCAAGCCGCGTTAAGGAATTTTGTTCTAGAAAACAATTAAATGTGCGGTTGGAGGACCCTCGTCACGAACGAAGTTTTTTCCAACATAAATAATTCAAAGTAAGAAATAAAATCTAAGAGTTTTATTTAATATCTTGGATAAATTAGATAAAAAATAGCGAATAATAAAAGTATACAAAAAGATACTAACTAGTGACTTTCTAATGCTTAATGCTTTTTCTCTATATTACGATTTCCATTGGTTGATTCCTACATCTAGAGCCGTGTCAAGAAACTTCGTTGCAAAATAGGATTTTTTTAGAGCTGAGTCACTGAACAATCAATTAGAAACGTAGTTCTCTCTGGTTTTATTATCTCATACACTGGAATAAATCTCACACAACGAAACATCGTCGATTACGTTCATATAACAACCTCATTAGAAACATTTCAAGTAACACCACTTATCCAACTCGGCAAAAAATCAACTTCCCGCCCATCTCCCCCCCCCAGTACGATACATCCATCGACATACTCGTGACGCGTTCGATTCCCGCTTACCACCCGCCACGGTATTGTGATAACTTCGCGAGAGGGGGCGAGAAGGTTTTTTCAATACACGCGCCGACTGCGGACTCCCTCGGTGTAACATCGAACTCCCGGTAGGTGTTCGTTAATGTACAATAGTTGGTAACGACCGCGGAATTGATTATGTGCGGGAGCCGGGCGAAGATTTCGGGCCGCGATCGGAAGTCGGCTGCAGCGGGCCAGCGGCGTCGGCGGGGCCGGGGCGGCGGGGCGGCGGGGCGGCGGCACGGGAGGGGGAGGGGCGCGCCATATTTCAAGCGATATCGACGAACACGGCCCCCAATGATATACGTCCCGCGACGCCTATAGCTTTTGAATATATCACCGCTCGGAGGGAAATCTGAGGGAATATCGAGGATCGGCGCGGGACGGCGCCCTCTATATTTTTATTGTGCCGCACTGGAAGGGAGTGCGTGGCGGTATGTTTCGTTTATAAGTTTTACGGCGTATACGGTTCATAAAACTACTATAATAAGAATATTCTGGTCGACAGATTTTCCGTGCGTCTGCCGGAACCGGTACTAAAATTGCAGTAAAAGACGTAGACATACTAAAATATACGACTATGTGATGTAGCGGCTCCCGCGAGTACCTGACGGATGTAGATGACGGATCGTGACATGATAATTTTATGATAATTTTAGTAATCATCTGTAGTTATCTTAAATTGCGGGAGGTAATATATTATAATGATTTTAATAACATCATTTATTCGTTCGGCCATTTTTCATAATTTTCACATTTAACTGTTGAAATACGCACAAATGATTGCTTCAATTTGTTGAACACTCCTTTTGCCTGTTATTATCGAAGCGCGAAATGCGAATATGAGTCTTGCAATGCCATTTATTTCATGTTGTGTATTAAACCCGCACAACAATTAGATGTAACAGTGTGGCGGTATCAACCAGTATATATGGACTCATTTTAAAAGCATACTAAATGTATAAGGGTGCTCGTATACATGCATATCGAGACAATAAAAATAGACCTGTGACGTCATCCGATACCAGCAATTTAATAAGTCCATTGGTGATTAAAGAATGAAATTTACAGTACAATGCACGAAGCTTTGCCGCTCTGAGTTGGGCGCGAATGATATACTGCGCGGGTATTACATTCCCCGATCCTTCCTTCTCTCCGCTGCGTTCCTATTTTACGCCATTGCGACGCTTTCGTAACGAACTTCACAGCGGTAAAGTTTCGTGTGTTGTATTGTACACACAGTGGTATTTAAACATACCTGTGTACATCGTATACGAAACTGAAATTTTATTTTGTATGACTATTAGGGACGGCTATTTTATACCAAACATACGAATAAAGCCTGCGATAACTGTTTTAGGATTTTTTGTTTTCCTACACGCACTGGATAAAAAATTAAGTACAGTCCCAAGTTCCACGTAGAACGTTTCGCGGTTATTTTTTTGCCAGTTTCGCTAACCACTGCCTTTAGGAAATGAAACTCAACGAGAACTTATATAAATATTAATTGCATGTAGTATATAGCATAACACACGATTTTATGCAGCTGTGAATTGCTTGCGAATGATGGGATGCGCTGGTAGAACGTTCCCTGACCCCTCCTTCGTCTCCCCCGCGTTCTTATTTTATGCCGTTGCGACGTTTTAGTTGCTAACTTCACAGCGGTAGAGTTTCATACGTTGTACTAACAGCGTACACACAGCAATTTACACTTGTTTTACGAAATATTCATTCATTCATAATGATTTTCGAAATTTTAGGACAATTAAAAATGATTTATAGGGCTTCACCAATAATTAATTAGTATGAAGGAATGTGTTTAGAACAAAACAGTATTTATTTAATGACATATGTATTTTGAAATAAAAAGAAATATTTAAGACAGTTCTTATTTATTTATTTTTAATAAGCCTGCACATTTCAACATCGAATATTGAATCGAATTTCACACGGCTACCCGCTCTGGAGATGAGTTCTGACAGTTGGACAGGCCGCCAGATGAATAAAAGCAATCCCATTAATATTTTCATTTTTTTTATGGATATACAAAATCTTAGAAGCAAAATGAACGTACCATTAAAAATATCTCACCTCTACCAAATTATTTGCGACCTAATTAAATGAGCAATATTTATAAATTTGCATAAAAAATACTGAATAAATTTACGTTGCACTATTTTTTTACGGTTACTTTTACGCTACAATAAGCAGGTGAATCACCAGAGAGTAGATAATCACCGCCGTCCATGGACACTCACAACCACAGGATAGTTGCCAGTGTAATGCTGGTCTCTTGGTAATAAATACGACATAAAATAGAGGAAGATTGGATTGGTTGAAGGGGAAGAAGGTGTAGTGGACCACTGGAACTCATACTCACTGGACTGTAGCGGTAGCTGCTACTTCACATCCTTTGGCTAAAGTGGTGTGGTATTATTATTATTACAATAATAATATAAATTCACGCCTATTTCCCAGAAGGGAAGACAGAGTCTATAGATTTATACACGTAAAATATAAAATAAATTTTGACGTATGTAACATTTCTGTTTGGAATAGTATTGATGTAAAGTGAACTGGTTCTTTTGAGTTTGTCAATTTAAATATAGTCGAAAGAAATAAGTGTAGTGGAATAAGAATAAAGTTGTTAGTAATCAACATATTTTATTTGCTGTAAGTGACAGTTCAATATTATAAATACATACTAAAGTAATGAATGTTAATTAGAATCTTACCGCTATAGAGAAAAATATTCGTTTTCCTGAAAAATTTATGGTAATTTATATATTTTTTCGAATTGAAATTTCTGTAGAATCGTCGTAATTTGAAACTCCATAAAAGGAAAATGTGAAACAAAACAGAAAAATATATTTAAGATAAACAAGGGAATGAGATAGAGTACATACGTAGCCTATCTATTTTCGTCTACTAAGTATTGTATTGTGCGCCTGTGCATTGCTGAGCTAAAGCGAGAGCGCAAGCGTCGGTGTGTATCTATATTGCAGACGGTCCAATATTTGCTCTTATCCAAGCATTTTATGTGTGTTAGTACATGCGTGTAGTTTAACACATTGAGAAGCCTCGGGAGGTGGCATCGTATAGTGAGTATAGTAGAATAGGTATATTTATATTGCACTTAAATATTTTCGAACATTTCCAATTCCTTTTTAAGTAAAAAAAATTACTTTAACATTTTCTAATCAATAAATTTCGTTCCTATTTCTTGCTGATCAGATGTATAATCTCATTTAAATGTAAAAAAAAACCTTCCAAACTTGGTAAAAATATTATTAAAAATTAAACGTGTGGCACTCGGGCATTGCCACAGTAAAACTATTGCATAGAATTTTTTATAAACTTATGCAATTGTATTTATTTATTTATTTATGCAGTATTTTTTTTCTTTGATAGTAATTCAAGTTTTTCATCACTTTCGTCATTACTAAATGCACTTCGTTTATTCATATTTAAAACACTTTATACAAAAATTTTACTCGTATAGCTTATTCACCAGCAACTGCTATTTATTCACTGTTGATAGTAGGTAATCTATTTATACATATATACCTGGGTATTTCATTGGGCATGTGTGAGTGAGTGGCATTATTAAGATATGATAGATACCTATACACCTATATACTCTTACAATCAGCTGCTTACGTATTCGTCCGATTTCGGAGCAGCTCGTCTTGATCCCGCGAGCTTCAGTACAGTCCTTCCATATATACACTAAGCGAACGCTCGGCTGAGCTACATGTTGAGGTGAGTGGGGTGTTAGGTTTTATTTTCGTTAACGGAATTTATTGGTTCTACCGGCGCTCAAAGCCGCGATAAAAGTTGTAATAGCTTAAAATAAACCTTCGTATTATTTTATTCTTAATCTCTATATTTATTTAACTCTTCGTTGTTTACTTCTCTGAAGTTTCGATTTCTAATGTGTGAATTGTTACAGCTACCGCGTGCACACGCAAACACACAAACACACACACACACACACATTACACACACATACACACACACACACACACACACACACACCACACACACACACACACACACACACACATAACACACACTAAACACACAGACACCGCACACACACAATTATTTTTCATCTTTAATGCCATTCTATATACAGTCGTTTCTAATCATCTATTAAATCATGCGGTATCTCTTGAGTGCAAAGCTTCCGAACCTTCATAAAGAATCTTTTTCACTCGGCTCATACCAGTATGAGCTCAGCACGGACCTAGTAATCCGTAGTAGTACGGAAATAGTCATCACAAGTAATTTTTTATCGGTGACATTTAGTTGTACAGTATCAATGTTCGTTTCTGCAACTGCAGTCGCCGGCCGATCTGCACGCGGAACGTCGAAGAGGTGATCACGCTCATGTCCTAATTCACTGTCTCAGGAACACACGTAGCTAAGAGATGGACCTCCATCATCAAAAGCCGATCAAAGTATCTGGCTTTTACCTTGTTGATTCAAACCACAGCAAAAATCCTAAAAATAATGGCGCGTACATTTCCTAACATACCAATTGAACTTATTGTAATGCAGACACCGAATTTTAAAAACGATGCCACAACAAATGACAATCCACACAAAGTGAAACATAACCTACTACAGAGAAGTTCTATTTTCAAAAACTATACTTGTTTTTTTAAAATGTTCTTATAAGTAGACTGTTTCAGACATTTTCTGTATGACCTACGTGCATATATTACAACAGTCATTGTTTTATATGACTTGGCTCTCAAATATCATGTCTCTGACTACCTGAAATATACCTTTTCACATTTATCTACATTAATGTTTCTCTAATAGTATTCGACTTTTCTGGATAAGCTTTTTTCGGTCTGATAGATATGAAGAAAGATGAAAAAAAATTGTAACATACTGATACGTACCATAGGATTATTTCTATCCTACTTTATGACAATTCGCCTCGTAACTAGTTAGTAACTTCGCTTCTCTAACACAAACACCGGTAAGAGAAAGGAGATATTCACTGGATACATAAAATGTTGTTCTCCGGGCACGCTAAGCGGAATACGATTTACTAGACCGAAAATACACGGACGGAGTTTTACGAGCGGTATAAAACCGAGGTCGTATCTCCCGAAGCGGATTTTTAAGAAAAGCCCGTAAAAGTCGCCCTGCATATCCACGCCGACAAACCCGCTAGACGGCGCGATCGAATTAGGACCGGCGCGAGCGCTGCCTTTTTGAATTATTTAAGACCACGCCGGCTACTGGTTTTCGGTGATCTCTGTCTAGATCGAATAGACGCGAGATTTATTACATAATTTTGATGCTCGACGTCTAGTCTTTCCGTTTGCATAGATTTCTTTTTTATACCGATGAAATTGATCTTCACGATTATTGAAGGTATATTAGCTATTGCTCTTTAGTGATGATCATCAAGAATAAATGGATGAAAAATTTGTACGAATGCATTACGATGATTAATGTCTGTCTATTCTAATGGCTTTCAGTTTACCCGTCTACGATGTAAATTTATGGAAAGGTAATGCAATTATATAATAATAGAAGTGACGTTTTCGTTTCCATTTTTGTATTTCAATAGCTATTAAAATTTTTTTTTACAATGATAAATTTTGATAACAATTTAAAAAAAAATAAAAATGTATATGATTTTATTTTTCATGATACTCAGAGAAAGTTATTTATTTGTTTTTAGTCCATTTTTAAAACATGCTATATACATTTTTTATATATATCACAATTTTTTGTGTTTCAGTATTGTTTGTATTAAAAATTTTGTAATCTAATTAGAATTACATTAAATCAAAAAAAATTGAATCACGTAGTGATATCAATCTTTTTTATTCTTTTCCTGGCATTGTAATTAAATTCTGAGCTATGTTTAAAGTTTCGCATCTGTAGCCGATCGGGTGTTGGTTTAAAATCGATCGCGAAATTACACCCAAACAGATAAGCAAACAGACAGACAATAGAGTGAGTTAATAAAAACACGAAATAGAATGTCTGTTGTGTATAGAGTAACGGTTGGACAGCAAGCAAGATAAAAGGAAGAATTATGATCGTAAGGGAAGCTACGAAACGAAAAACATCTCGCTAGCTTACGGAGCGGCGTTTATTCAACAGGTATGCGAAAATAAATCTTTTTTTTTTAAACTAATTTATTATGCTGGCCAGAAATATAAAACACGGTATGAAACTTTACTTTTGCTAACTTCGTTAGGCGGGATATCAATCAACAGACTTTTTAATAGCTTCAACGTTTTAATATTTTTTTTTTGAGGGCCAGTTTGAGATATAGAGAGAGTTTAAGATCTAATTAATACCAAGATGATTGATCATCAGTTTGTACAGAGAAATAATGGAAGGTTCACATATCATATTTATGTGCGTACAAGGAAACAATCTGACGTTTTAAAACTGAACTCCGTCTAGACTTTTACAATCTTATTCATTATCGATTAGTGACTAGTAAAATATTAGCCAATTACTATATTTATTTTTGTAGGTGTCAGAGTTTCTTTTTTAGTTTTTAAATATCTTTTTAATAACTCCATACATCTTAACAATAGGAAAATAAGTTCAATAATGTAACGGAGCTAAGTCGAGTGACGTTTCGGGTAATTCCCTGAATAGTTTCCTTCAAGGTTCTATAGACGCAGGAACGATGTAATTGTAAATTAAAAGTATTAGGGGCGGAATAAATCTACGATAGGTGCTTCCACAAATTATTGTTTGTTTCTAATATTTTACAAATCATATAGTTTGGTTCTTCAAGTATTGATACGGGCAAACAAATAAAAATATGTATGTTTTTGAAAATATGTAAACTTACGAATAAGTCATTACTATGAGTCCCTCATATCTTAATCAACTATTTACCTTAAAGTAATCTTCTAAGGGGTTATTAATATATAGAAAATTTTTGCAATGTAATTACAACGAATTTTTCAATGAATTGTTTTGTATTTTTATAAGAATTTGTTTTATATTAGATTACTTCAAGTATGTGTATTACTTTGAGGTATACGAGGTCTACGTCATAGTTCAATGTAATAGGAAATTATTTTTAATAGGCTACATACAATATTTATAACTGCTAGAAGTTGTACATAAACTTAATCATATTTTCTGGTTTGAAAACTGCATTTTTTTAAATATTTTAAACAATCATTGATTTTTTTTTACAAAAAAAAAAATGTAACTGGTGACAGCAGTAGAAAAAATATTGGCAGTAATATCATATATTTAATCTGTTTACATCATTCTTGCTCACAGTTCGTTACTATAATTACTTTATAAGCATAGATTTTCGGTGTAAGAGTAATCAAGAACATTTCCTCAAATTACAAATTACAAATTACCGGATTCTAATTCTGTCCACGGGCAAACCGAGCGCAAGTCTTAAAGTTGATTCTAACGATTCGCTCTACATGTCGTAGAGTATGTAAAAGGTAGGTATGTCGACATCACATCCGCAACAACTGTCAATTGCCAATTAGCAGCTCTCAACGGGACACTGGACCGGCACCAAGGGCTTAACATCAAATCCCCTAGCAGTAAGGGCGATGAAACCTTGCACAACAATCTCAAAACGATGTTTATTATGTGAATTCGTGTGGTTGTAATTACATCATGAAAAGGCTACTTTAATGCGGTAATAAGACATGGGAGCAATCCTACGATCTCTTTGATCTGTGTATTCGTTTACGTTCGTGTTTGTACCAGCTCGGGAGGAAAATCGCGTTAAACGCTTTGCAAATATGAAATAAAATATGTTTTCATTTAAAAGCTCACGCCTGATTGCCGGAGGAGTATATGAGACCACATAGTTGCGTTTGGTACGATCTTTCCATACATGTTTTAATGGAATTGATCAATTATCTCAAGCAAACTAATATGATTCAGTTTTTTGCAAATGTAAATTAGTAATATAAAAGTATTTTTATCGTTCAAGCACTTGAAAGAGACAGAATTTATTATCTTACATATCAAAACCTTTTTTTATTTTAAAATGGTTTTTAATAAAATTATATCTATATTATAAAATTTATTGATACCTTTGAAAGAATACTTGTTATTTATTAATGTATTACAAACGTGTATTTGTATTTATCATAGAGATAATGCACGTGTACACATAAGTCCCATGCTTTGGGAAAATCAAAAAATTGTGATATGATCTGTATTTACAATCATTTTTATTTGCCTGCTTTGACACTATGAGATCTTTACTTGTTTTCACCCTAAAAAAAATTCTAATTGGATAGAGATTTAAGATGGAGACGAGATTTAAGTTTCTGTAGACCGCCATTTTTAACTATTCGTGAAAAGACATTTTAGGAGGGGCATAGAGAATGTAAAAGATCTTTGGAGTAAGTGCATAGAGATCAGAGAGAACTGTGTTGAAGAATAAAAATAAATTCAAAACGAATACATAAATATTTCATTTTTAAGATAAAACGTGTTGAATTACGTTCCTATCAATGCACGGCTCATGAGTTTGGAAACATGAAATATTACTGTACAGAAGTTCTTTATGAAATGCAGAAAAGCAATAATAAAGATTTTCTGGAATTTATTTCTTAAGACTTCAGAATGTAGCATATTCGTTTTTATAGGATTTTCATAGTATGTGAAGTCAAACACATAAATTGGCATTCAAAGTCATGATTGTAGAAAAAACTAAAGTAACGGTTACAGCGTTGTTAGAAAATTAACCAACGTAAGTCGATTAAGAAATTTAGTAGCTTGCGATTTATCATTTAGTACGACAATTAGAAATTTAGTAGGTTGTGATACAATTTGTGTAGAATGGTATCGCAACCCACTAAATGTCCATAATAAACGGCGTCTTAAATACCTTATTTAGTGTATTTATAGAGGCAAAACTCTAGAACCACAACGACCCGAGCCTTTTATTGTGATAAAAAAAAATGTCATACCTAGATGTCGAGATCTTCAGGTTTTCGGGAGGTGTGGGTTGATTAATAGCACAGTTCACTTTTACTGACCATTTTTACTTGGTTTCTGCACGTGACCCTACAACGTTCCGCTCTCACTCGTGTTAATCCCGGGTCCGTCCCGTATCTCGCTCTTGATTTCCACTTTTTCGTTCCATTATTTTCCAGAGTTCCATTTCCATATATTTAAAACCCCTTACAAAACTAGAATTTGCGTACAACAACTATAAATTTTACGTTCATATAATACGACCTACTTTATAATGTATCTAAAATTTTAAAATGACTAGATAAATTTTCAGTTTACACTAGCGACGTTTGGGACGCTGCTACATTGTTCTATACTATACTGCCATATTGCCGAGTATATTAACTACTGTGTTTTTCCAACGATATTATCTGTTCTTATTAAGACCTAACGGTAGAATAGCCTTAGCAGAAACAATAAAGTTACCGAGGTAATTCAACAATAACGGTTATAACAACATAATTTACTGCCATTTTAATTTATCTAGACAATTTGATCGTGATTTAGTGTACATAACCTGGTGTGTTGTGTGTAAGAAAAGAAAATGTGCAACAATTCACTAGAAAAACGAAATATTGTTGATCAATAGATATATTACACATACAGGCTTTTATCCCTGGTTTCTGTTGATAGAGATTTCGATCGATATATTGATATTAAAAATCGACGTTTCTGATGCCGTTATCGGATTTGATGATCTTCTGATTTGAGTTTCTATGTCGAGTTTATGTTTAACTGTGTCGAATTCGAACACATTATTTTATTCTTCAAATCGCGGCTCGTATTAAAGCTTCTACGTGCATTATGATGCCGCCAATTTGAAGTTAAGATATTAATGGGATATTAAAGAATTGTATTAAAAACTTACACTCGACGAGGGTATATGTAGAGTGCATACGTTCCAAGAGATTTTATATTGTAAACAGTGCCTAGTGTGTAGATACAGATTATATAAATAAGCAATGAACTATAATGAAATTTTATAAACCAGAATTGCTTTAGGTTGTATAAAAACCATAAAAATCAAATTAAAAACAATATTTTTTTTCTATCAACTAAAGTCAAATAGCTTTAGAATTTAGCTTGTTAAAACAAAGTATATTACAGTTGCATATTAAACAAATATCTGAAAACAATTCACTTTTGATAGTTAAATTATTTCAATAATGACGCAAAGTCAGGACGAGCAAATTACAATTACATATTTTTCGCTTATTTATTAATCGCGTTTAATGCCTGCATACGAAAAATTTCATTGAATGAAAATTTTATTGTGAGAGCACAAATATAATGCATATTATTCTAGAAAATATCTCATTTAGCCTACATTGCAATGTAGGCTCCTTGATTCAATCATATGAGTACGATTTCCCAACGGTACGGTCGGCTCTTAGACTTCTTAAGGGAATTAGGTAAGACACGGATGTGGAATGTACGAAAGCTGCTGTTGAGAGTGGGAGTGGAAGTACATATGACGATGAAGCTTTTTTTTCCATAATATCAGGATTGAAAATATTGCTTGTCATTGCCCTAGTATAGAATAAGAGAATGTACTTAGATGGATGCGTCATGTAATAGGTTCTTATTTCACAAATGCATCTGACAAATAGTAATATTTACAATATGTATAATTATTTGTATATATGGATGTGTAGGTTGCTTATGGACTTCAAAACTGCTGTACCGATTTAAATGAATTTTTCAGGAAATCTTCAAATTAGCCCAGCGGATGATCCTGTAAAGCTTAGTAGCGATAGGATTAACAGTTCTTATTATGTGTTTTTGGTAATGTTGTGTCAAATTTTGGCCTACAAATTAATTCATTACTTTTTTTTTTGGGTATAGCAAGGCACTGTACCAATATATAATTGCTAAAACTTTGTAATATAATATCCCCTATACGTCGACTAGAAGTGATATTTTTCTGACTATAGATAATTAAGCTATCCCTGCAAAGCCAGGGTGGATCGCTAGTTATTTTATAGAACAAAATAGTGAAAGCTTTGGGTCAAAATTTTAAATAGATAGTAATACTTTTGATGATAAATCACATCAACATCTACAATGTAAATCCAAATCCCTATACAGAAGTTAAATACTTAATCATACGATCTTATATTCCATACATAACTAATTTTTAGGTATTTCCTTGGATTAAAACCTTTTTAAGCACGATTCAAGAGTAACTGAAAACCTTTTATGAACGGACGTAAGGTTCAATGAAATGTACAGGTTTGAGAAAAAGATTTTTCGCATTTTTTAAGGAAAAAGTTGCAGTAAAAGCTCTTTAGTTTAGCTGTGCTGGCTGGTTTTGATACCATTAAATAGGCGACATTTTATAAAAAGAAAATTAAAAAGTTAAAACGGTGTCCCGCCATTTTTATATTGTTTTTCTGTACACAAAATGGGTAAATCTAACTTAGAAATTCGATACATTTTGAAGTTTTAATACAAAGAACGGAAACATGATGCATAAGAATTTTTTTCAAATGGGGTTCTGATTTCGATCAAGTATTTATAAATTTGTTGTAATATTTGTCACAACACCAAAAATAGTATTAATTCTGCCGTACATACATTTAATACGCAACCCCATACAAACACATGAAAAGGAACTATATTTCTTTAATTAGTACGGTGCACTACTGTCGGTAAAACAGTGAACATTTCCTGATGTAATACCTAGATGGCGCGGCCTAGTAACCACGGTCATTAGACAGGACTCACCGTGTTCAAGTGTATTATTATAAAATATTGTAAAAAAGGAATTGGCAATTTAAATAATAGACTTTAAATGTTGTTTCTTTGACTTACAGATAGGAAACTATGATTGTTGTTAGTGTGATTATTAGTGTGTGCAAATATTAAATCAAAAAATTTAACGAAAAAAAACAATCTTCAAAACAAAATTCCAAAACAAATTAATATGCACTGAAAAGTAAAAAACAATTGCATATTCTTTTACAGCTTAATAATCAACTCACTTTTTCTACTAATCAATATGTGTTTACCACGTTAGAAGGTAGGTAGGTAACTACCCACTTCAAATTTAACGCAGCACATACATATGAATAGGTATTTTAGAATTCATCTTAGTAAAATGAAATTAAAAAATATTAGACTACTTAAAAGTCAATCAAACCTACCTTCTTGCGTGGTAAACACATACATATATCGTATCTGTATATTGATGAGTAGAAAAAGTAAGTTGATTATTAAGTTGTAAGAATACTCAATTATTTTTTTACTTTTTAATGCATTTTAATTTGTTATGGAATTATTTTTTTTGTCAATATTTTTTTATTTTTTAGTTAATCTGAAGTACACTAACTATTTTGTCTGATTATGGGTAGACCTACTAAACGTGCTGCTCGTAGATCGCACCCTTTTACTGTAAGCCGTCAAGGAGTTCCATTGATCATCATATTCGACTACGACAGTTACTTGACCATCGCGACGTTACGGTAGGTGACTCAAATATCCGAAGAGCCTATAAAAGGTTTGGGCGGGCATCGTTAATTTGCTCTTAACAATTGAAGAGTTCCGTTACTTTGTCATGGATCCCATAATCAGAACCTAACCAAACTTTCATGAAACTACTCTTGAAGTACATCCTTTCCAATAAAAAAAGAACCCTCGAAATCTGTTAGCGTGATATTGAGTTATTCGTCTTTTTGTCGCGCACAAACTTAATGAAAATTTAAGACTTATATAGTTTTCTCATGGACGCTAATGTCAAAACTAAACCAAATTGAAATGAGACTACACGGAAAGCTACAATTTTCAAGTAAAAAAAAGGATCATTAAGATCGGTTCACCCAGTCGAAAGTTCTGAGGTAAAAAACATTAAAAAACTACAATCGAATTGAGAACCTCTTCCTTTTTTGAAGTCGGTTAATAAAATCTTTGACTTGCAGAGCAACGAAATTGTTTATATGAGATTTACGATTTCTAATAAGTTCAGAGAAACATTCTTATACATATTTAAAGAGTGTAGTGCTTCAAGGGCCCAATTTCAATATTATTATTATCTAAACAGTAGTCGGCTGCGGTGGCCGCGTGATCGAATCGGTTGCCTTCGATCTGCAAGGTCCGATCGCGGGCAATTTGGCCGAAGTCCTTTTAACTTGAGCGAAGTTCACCCACCTCGCTCGGCGCCTACGAGATCAAGTTAAGCTGTCAATTCGGAGTTTTATCACCTTATCGACGACAGCGGATGTCGGCGGCCGCGGTCGCGCGCCGCGCGGGAGTGCGGCGCTCGGGGGCCGAGCCTCTCGTAAAATAAAAAAAAACTGTGGGACATACCGTCCCACAGTTTCATTTTCGTATTTATTATTTCGTTTTTCATGTACACGCTCAACGGTAATAAAAACTCGTAGACGTCATAAGACAAAGGTTCGAAGTCCCGACGTCGACGATAGAGAAGAGACATCAACCAGAGATCTCACGTTTGACGTCTGAATTCGGCGACGGCGAATAAAGATAACCAATAGAAATTCAATTTCAGTTCGGTCATATTTGACAGCGATGTGAGAGAACAATTTCATTTTCCTTTTATCACGAAATACACACAATTTAAAACTGTTCACCATACAATATGTCGTCATTTAAGGGTCAGATAAGGTGATGAGGGATTAATGTGTTTCGTAAAAATAAACCACATATCACATTTTTGAGAAATAGAAATAGGAAAATAATGCGTATTAGCACGTCTACTACAATATCCATACAAATTATTTTCCAATAAATTCTCACTGTTATGGATAACATTTACGTTAAAAGGGACATCGTGTAAGAAGCCCTTAATCTAATATTTCGAGATGGTTTCAGCTTCGTTTATAGATATGCTAGTTTTTTTTTTATTATACAGTACTAGTTTTATCATATTTACACAATACTAGCTTTTGATCGCGACTGCGCCCTAGCAGACATATTTTGTGTATCGAGTAGGTGATCTCGCTATCATTGTGGTCGGTCCCGATCGCGTTCCCGATTTAAGTTTAAATTTCACAGTTAATACCGATTCGATCTTGTTGTCTATTCCGAACCTGCGTCCTTCTCTTCTCCAATCGCCCTATCGCCTCCGATTTGAATATCGATTCTGTTTTCAATATCGATTGCAGTTTCTTGTAAATTATTGTATAGGAACGTGTTAATGGCAGGTATTAAATATCATGCGTACATTTCGTTAAATATTCTGTATACCTAGTTTTATATAATCTCGTCCAACCACTTACGCGTAATCTATATACAACTAAACATTGTAACAAATTATCACATTTATGATGTCATAATAATGGAATATCGCACTGGCAAAATACGCAGTCTGAAAGCCCTGCAGTACATGTTAATTTAATATATCTCGCTTATTTTTAAATTATTATTAACTATATAGTTAAAATTGGATTGTTAACACTCTGGCTTACTTTCGCCTTCATTGTAACTCAACCTCTCATACCTAATCTTCCTCTTTCCCTCCTTTACAATCTCTACCGCCCAATCTAACACCTTCCTTGTATAAGCAAAGCAAACAAAAGCATTGCCAACAAAATAAAATAAAATTAATAACTTTTTAAGTGTTTTAGTTATACGTGGTTATACAGTAAAATATAAAAAAAAAATAAACAGTGACCTATATTTTTGTGTCAATGAGTTCTATTAGTTGTCTAAATTTCATTAATATTGGTTAAGTCTTCGTCGAGTTTTAAGAAGATATATGGGCAAACATACAGAAAAACAGGCAGTAGTTTACAAATTACCAAAGAATATAACTCTATTAGTATATTAAAGTTTATAAGAATCAGTTTAATTATGTTGATGAAAAAACATACAAACGGACAAACAAACCAAAAGTTGCATAGGTCTGTTCTCGATGTTAAACTAACTCCATGCCAAACTTCATCAAAATCGGTACATAACTGATTAGGCACGAAAACGTAACAGACAGACAGACACTTTCGCATTTATATTATGGATTATTTTACATACGGAATCACTCGACACCGGCTCGCGCTTGACTGCACGGATACTTATTTGAAAGAAATAACTTGCGATCGGGCATCTTCAGTATCGGAGAATAAAATTTCTTTGTATCGCGAACACGTGCCGCCTGTTCTGGTATAAGAAATTGTCCTTCGTTATTTCTTGGAAGCTTACGCCTTATAATAAAATGTTTATGTTGCCCCACATATCTCTGTGATGGGATAACTCTACATAGCTACGATAGGACGCGGTAATGCCTTCGGCTTGCGGGAAATTGTACCGTTTGCTAGCTACCTATGGACTCTATTTATTGTTTAATCAGTAATTTTATAATATTACGAATAATTTTCCTAATAATCGCCTTAATATCATTATCTATATATCGATTGAGGAACCGTTAAAGCATTGCTAGGATTCATATCGTGATACAAGTGATTGTTGAAATATCGTACAAGGTTCTATACAAGTCTACTCATGACAGACTTTTACAATTGTGTTATCATAGGGTTTCACTTTTTCACAAATTTTCGTTTGTCTTTGTATGGTTTTGTCTGTCCATACATCAAATCTTTGTAATTTTTCTTTAATAACATTAAAATCGTTTCAAAACGAAATCGGGCAGAACGAATGTAAAAAATACGCTTTCCTATATAATTATTAATTGAATTAACGAGAATATAAATAGAGATACGTTATGTTCAATATCAATTGGTTTAGGAAATATTTGAGCATCTTGGAAAAAAATGGTCAAACTTTTGTGTTGCTTAATGACATCAAGTTATTGAGCTTTGACATGTGCCTTTTAATTTTATGAGTATGCTACGTACTATTTATTAAATGTACAGCTAATATAGAAAATATTCGAATTCATTACAACGTATGATAGATATAAATATTTTTCCCCAGAATATCAATACACTCCTGGATAAAAAAGAACTCGTAAACTTTGAGATGAGATGAGATCCAACGTCTCGAAATTTATGATGTTTTTGGAGAATTTTACTCTTCGTGGTGACTACATGCACATATTACCGCAGGAGGTCGCGTCGTAGACCGTAATAATAAAAATAGTATTAAAACTATAATAAATTTCTGTCTTTATCGCAGAGTTCGTATCTCGATATTTATAGTACACTGACGGTAATACGTCATAAAGTATTGTATAAAATTATAATTATTAATTCAATAATGTTAATAGCCCTAATAAGGAGTTGAAATCGGAAGTTATTTCTTAAAAAATTGCGTTATCTATTTAGGTCGATTCGGTTTCTATGTGAACTGAAGGCGTTTTTAGCGATGCCATTTAAAACAAATTGTCAGGACATAAATTTAAATAATAAAAAAAAAAACATAAAAGAATAATACAAAAATTTGGTTGCCTGTAAAGTCGGTATACGGGCGAAAGTTTTACGTGACAACGACTTTGAATGGTAAAATCATTTTAATGTGAATATTCATTCGTATAGTAGGAAGAAGGATGAAATAATAGTAACAATTTAAAACATTTATTTATACAAAGAATTATATTTAAAACATTAATTTATACAAAGAATCTCGCACTGAATTTCATATTAACAAAATTTTATTTTTACCTTTACACATACATACGTATTTATATACAAATATACATACAATAACTTGCAATACATTTGCAAGCTATGCACTAATTCTCTAGTGCTGCGCGCGCGGCAGACCGATCATAGTTGGTGGGGAGAGAGACGCAAGGCATTGGCCTCTCTCGTTCGGTGACTCATCGTTACGTTACCGAGCGTTACACCTTTTTCATAAGTGACTCCCAGCCGCAACCTAATTTAAGACGTTGTCACGTCAATAAAATACTTTTATCACATGAAATATGATTTAATAACTTATACACGTATAATTTAGTGGATTCAAGTGTTGCTTCTTAGCAATATGAAACAAAAAAAAATACTACAAGCCGTTTTTTTTTTGCACGGGTTCAAGAAGGATATTCTGAAAACTGTGGTTTTTACTAATGTAATACATTATTTACACGTCTATCGCCATTGTAAAGCATTTGGAAGGCTCTCTGTCTCCTATGCATGTTTCTGTCTTGTATGCCGCGTCAAGGAAAACAATAAATCTAAGTGCATCGCACATTCAACACCAATGTTTCGAGTAAGATAACAGATCAGTATTTTCAAATAATCTCTTAAATTTTTCCTCTCAACGTTACCTTCACGTATACAAATTTCCCTCAATTTCACCTTCCGTATGAAAAGGGGCGGTTAGTTTAAAATTCAAATTCGGGAGACGCCTAACAAGGCGACGGGGGCGGTTTAAGTGCAAATACGGCGGCGCGCCGACGCCCGCGCCGCGCCCCGCCGGCGGCAGGGATCGAGGGTCAGCCGGGCCAGCGCGAAACCTTCATACGGTCGATGATGGAAACGACGTAACTTAAGTCATTGGTGCTATAGGTTTTGCTCTTCTTCGTATAATCTATATGTATTATGTATACCAACTTGGCTATTTTCACTTGGGTATCGTCAAAATCGTTTCATTTTAACCTAAAAACAATTCTATAAAAAAGAATAAAATATTACCATGTCGTTTAAGCCTGCCTAAATAACGATACTTTTCCCATTTAATTGACAAGGAGTTTTTGTATTTTTAGCAAATAAATTTTATTTCGCTTATTATACTCTTTAACTTACAAACAATGCTTAATTCTGCTTCTATTATGATCCTTTTAGATGGAGACATTTTCATATTGCCGCAAAAAAATTATTACATAAGATTTGCAAAGGTTAAAATACATTTTTAATGGTTTTTCTGGTTATTTTGCATGATCTACTTGCTAATTAATTCTTATTCTGAATTTCGTGTAAAGTCTTTTATTTTAGGTAAATAACGAACACTCTAATATATATGTATGCATGCCTGGGTTCATAAATGGCTATTTAATTTGTAAGATTATGTGAGTACATCTCCATCAAAGAAAAGACTATTGTTATCACATTTGGTAATTATAATAAAAAAACGTCCATTTTCTTTAATAAATAAAAAAAATCTGACTGAAAAAGGAACTTCAGGGAAATTGCGATGTCTCTGTTTAAGGATCCTGTATGATGTTATCACAACGCTTCAAAAACTTAACGTATGGGCATAATTTTTTTATTAGCTTTAGAGATTCTGCGAGTAGTTTGGTATTGAATATCATGAATTCAATTCATATGACTTGTTTATAACATTGCAATTGTTATAATTTATTATAAAATGTAGATGTAAGTGACATGTTGTTGTGCTCAGTGATGGTGCCGATAATACGTCAAATTTTTCAAAATAGTTGTAATATTGCTCAGAATTTACAAATTGCATTATAAGTAGTTTACTCGTTCGTTTTGGTTTATTTGTTCTTATCAGTTCTCACAATTTTTGTAATCTGAAAACGGACAACAATTGATACTCAGTTGTTGTCCGTTTTACTTTAAAAGTCATCCATGTAATTAATTTTTATTAAAATTTAAATGAGTCTTATGAGACTTGCACTTTTTGATTTCCTAAATATCTTATTCTACTGTACCATGTGAAGACTTTGCACTTAAATATACGTAGCGTATACGATATTTGTCAGCCGCCGTTAATTCACAAGCATCATCAAATAGATATGTGACCCGGAAGATGAGACGCCATTCAGTTCATATTTAGTCAGAACTAATACGAGTTATGTGTTATCAGTGATCTGTTGTTACCAACATAAGTGCATCACAACCATAATGCAACAATTTGAAATCGTAAAACTTATTACTTTTTTAAGGCAAATTTCTCTTATGAGCAGTACTGCAACCGATTAGGGAATAATATTCCGCCCAACTGAAAGCTTCGAAGCTTCAGACTTCAGAAGACTTCCATTTTTTGGAGTCGGCAAAGTTTAGTGACACGTAGCAAAGTCACAAAGCTCTTGAGATTTCTCAACTTCCGAGAATCTTGCTGCTGGAGCTCTTCTAAGAGATTCCGTTTGAGCAATTGAACTGTATACCTGTTTATCGCCTTCCAAATAAAGCGAAATGCTTATTAACGATATTCTGACTGCTGTCAGCACGATACCAAGTCACCACGGCCTACGCTTCTGGATCTCATTAATGGGACTTCCACGCTGTAACTGGCGTATAACTCTTAAAGTCCCATGTCCTATTCCGTTTACCTCAACTTCTAGATTCTGGACTGTCACGACATTGTCGATGTTTTAAATAATCGTATTATTTTCTACAGCTTATTTATGCATAAAATAAAATTGAAGAGGCAGTCTGTAATTGCGAAATAACTGCTTTTATTAAAATCCATATTTTTGTTTATATTGGTCAAGCACCCGAACACCTTTATAAATTTTATTATCTTTCTTACTCTCTGTTTGTCCGGGGTAATTTGCAGAACTACTTGACTGATTGAGATGGGACTTTCCCTGGAGCGTAGAAAAACTTATTAGGCTACACATATGATACTTTTTTTATTCGAAATTTAAACAAAGGTGAAACCGGAATCGATATCTAAAGCGGGATCGGAATTGGCATCTAGATCGAGACGAGATTACAATAAGGATAGAGATGAAGATGGACACAACGTCATCGGTTAATATAAAGGATATAGAATTCCGTTATATAGCCACGCGGGCGGAGCCGCGAGCTAAAGCTAATAACATAGCAAAATGCTAGACCGTCAACCATTCATTTAACTTGAAATAACAGCACGAAAATGATAAATTGCAAGTTAAATTTTCATTTACCTCGAAAATATCTATACAAATATTATTTCTCGGAATCGATTCGTTCACAATTCAACAGCTAAGTAATGACTTCGTAAAGACTATAACTGGCCTATTATGAGTGGGCTGCCGTAACGAGTGGGTAAACCCTTTTTCATGGAATTCCACGAGCTAATCCGCTAATTTGACTCGTGCCGTTTGATAGCGTGCAATCCTCTACGAATCGTCCGTCACAAATTGCTCGCCGGCGAACGCTATTAGCAATTCAGTATTTCTGCTATAATTTTATTACCGAGAAATAAGTGCCTTTTGTACGCCATTCCCACGGATCGTACGGAGATTATAAGCTTGGCAATGTAAATAATACAGTGTTTTAAGCCGGACTTCTAAAATTACAGTTTGCCAATTCGTAACATTTCGACTGTGTGAATTGAACGAATTGCTTATTATTATGTGAGCTTATTATTACGTATTGCACTTCGCATCTGGATAAAATATTTTTATTTAATGATGATATTTCAAGTTGTTAGTAAATATTGATCATTTTAAATCATCAATTTTAATAGACAGCTTAATAAATATTGTACACAAGAACACTAACAGAATGGTCACTTGTACTTCTCGTAACATATGTGTTTATTTCACATGCCACATAATGTGTTTGATTGAAGTTTTGTCTTAATTTTCTAACTGACCCCCGCTCATCCAAAGTCAACTCGCACTTATTTAATACGGAATTCTATAAATCAAATCATACCAAACCAAATCAAAAATATCTTTATTTCGTAGGCAATAAAATTACACTTGAAAATTAATTCTTTTAGACATTAATTAATTTTTTGTATAGAATTACAAAATAAACAAAATTGCAAAGAGCGAAACACCAAATTAATAGTTCATCAGTTGTTCACCTATTACGTTTTTTAAAGATGTACCTACGTGTACGTGTCCTGAATTTCAGATAGTGGTCTATAAATGAAATGAAAAGAGTTATACGTCGTTAGAAAAGTGAACTTTTTTGGCTTTCATAAATTGCTACTTATAAATTTAGGAATAAAACAAAAACAATCAATATTATTCGTTGTATCGGGCTTATAAGTATAGTAACATGTTGTCTTTGCCTTGACATACTTTAAAATTATGTACATGTTTATTTATTTGTTTGTATAAGTTCCGCCATTATCAATAAAATATTATTTATTTTTAATTAATACTTAAAGTTGCATTTTTTTTTTCAATTTCCATATATGTAAAAGAACTTTCAGCTGCATAATATGGAAAATCCACTATAATACTACTATTCAAGACGAATGAATTATAGACCTATTATGTTATACACCATAAGCCTATCAATTACTTATGTGTATATTTATTGTCTATTACTGGGTTCCACCGCGTGAAGATATCTGAAATAAATTATTTTGTCTTTTGTAATTAATCCGATTCTAGCTCCGTTCCGAATCTCATTCTTAATCATGATCCTTGCTCCTGTCTTCAATGTGGCTTCGCAAAATTTCAGGTATCGTTCATAGTTTTGATTCCTTATTCCATTTCCTTTTACGTTTCTGATTCTGGTTCCGTTCTTGAATCCATATTATGATATTGCTCTCGTTTTCCATTCGAGTCTCAGTCCAGTTGCGACTTCAGTATTAAAATCTGTCGTAATTCCGGTAATAGGTACGGTGTCGGGCTTGGTACCGATATCGACACAAAACCGAAACAAAAACTATTTTGTTTTTTGATTACATTAACGCGATGTGCGTTTAGATGAATTATAAAGTACAAATAATTTATATCATATTAATATTACGAATCGATATACGGCAATTTGAATCAGGGTTAAAACCGAAGTGGAAAAAATCATTAGCAATAATGGAACAAAGATTATGAGAGGGAATATTTGCGGGGCTGGAGGCGAAGTTTGATTACTGTATCAATGAATACAAGCTTATATGTGCTAAATGGCATTGTTGAACGTTTCATTCTCTCTCCAAATTCATTCCAACTACGATCGAACACATCACTTTTGTTCGCTAAATTTTAGTAAATAGATTATATAGAAGTTCATTTAACTTCCGTTCCTGTTAATTGCTGGAAGCTACGGAATCACATTTTAATTTTTGCCGATATCAAATCTCGATAGACGACGCGGCGCGGCGTTATTAGAATTAATTTTCTACGAAGCGGAACGAACAAGAGGGCCGGCCGGGCGGCGGGCCGGGGGGAAGGGTGCAGCCAGACATAAATCATCACAGAACAACCGGCACAGATACTAAATGGGAAATTCTATCAATGATGGAGTCAATTAAACTTCTCGGAAGTTAATTAGCTAGGCACAAAGGCCGGGCCTTTGTCTAGTAATCCATTTTAAACTGAATCGGAGGCGTGAATAAGTTTTGTCATTAGGGAGTGCGTCGTGGGCGCGAGGATTTCGGCTCTCATCTGCCTGATTATTAATTACACCAGATCCGGGGGCCTCCTTCTGTGCCGCCGTGACTTGGTGCGGGGAAAGCAGTAGGAGAAACTATCAGAAAACCGAGTCTGTTATCGATGGTAGAATCTTATTTGACACAGCTAAAAGACGTATTAGCGTATCTTATACAAGCTTAGGTGAAACCTAATGTGAAACAATAATTGACGTCGTCAAAATAAATTAGTTCGATAGCACGCGCAAGCGCATTGTCGAAAGCGATTTACTGGCTACCGTTCAGTAAACTAATACTCCGAAAGCTTTGATTGTGATCGATGGTACTGTCTAATGTTTTTGTTAAAACTCCTTACCTTTTCGTTAACTTCTATCGGGCAATATTGAAAGTGTATTGGCATTCGATATACAACTTACTAAATAAAGAAAACCTTTTTCTCATAAATAAAAGAATTGAATCCCACTTTTTAATGCAAAATGTGGTCTTAATTTGTTTACGAAATTGATTAAGATTGGTTAGGTAGTTCTGCAAGTTCAAGTTATTGCTCTATTCACAGATAACGTTGAGAATAAATTATGGGTAGAAAATTTCGGAACTGCTGACGATATACGAATAAACACGTAATTTGTTGGTGCAACGGAAGTAGTCTATTTTTTGGTTCAACAAGTTAAAAAGTAAACTGCGACCGAGTAAAAGGTGTTAAGTATTTTCTCAGGGTATTTTTGTGACAGGAATTCCGGTAAATAGTCGACAATAGACCTTTCAACTGTTTTGGTATTTATTCTTTTTTTTATTTAAATTTCCGATCCATTATCGCTGTAGAAAGTGACATTAAATTATGATTGTGCGTATGGCGGCTTATATGTATTAGTGAATGAATACTTTGTGAAGAACTTGGCTGTTTATTGTTTACAATATCATATCGCCTATTTTTTAAACTGATATCTCGAAAGCAGTGTGAAGTGCTTGCATTTTTAATGTAAAATTTACTCGGTCGGCTTCACATGTCAATCGATCGGTGACGACGACTTTTAACAACTCCCAACCCTCGATGGACCAGCGGGGAGGGTCAAAGGCCAACGGAATGACGGTAATGTAATGGCGAATGTATTACCCCGAAAACGGATCTAACTCGGATTCGTTAGAACCGTTTTTGCTGATTTTAGAGTAAACTTTTGATGGGACATTTCTCAAATGGGTTTTTACTAAATAAACATTGGTAGGAAACTCTAATTACGGGACCCCGACTCGCTCTCAACTGGTTTTCTTTTGCAAAATAATCTTCAGAATTGTTCAAAAAATAGAGAATCCATTCAAACACAATTACATTAGCTGCGTTACCGACTTGTATTTAAAAATCAACACTTTTTACTTAAGCCGGTTTTGGTGAAATAAAGGTCATGCGTTACCCCGAGCTGCACTCAAATTACTTACGAAAACTACATGAAAATTTGTCTAGGAGGAGATTAGTGTGTTCAAACACGGACAAAAAGGTTTTCAAAAACAGCCTATTTTGCAATTCCGCGCCAGTCACGACGATTTCCACATTATCCGACGTAAATATCTTGCAGGTGTATGAAATCGCGGGCACAGCCAGTGAATAACATAGAAATTTATTTTTTCACATGCGAGCACTGTTCACATGTGAAGTTGGACGCGTTCTGTTTTCGTGTACACAGCGTTGCTGGTAGCATTTAAATGTTCCCATTAGTATTGTGTTGTTCTACTTGTTTATTATTAAACATCTTTACTTAAAGGGCCGCCTATAAAATGTGGCCTTTAAGTTTCATATAACTACTATGAATTCGGACATATAAAAACGCAACCGTCGATAAAAACTCAGGATGACACGTAAATTGTTATAAAGATCTAAGTTCGAAGTCTGTCGTTATCAGAAGCTGGACGAGTCTTATTTCACAACGACTTCTCTACACGGAATCGTTTAATTTTTCTTGTTTTTTTTCCATATTATTATTTTTGATCTTCCCACTATCCCCTATAAAAAAAAATATCTGCTTAAAATGATACACTTTAAGTTATCGATTGCGCCGGAGTCACGGCCGGATTCATTAGCGAACTGTCGGTAATAGAGATTAATGCTGACGTGTACATTACACGCCTTAGTACCTTACGCATTGAATTTTACTGTTGTTACGTACATAGTAGGTATATTGTCTTAATTTATAAAAAAAAAAAATGATGATTAGGACAAATAATGAACTAGTTAATCATTTCTTTGTAATCCTTTAATTTTTTCTCTTATATTGGTATTTATTGCATTATATATATATATATAGGGCTTCAAGTAGTCATGGAATCACATTACATTATAAATATCAGATTATAACTCTCTCGACATACATGTAGATCATATTGTTTGTTGTCGATATCGATGCCAATCAAAGTCACAATTTCTTTTTTGACCTCCAATCTAGTTTTCAGTTTCTGTGGTGACCCACAATAATAATTTTAATGGTTTTTTGTGATCGCGACCTCGACCCTCCCTTCCATCTTGAACCTGTAGCGTGTGCTAGCTGTATGTAATATTAATTTGAATAAAGTGTGGTAACCTAATTGAACGTCTCTCGCTTACGTATAAACGAAGAGAAATAAATTCCCCGCGCGGAAAGATGTATTTATAGTCATCAAGTGTTAAGTAAAAGATACCACAGTTCCAATGACGTGCCGATCACAATTAACAATTTCTACTTGTCACCGTTACCATTTCTGACTCTAATTTCAATATGGATTTGTCAATAATTTTCATTTAAATCCATCTTAACTTCCTGAAAGTTTAAACATAATTCTCCACATGACTAAACTTAAGGACTTCAGTATGGCCATCAAAGAATCCACTAAATAAATTTTATATAAATTATATTATAAAATAAATTTTACTTCTTTAAGGATTACTAATAAAAACTGATTATGAAACCTTAAAAAATAATCAAATACTGAAGTATAATTTTTGGGTTATAAAAGCAAAAGATTTCCATACTAGATATAAACCCCTATTTTACAGTCTTAAGGGATGAATTTTTGAGAATCCTTTCTTAACGGATGCCTTAGTCGTAAACAACCTACCTGCCGAGATTAATGCCTATAGAATTTTGAGCTTTAAATATATCTGAACGAGTGTTGATTTTCTTTTACATTTCAAAAGCAAATATAATTCTCAAAACAGTTTTTAACAATTTAAAAAATCTAAGTCACATTTTCTTCACAATAATAAGCCAATAATATATTAATAATTTATATGAAATCTATTCAAGTCTATCATTTTAATCGTCGTTGCTAGTACATGTACTTAATACATCGACGCCAGGAAATAACAACACAGTTTTTCAATAACTTGAATTCTATCAAACAAAAGATAATTGAAACGCTGAGTACCATGTTAGATATTTTCAAAAAAAAAATACCAATTGAAACAACTTTGATATAACCTTAATAGCAGACCCGAAAGACGTCGTCCTGTCCGAACGATGGTTTACCTGCTACTAGTGGATTCAGACAAACAATTTCTTCAATACACCATACACTATGTGACATTTGACATTGAGTATGACATTCCGATGTTCATGTTTCGTCATTGCGTAATTTGTTGTTGCCCAAAACAAAATTTAAAAATGAGTGCAATTGCTTAACGGTTGTCGAGAAATATTCTATTTCATTTCTATCGAAACACAGTGAACAGATATTGGAATGTCCAGACAACCCACACACGCGCAAGCCACTTGCGTCCCAAGGTATGACATAAGTGGCTTACGCGTGTATTGATGCGTGCGTCAAACACCATGGAATTTGACGTCGGCGTTATCTATGCTACACAAGCTTCAAATAAAATATCTATGAATTATTCACAGAAGGTGAATAATTTATACATTCATAGCGATTCACGATAATTCGTTCAATTATCATGAATTTCTTATATGTTAATGGTAAGTTATACATATATGAAAATATAGGGAAGGGGTGGAGATTGAACTTCGAGTTTATGTGCTCTGATATGAAAAAAAAAATTCGTCTTAGAAATCCTACAATCCAATTGTAGTGCCACCTACTGACAAAAAATCCTATAAGCCATAGAGTTCGATTGTTGATCTAAGCCGTCCAAGAACTTACTCAAACTAACAAAAATTTCATCATAATCATTCCAGTCGTTTGGAAGAAGTTTATTGACAAATATACATATAAAGATGTGCAATATATTTATATCTATATTCAAACCACCTTCAAGTCAGATATATGACCTAATTTTAAAACTAGTAGAAAATTAAAAAATCTAATTGTTTTTTTATTTTAATTTTAATAATTGAAATTGCGGTGGTCATTCACCTTAATTCGAATTTGCACCTTAACATCCAATCCTGTGTCCTTCTTTATCTACGCCGCACACGCACCTAACCAGCCAGTGTAAGTTTTTCTCTACGCCACACTCTATGTAGGCATGAATTTTAATTAAGTTGATTTAACTCTGTATTTAATTTATTGAAGTAAAAACCTTGGGCTTTTTTTATACTGTTTTTAGATTTAAACTTAGATTATGCATCCGTATTAAAACTGTTTAAATATGGTCGCGAACGCGTTGTATATAATACATATAGGTACTAAAATAATACAAGTTATTGCAAATGATGAATACAAATATGAAGTTTAAATATTTTATCATAATTTTTGCATATTATCACAACTAATCGCAATAGTTATAATTAAAATAAATGAATTCCATAACCACACAGACAATATAAAATAACCGTGATAACACGCTTGCCGTCAGAGAGGCAAATTCGATCCTAGCTCTGCATCTAAAGAGTGTTCTTTTAACTCATGCACTCATCTGAATACAAATTATCGTATGCATGAAATGATCCCGCATAGCTAGGGAAACTATATACTATACATACTGGAGTAGGTTCATCAGAATATTCGATGTTATTTGATATATAAGACATGAATTAGACTCATGGGGTGTGATCTTTATATCCTAGATTAAATATTAGATAATTGGGAGTGCATCTGTTGCTGGATTCAAATTACATCATGTAGCACTAAGTGGAGTAATGGCTTCACAGTCTCTAAGTTAACGAAGAGATTTAATGTGACCGTTAAACAGCGCTTTGTTTGATGCTTACAATGAACCATTATTGGCATGAAAGTCATGCCATTCTACATCGTTGTCCTTAGTTTCTTCATGAGTACTTTTGATGAGATACTTGTATGTTGAGCGAATCGTGGCGGATCTGTGGTTAGTTATGTAGCTGTTGGATCAGAAAGTATTGGGTTCGATCTAGTTCATGGGCGAACGATTGATGAGTTTAATCTTTTTTGTAATAAAGTTAGCGTCAAATGTTTCGGACATTGGAGTTGTGTTGTTTATTTGACGTTGTTAGTTCAGATGCACGTTGTATATCTGTCGGATTTACATCAAGCTCTCTGTGATTGCTCAGATGTGGCTGTAGATGATGTAGTTGTTTTGACATAGATATGATGTGTGAGACGCCATTTTACAATATTTAATAAGAAATACATATACTGTATATGAAATGTCTATAGAAAACTGGAGTCACTCAGTGTCCTATCACGCGGGCCGTATATAAATACAAATATCGGAGGATCTCTTCGATTCTGCGCAATCTCGTTTCAGAGGGCGGTTCGATAGAATTCGCTCTAAACATTTCTATTGTACCATTTCGTTCGTACAAAAAACTTTCCGGGCGCGCCGTGATCGCGCGCATTCATATGTTTATGCTCCGGCGAGTCGCGGCCCGCGACTTACCGACTGCGCCGTAATATTTATTTCGGCGTTCGCGTTCGCGGATGTTTAGGAGGTTAAACCGTACATTATTTATGGGGCGGGCGGGAGTTCGCGGGGCGACAGGTCGCGCGCCCTCTATCGGCGACTCGAGTGCGGCGAACGGCGGGGAGGGCGCGAAATTTGCGGGTAATCGAATTTGCAGTCCGCGCCCCCTCGCGACGTCGGCGTAGCTTTTTAAATTATCGTTACGATTTTTATTTTCGTCCCGTGGCGCGCCCCTTTTCATAATATTTTTATGTACTCGAATAAAATCCGACGCCGAATGGAGTGCCTCTTTTCATTTTTCTCTCTTTGATCTTAACAACTGTTAACGGCTAGTGAAATCTAAGTTGACACATATTATATATTTCAGATATAAAAAAAAACTAAATGTGAGGTCAGGGGATATTTTTATATTGTTTCTCTATTCATATTTTTTTTTACTATGTAGATGAAATGTAAATGAAACATGAAACATAATATGGAGCTTATATTATATTACATTTTTATGTATATTAACTTGCAGTAAGTCAAACACTCCCAAGTACGCGAGTTTCTTTGTAAGATCTATACAATGCACTGAAAGCTTCACTCCCCCGTGTGACCTCGAGGCAAAGGCGCTCGCCCCTCGCAAACGAAATTAACGCTTCTCTTGGACACGACTTTTCGCCAAAGTGTTAACAGTGTTGGCATTCCGCTAACGTAAAATCAATTCAAACCTTTGAAAAGTGCACTTTTGAATACAGATAAAATGAATTATTATTCGAGCTCGTTACTATTGAAAACCTTAAAACAATATTCAGAAAAATGTTTTTATTAATATTTAATTTCTGTGTATTATTTTATTTAGAGTGTTTAGTTTTATAATTATGGTTATTACAAGAAAACACTACATATCCTTTTTCACACGGTAAGTTAGGAAGAGGCGAGGTCGTCGAGGAAACTCGACGATCTTAATTTGGATTAGAATTATTATATTATAATTACTTTGAACGCTAAGTCATAATAGTAAAAGGGTACAAAAATTAACTAGAGAGGGCGTGGCTGCACTCTGTCTTGTAGACTTGTCTCGGGGCACAGGTCGGCCGATGAGCTCAAACTAGAAACTTAACTTCAGTTTAAAATATAATTGATCTATTTTGTTCGCGCCACTTGCAAATAGACATGTACCATTTCTTTTCTTCCATACTTTTCACACATGTACGCCGAATATTCGTTGTTTCCTTATAACCGAACAGTAGAAAGGATTTTTAAAGGCAACGGTCGACATTTATCGATCTATTTTTCTCAAGAAGGAAGAATTACCGCCCTCACTGCTATGTGATACCGCGCCGCAACAATTTATTATAAATATATTTCCCACTATTTATTCGATAAAATTGTGGCTGCCTCGCCGGCGATTCGAGTGCATGCATATGAATATTAGTTTATGAACCTTGGTGCGTATAAGTGTTTCACCTTGTTGAACGTCCAAGAACAGGAGGAGTTCCTAGAAGACCAGGCAAACGGACGTCGAGAGCGACGATAGGTAGGCTGTATGTGATTCCAGAGATAGTGTTACAATTCTCGATTCCTATCCGAGAACTGTCTCACAATTACGCATCCACTTTACGTGCCTATTGGATTTGTAAGGTCGTTCGAAGGAGTGTGACCCACCATATTTATTATTAAGTCATGTAGTAATATAAGTGACAATGAATACAATTATATTTGTGAAATAAATACTTATCTTATTTAAATAAATAAAAAAATATTTAAATATGGACTGAAGCCAAGTTTCTTCGATTCAGCATCGCTATCCCGAGTTTCATATAACATTTATGATTACGGGAATTTTTAAAATGGTACACACATGTTATCATTTATATGTTTGTTGGGATCCTTTTAGTAATGTAAGTCTATCTGTTTCTCTGTCACATTAGGAAAAAAACCGCATAAATACCGATCTGACATTCGGACATGACCTAATATTTCATCTTAAGATGCACCTTTCGATTGGTAAAATCATGAGCATATTTACAGATCAGTAGTCTTGGTTCCTTACTAAAATATTAGTTTAAACACTGGGACGTATTTAATGTGGAGACCTTAATCATAGGGTCTAATATTCCATAAAACTGTCTTCTTCGAAACGAAGTTCTTTAACGCAGCTTGCCATAGGAGTTGACTGATAGAAATTGTAACGTAACGAAAAAGCGTTATACCTCCTCCATTAGATTTGATCGCTCTCGCTTTATCTTTCTCCCTCTTGTATCTTTTTCTTGAAATTTTTTATTTAGTTTTTTTTTGTATATACCTAATTTTATATAAATAATCATCTTTCCTAAAATACTAAATAAGCTTCATTGATTTTATACCTCAATTTGCATTATTTATTTGCATATATTCGATAGCAATATTAAAATCGAAAACATGTCGGGCAGCAGAATACAGAGCCGGAACCAAGTCGAGAATACGTGACTGGACATTGAGAGCTAGATCAAATCAATGACAGCACGGGGACCAGATATTGAGTTTATAATAAAATCGATCGATCGGTTTCGGCCACACGGGCAAAACCGCGGACAGAAGGTTAATTGTGATGTAAAACCTTTAGTTTTAGGACTGTACTGTTACTTATTGTATACCATATTCTGAGGTCCTTCACTGAAAATCCTTCATAAAGGATGTTGAGTTCAAGTGTGAGACTGTTAAATAAAAGTCTGTTTACTTTTAAATATATAAACTTATTTACGATATTACAATAAAATATATAAATATTTAATTACGTTTTACTGGTCGTCAACGCTAACTAGATTGTAGTAATTGATAATGGAAAATATTTGAAAATTAAATAAATTAACATGTATGACATGTGTGTGGTTTTTCTTTTATCCGTTTAAAAACCAAAAAAAAAAAACATTTTTTTTAAACAAAAAATTATAGACGAAACTCGCCAACCGTTCAGGTAATAACAAAATCAAGTTTGAAACTGGCTGGCGCGGAGGTGCCTCGACCGCAGGTGGAGTTAGGAACTTGTCAGTAATTGAATTTCAGGCTGACAGCTGGCCCCGCGCCGCGCCCGGGCAACGCCGGGCCCGTCGGGGCTGCGCCATCGCCGGCGCCCGACTTTTGCGAGTCGAGGATACATTCTGCTACACTCGGATTTTCATCGGAACTAAAAATTAGAAACATTTAAAAAATTGTACCTGCCCCGTGTACCTGCTAGTTTTATTTTTATTTTACTGGTTTCCACTTTAGCATGCGGAAAATACGTTATTTCGTTTTCGTTTCCAAATATCGTGATTCTGAAGGCCTTCTTTGTTACGTTATGAATAGTCCTTATTCTTAGGTAAAGAAGGTTCGTGATATGACTTAAAAAAAACTTTTGTGTTGTACAGACATAAAAAACGTTTTTGGTATATCTTTTTATGTTAATGCATTTTATTTCATGCCTTTTTTATTTTATTCTACATGATTTCTAAGCGGGACGCTGTACCAAACCGGCTAGACTCTATTGTTACGTAATGTATTTTTTACTAAATAAATATTTACAAGCACAGAATTTTGTGCTGTGACTGTGTTTTAGTTAAATAATTAGTTATTTTTTAATCTCGGCGCACGTGATAAGTTAAGCTTCAATAGACTTTCTTTACTTTTACAAAGAAATTTCAAAATACTGATTCTGTATAAAATTAAGCATGACATTATGATTTTAGGTAAAATCAATAACATATGCGTCAGTGATAACTTTGCACTTTATTGTAGGTTCTTCGTTTTAACCTTAATTTACTATCTTTGTGCTGTGAGAATGTGAGCAGATCAGACGGTTCATATATTTTAGTATTTGCCGTTTATTTCTACTTTAAGATTATGATCATTTTGATAATAATGAAAAATGAATACATGCCGTTTCCAAAATGACCTTGAATTATCTTTGAAAACGAATCTATAAACTACTTATTTAATTATCTTCTAAAATATCCTTCAATAAAATGATTTATAATTGAATTTTATGTCATCAAAATTCATACATGACACAGATGCGTACGTAGATGTATAAATCATAAATTTTGCAATGATAAATATTGCAATTTTCTTACAATGTATTTTATTCACAAAAATAAAAAAAATTGTAAACGATCCCAGATCAACAATTTTCAATATAGAGTTCACGTGAAGGTGTACCAGACTAGACGTCGCCACAACGTCCGCGCGCTACTCGATATTTCAAAAATTCATCGACTTATTTCAGTTCGTTAATAACACCTCTGGCGAATAGTCTCCTGCAGCTTTTACTGAAACATAAAATACTAAATCTGAAAAAATTGAACGAACAAGGGCGCCGTAAATCACTTCCAAAATAACCATTTTTACCCGTTTTTTTATGAAAAAAAAAAAGACTTTTTATGCGGAATGTAAAAAATATGGAGTCCTCTGCACGCGTATCCAACTAGCACTTGGCCTGTTGTTTTATATTAGTTATGATTCGCTGAAAACTATTTGTATTGTGAACTATAGACATCGTTGTAATCACGAAGGGCACGAGGTTTAATTACAGTAATCGAAAAGTAACAAGCGGGAAGTGCTCTTATAAGTTAAAACGTTATGAAATTATTCCCTTGAGATTCAAGGAAATAATCTCATCCGGATTAATGTAAGTCGTTAATTAAGTATTAAGTATTCAATATAATGGATTACATAGCGGATGAATATGTTGAAACCGATCGTCCGTAATTAAATGCGAACGGGACAAATTAGAGCTTTAGTTGTAACATGAATATCTAATTTCGATGCTAATTCGGCCCAGATTTGAGTTATTACACTAATGACTGGGGATCGGCCCACCGTCGGCGACGTTTTTGTGAGTTGCGCGAGCTGCATGAATATGTATGCGGGGATATGCGTTTCAAATCGTGATGAATCGTTATCGTACATGTTGCTCGGGTCGTGTTTCTAATGAATAGAAAAATAATAGTAATACAAATATATATAAAAAAATACCACAGTCTCAAAACGGACTAAATATTATAATATAATCTCTCTAAGCCTAATGATGAATAAGACCGCATACAGATTTCTAAGCTCTTACAGAGTGCCATGGTGATTCGTCATTGTAAATTTTTAAAGATTTATAACTTACTTGTAGGACTTAAAAAGGAAAACGTGGCGTGTGTGCAGTAGAAAATTGATGCATTCCATTAACAATTTTATTACACCGCAAGTAATATAAACAAATAAAAAAGTCCTTTCATCCATTGCTATTCTTTACAATTTCTAATAGTTGTACGAGCTGGTGAATTGTTCTCGGGCGATTGAAAAGTCAGGGCACAAGAGATGATTCCCTACCTAAAGGTAAAAATTTTATTGTGAAATTGTTTACGGTTAACATTTTATGTAATTTTGGAAAATCCCTTTGTTGTATTATTTAGTTTTACCATGTACTCAAATAATTCGTTTGTTATTTTTATTTATAACCTCATATTTGAGTCTATTTACGAGTACAAACTTTTTTTTTGGTTTTGTGTTTTAGTTATCAAAGGCTTAACACAAGTATAATATTTATTCCTATACTTTTTTAACAAATTCAAAAGGATGTTCAAAAGAAAATATGCTACTAAAAATCTAAATACCGTCAGAAAAATCTTGCCTGTTTTACATCAATTTTAGAAATAGACCAATAGAAAATTTAGAAATAGACCAAATATAAGTATTTATTATAATGCTTAGTCAAAGGAGTTATTGTTTATATTTTAGTGCCGTTAAATTATCTTGTACAGTAACAGTGACTAAGCGTACATTCGTTTGTAAGCTGTTCATTGGAAGTTTTCTAGCTATTTAGTAAGCTGTTGCCAGTGCTGCTGTCAACGTTTTGTAACTTTATGACCGATCGGAGCAAAGCAGGTAATAGTCACGTCGCAATCGGTTTCAGCGGAACGCAGGAGGGCGAGGGGGTGGGACGCTCTTGCGACAAACCGAGAGACAGATAGATGGGCCACAGTGGAACAGAAAGAGATAGAAGCAGACGCGTGCGTGTCCGCACCTCCAAATGAAATTAAAATAAGTACTTCAAGTTACGTTGTTTGTTCCACTTCGCCTGCTCTCAACAGACTTAGTTCGTAATAGCGTTGGTGTGTTTTCTTTTTAAATGTGATTTGGTTTCGCAATTCGAATTGGCGGATCTTATACCGACGGTATGTCTCTTATGAAGGACATACGATTTGCTATAGTCATTTCTCTTCGTGTTGACGACTTAATTGCTAGGAGCTTTGTAACGCGACATGCCTTATCACACTCCAAATGAATATGCTCAAATGCAATACATTCATGGCGATGCCGGCAGAACTGCAGTTCTATACCGTCAACGACACCCGAATGCAAGAAATCTATCCAGATTGCAATACATCCAGATTATCGGCTATTCGTACGTGTGCATAATGCATACTTGGAAGGCAGGATTGATATACGATACGACTATGAAGTAATGTACCTACTGTTAGTGATCGCATAATTCAAAAACGTCATGATATACCGAAGACAACAGTTCATCGGACTTTGAATCGATTTCAATTCAACTCGTTTCACGTACAACGTCTACAAGTTTTCTTATTAAGAGATTGTGCCCAAAGAATAAAGAATAGCGTTTTGCCGGCGCATGTTGAGGCAATGCGACGAAATCGAAACTTTTTCAACAATCGAATCGGCGAATCTAATCGTAAACGGCAAGAAACATTCAATATTCACAATTTATATACTTAGTATACTTAAAACTCTCATCCGATAAGAAAACACGGATTTCAGTACCAGTCTAAAATAAATGTTTTCACTAGTATATTAAATAGCAAAATCATTGATAACTTTGATCTCTCACAATTCTTACATTCAAGCAATTACCTAGAATTTTTGAGTATGTTACTACCTTTCTTACTAAATGATATAGCTACATCACTAAGGAAAAAAGTGGTTTTTAAATGAAGGGTTTCCAGCCCATTACAGACAGCATATCAAACTATATTTATATGAAATTTATCCATGTAAATGGATTGGACGCATTGAAAGACTTGATTTAATGTCTTGAAGCAGACCAAAATCAAAAAAATCGTTTGATAGATATTGTAGTTTAAAAATTAAAAGAGCGTTTTTTTTAAATAAATTTGATATTTGTACGTCAAAAGCCATAACAACTTATAAATGTTTCGCTCGAAAAAGTACTAAAATCGATCACTTTAGTTCAATAATTTACTGCTACTTGTATTGTTGAACGATTTAATTTGAAAAGTAGCAAGAAGTTGCAGCGATGGTCTATTAAAATTTTGAAGTAATTGTTCAAGTACATCAAATTTTAGATTATTAAAAAAAGGGCAAAATTTAATTATGAATTATTAAAATCTACAAAATAGATCCAATCCAAGTTTTAAGATATGTAAAAGTTTTTCCAGTGTTAGTGAAGTTCCAACTGTCCAATGAAGTTACGCAAAGAAGACACCTTTTTTAAAACTTTTTCTCCAAATTTATCTCTAGATCGAATCAACCGATTACAACGGAGTTTTTGGCGTTTGACGTAATTTCTTAAGAAATTAATTCGCTTAGTTTAGTCTCAGTGTCGGTAATTAGTACGTTTAGTATAAAAATGACATGAAAAAAAATTTGGTTGCCTGTAAAGTCGGTATACGGGCGAAAGTTTTACGTGACAACGACTTTGAATGGTAAAATCATTTTAATGTGAATATTCATTCGTATAGTAGGAAGAAGGATGAAATAATAGTAACAATTTAAAACATTTATTTATACAAAGAATTATATTTAAAACATTAATTTATACAAAGAATCTCGCACTGAATTTCATATTAACAAAATTTTATTTTTACCTTTACACATACATACGTATTTATATACAAATATACATACAATAACTTGCAATACATTTGCAAGCTATGCACTAATTCTCTAGTGCTGCGCGGCAGACCGATCATAGTTGAGTGGGAGAGAGACCATTCGGCGGGCCTCTCTCTTCGGTGACTCATCGTTACGTTACCGAGCGTTACACTTTTCAAAGTGACTCCCAGCCGCAACCTAATTTAAGACGTTGTCACGTCAAAAAACACTGAAAATACTATTTTACTTATTCGTAGAACTTTACTTGACCCGTTTTTTGAGAACTTCTAAATCTAGTGAAACCCATTTACTACTATATACCACTCGTCTTATTTAGAGCGGTTCATCCATTTAAAAGTTGTAAACACCCATACGCCCCTTTATGCACATTAACACACACACACACACACACACATACACACACACGATAATTGGAATATCGATGTACTATCAAATTATCTTTAGACTATATCTACATCTACTAGAAAAGCGTTTGTCATCTATTTTAATGAGTCAGGACGAATACAATACTCATAGCATGAACTAAAAAAAAAATTAGTGCAATTTTACTGTCAAAGAGAATACTTGCGTTTTGACTACGTAAAATAAACATCAATATTAACTAAAAACGGAAGTAATTTATTATTGTGTTTACCTGCCCAAAATTATAATTTTCTAAAACTCTCCAAATTCGAGCTGCTCGAACAAGCAATGCTCGATTTTGAACATTCATTCCGTTTACACATACAGACATATAGACCCACACGTAAAACTTTTACACATACAGACATATAGACCTACAGACCTACACGTAAAACATACATGTAGACTTTGGTGAACGCGCCTATCAATCACTGCGGCGGGCGGAGATATCGCCGTGCGGTGGAACACCTGCTGTTTCCAAAAAAAAAAAAAATCGGAAACTATTTCAAACTCCTTTATCGTGCCAGCCGTCCTGAAAACCAATCTACATATATTGAAAGGTGAAACGAGATAGGGGGCACGCGCGTATCCCCTACCAGCTCCGCATTGTCTTTCCAGGACGTAATAATGTTGTATTCGGTGCGATGTTCCGGTTTATTGGTGTATGACGATGTGAAAGATTACAGAGGAAATTCGTTGAGGGATGTTGAGCGACGAAAAGGGATATAGAGGGATATACTTAGGAAACGCTCTGTCAATGTTGTCCTAATTTATGCCTACGATAAGCTGTAAGGTGTAAAATTGAAAATTTTGGAGGTGAATATACCGATTTTTCTCAGAGAATACTCAGTGACCCGATCCATCATGTTATTAATTTTAATTTGTCAGCTGCCGTTACACGACTTATAAACTTTTATGATAGAGAAAAAATATCAGGGATGCTTCTTTTAAAACAGACACTATTATTTTATACGCAAATGGGAACAATTTAAGCCTTCAAAATTTTTACGTAGATTCATCTATACGAACATTTGAAACTGCCAGTTGGATTTCTGAAATAAATGTTGTTAAACTGTGTCGTTGTATACGACCTTTAAAAATAAGCAAATTTGAACGTGCTTTAGTATCTAGTACCACGGGGTGTGCGGGTTGCGGGGCACATGAATAGTTTATCATCGCGTCCCCTTCACATAGAAATTATATCGGTGTATAAAGTTTTAAGGCATTTATGGATTTTCATACAACCTTCCTTATTTTGAAAATCTAGAATCTCTTCTAAAGAAATTATTTTGAAAAAGAATCTCAATACGTGATTAGATGAAAAATATTCAAGGGTATATAATGCGTACAGAAAGCGAAAGTGGAGAGTGGATCTAATTAGTAACGATATCGAAGAAGGGAACGAATGTCAAAAACGTCATAATGAGACAAAACAAACGACGACGATCGCTTCTGTGCAGCCGCGTCTAGGGCTATACAGATAAAAGAGTACAGATAAGACATTATTTTGAATGGTGCGCATAAGTTAGTATAGTCTCGAGTGAATGATAGTAAGTATAATTTGTACATCGAAATAGCAAGTAATGTGTCTTGTATTTGATCGTAATAATTCCTGCGAATGGGTTGAGAATTCATAGTTGTTTCAGATTTACTGTATAGCATAAACTGGTTATATATTTGATACTTAATACACATTGCTTATTTTTTGTCGATTGAAGATTACTGGTTGACGTGATACAGATAACGCAATTTAAAAATAAGATATTATTGTTGTGTTATCATAGTACTTAGCGTTATTAGCGAACTCGTTATCTAGTGATTTTTAATCGATAATTGTGTCTGTGTACGGGATTATGTAATTACATAAATGAATATTAGTTTATTCACTCTGTGTTCATCTGAACGCAAAGAAACTAAGGTGGGACAAAGTACGTGCACCCGAGACGTATTTTATTCAAGACTCAAACTTTAATGGGGATTGGAAGCACTGGTATCAGAATCAAAGTCGGAACTGGTATCGTAAACAAGAGTACGACTGGGATTGGAGTTGAGAGCGAAATTGAGATTGGAACAAACGGTTTAACTGAAACTGAAATCGAGAACAGGACCAGAATCGGGATCACGATTAAAAGAAAGATACGTCGATGGATCGGTCGAAAAAATTAGTGCGTCTACGCGGATGGATTTGTGGAAAAAAAAAGGGAATTTACGAAGAGTATGGAAACGAACAGCACCGTTCCACTTTTACCCGTTATAGAACATCATTTTCTAATTACAATAAGCATAATAAAATTAAAAATAAACATGAACAAAAAAATAAATAACTTTCGTTATATATTAATGAAGCGATCTGTATAGTTTCGCTGTGCAGTGTTGCCGCCACCTTTCCCGCCAACTTCCTTCCGACTCTCCTGCTTTTTTCGACGAATTCAACGCTTCGAAAAAGCACAGGCGCATTTACTTCCCAAAAAATCTTATGATGCGACGTGAACGATGAGTTTATTTAATGCTAATGAATATTTGGATATGATGTTAGTGCGGGTACGATACCGGTGGTAGACGACATGAATCTTCTTCTTAAGTTGCATTTACTTTTGTGATTTGAATCGAATTTATAACGTGTGTAATTCTTATGGCGACATTACATAATAATGAACTACCATTGAGCTCTGTTCATTTCGGTTATATTGATGAGCGATGTGCATTTAACACAATGACCTCAGCTCGGTGATGTAAGTGATGTACAGTAACCAAAATCCCTTCCTGGATTTAGTGCCTTGTCTCGATGAAGCAGAAAATCGATGGAAACCATAGTGAGAGATATTCGATACGCCGAGTGCCGAACGGTGGAGTGGTCAATTATGACCAGTCTAGTCAATTACGACAATCACACATCAATTATGACCAATAGTTACCACGGGTCAACATTTCGATCCTGCTCTATCTGACGGTTCTGCTCGCAATTCGATCCCGCACCGATGTTTAATTTGACTATTTTTTGAGCATTGTTGTTACTAATAATTAATGCACAAGTAAATAATTCTTTCTATGACCAGACAAGCAAAGCTGCGAACAAAAAATATATTTATAAATTATATTGTATGTATGATTCTGATATATATAAGGTATATTACTGTAAAATTCCACCTAAGTCTGTTTAGCGATTAAATCTTGATTGAGTAACGAACATCCAAACACAAAAACCCACAAACTTTCCAATTTATAACATAAGTAGGGTTAAAGTAGCAGGAAAAATCCAAATATGGGTAGTCTTGTCAATTTAGAGGCCTTTGTAGTTACATGTACGTAAGCGAGTGACACCTTTGAGCGACCACAAGATATGCGAACATATTCAATTGTAGCGAAAGGCATGATTTCGTTGAACATTTCTTTTTATTTAATATATGAAAATTTTGACATCAAAAGAGAATAATAGTTTGTTTTTATTTATTCATATGTAAAAAAGAAACGTTTATGAAATGTGTAACGCGGCCTTTTATTTGTATTAGTTTATCACAGACTTCTTAATATTTGCAATCGTGAAACTTCTTTTCTGATTTCCAAACTATAAAAAATTATAAATTAAAAACACAGGGTGATTACGATATTAGTACAGCAGTATTAAGTAAGAGTGAATTAGAATATCAGCAAAATTTTCATGCCTTAGGATCGATTTCATTGTCCAGGTCAAATGCTAACCTGTTAAAAACTTCCCTGTGAAAGTATACGATGACGGACGATTAAAATATTGACAGCCTGTGGTGAAACCATAAAATTTTGTAATGTTTCTTATGCCGTCACGAAACTTTAGCTGACGTTGTTTAATTAAAATACGGAATACCTCATTGTTTCGCATTTAATTATCTAATAACAAGAAGCAGCTAGCTTATCATTTACAGGCACCGTAAGAATTCATCTCAATTCGCGTAAGATTCGTCTCGCATTCCATAGGCGAAACAAACCTAAAAGGGCGCCCACGACACATCCCACGACCCAGGACGACGCGTTCATACGAATAAATTAAGGCTAAGGCTCAGAGCCGATAAATTATAAATAATCACAAATTCTTCTAACGAAATTCAATTAAGTCCTCACCGGGCAGACGCTTCATAAGGGAATTAGAATTTTAATAAATTCGTTAAAATCGGATCAAAGGTTTTCTTTTTTTATGGCGTTCGACGAAAATTGCGCACCCCTCCGCTTATTATTAGTTTGTCTTTTGGTTTTTTTGCGGATTCACATTGAAGGGCTTTATGATTACAAGTTAAATCAGACTAATCAAGCCGCAGGAAATGTATGGCCCATTTCATTTGATCTGTGTCGATATTTAACAAAATTACACGTTGAGCATTACGTTACCAATATTACGTTAAGAAATTGGTCAACCATATTGTAAATGAAAATATTTATGTACATTGTGAATTGTTTTCTTTTGAAATTGCTTTCGCATTAATATACAGATAAAACTAACTTATTGCCTTCTTCGATAAAGCTATTTAAAATAATAAATAAGTACAATAGCATTAGAAGATGTAGAAAATGGAATTTTTTTTCCTATTTCTCCTTCCATGTAAAATTTCTTTATAGGTACAGATTAAGTATTTGACCATGGTTATTATTTAAGCATTGATTACTAAATATTTAGTAGATTATTGATCGTTTTTCAGATCGTTTCTCAAAAAGAGAATCACTTATCCGTCTGTTCGTGTATGTGTCAAATGCTTTTTCTTAGGAACGCGTGGAGTTATAAAGTACAAATTAAATGCTTACTATTCCCTGGAGCTGTAAAAAAAAATAAGCTTCTAAATTCAATGTAATAAAAAATAAGGCTAAAAACCACCATTTGTGTGTTATACTTTGAAATTCGCAATTAAAAAACATTTTATAATCTATAGGGTCCCATTGAGCATCAACTTTAGCAAGAAGAAAGTTCTCATAGCACTAGTAAAATTTGTAAGTAAAGTAAAGAGTAAAATTTATAAATCGATAATTTGTAGTTATAAAGTATTAGACAATATATATTTTTTATTATTATAAACTTATATTTGCAATTAGATTATATATCGTGATATAGGCCAATATATGAAAGAACATTTTTTAACATCGAGTTATGAACACAAGATTTTCAAAATGTCGAACATTTTTATGACAATTCTAATTTCTTTTTAATGCAAACCTTTTGAAATTTGTAACTCAATACGAGTATCTCACCAGTATTGGTATAAAAACACACACAAAAGATTATTGATAGGTGAAATATCTACTTCCACGATTAAGTTTGTACGGGAATCTAACTCTGCGAGTACTATTTAATTGTTTTTTGTTTATAAAAATTTAATTTCTTTTAATAAATTATTATAATAAACAAACATTTCTCATTGATGAAACTCTAAAATTATGAACCAAATACATAAAAAAATGTTTTAATACTTACGAAAATTCGATATAACAAGTAATCGAATGACCGTGAAAAGAATTATTTTACGATAAATTTTATCATAATATTTGCGATATAATACAGTATGGATTAAATAATTCTCCACAAATAAACATAAATTTCTCTTTTTTTTAGATTAATTTTCACGATAGCACTATAATTATCGAAGCAGTGACTTTTGAATAATATAGGAATGAATTTAAAAAAATCACGTAAGTACATCCCTTTGCTAACGCAATAACGAACGCAATAAAACATGAATTCTAAATGTTCCGATTTAATATATGCTCTAATAGAATGTCGCGATACGAAGACCACTAATAATTACGAATATTGAAATTATTTTAAATAACTTGAAATTTTTACATTACTTTTTTTTGACGCGAATCAAGAGGAAAGAAATACCACAAAAGAAGCAAACCCATTAATCTTTAGACACATGTGTGGTTTTCACATAACTAGAAATAGGATCTTTACGTGCCCTCTAAGGGAGACCAATGGATTTTATCCGTAATAAGATAGCGTTGAGGCGAAGGGCTTATAAACACAAGGGCGCTGGCGTAATCGTCACACAGTTGTCCGGACCGTTCGGAACGCATTTAACGCGTACCAGCAATACGAATCTGTCTCTGTGGACTACAATAAATATCTTATCGCCTTTAATTACTGTAAGGTTGTTATATAATACGATAATATTATTATTTTACTTAAGATTTTATATCATAGTAAAATTTGCTTATAACTGATCTCAAAAGTAAGAAACGATGATTATTCGTGAAAAGAAACAAGATTATGAACGTAAATCAAACAAAAAAAAAATGTTTTTAGAAGCAAATCGATTTATTCGAATTGATAGGCATCGCCGGGTCATGCGCTAGCATTCAACGTTCGCGTGACATAAAATTCGATACGATTTATTAATCGATAACTTAAAACAAAGGATACGGTCGAATGTACGTAACAAGGACGAACAGAACGACCGCCTGACCCCGATGCCGGGCTCAATAATTGACGAAGCTCGTCCACTTACTTTTGCCTCCATATCAATTAATTCATAAGACATCGCCGGCGCGCACGTGTTCCGCTTTCCCTTCAGGTAGATCGTATCGTGGAAAAATATGGTTTATTATTTTTCCCTTCTCTATCTTATCGCATGCGATGTTAATAAAATAATCAAATGAGCTCCTTTTGTTGTTACTCGGAGCGGAACAACACGTGCCACGGCTGAAGTAAATCAGATTTACCGCCGCCCGCCCCCGCCGAGTCCCGGGCGCCGGCGCGCGCGCGAGCCGAGCCTCTCTTTGCGGCTATTCAACGAGAACGTCTGATCAAAGACGCCGATTATTCAATGCGAAGCGGTGGCATCTCGGCGGTCAGCGCGGGAGCGTCGTACTGGAAGCGGGAGGTACCGGGTTCGATCTGACCATGGGCGAATCGACGGATGACCTTTTAAAATAAGTCAGATCGAAAACCTTTCGCTCTGTGCCTCGGAAGGTACGTTAAGCCGTCGATCGTCGCAGCGATGACGACGGTGGGTAGTCAGCTCCCCCAGAACCTCGCTCTGAAAGAGAAAGATTGCGACTGCACGTCGACGGTGGAGTGATTAAAGCCTAGACACAACAATCATTCACATATATAAAATGTATTCGCTGACGGACAAACCTCTTGGTACTGAACGGATGTTGGATGGTTTTCAAAAAAATTGTTTACATCTGTTTATTCTGATTTTCTTTTGTTTAATGTCTATGTACAATCCGTATTATCATTTCATCATTATTTTCGACGGCCCTATTCAGGTTACATTTCGATTTGTTCATATCAAAATGTTTATATAACTAGATGAATACAAGCACGTCAGACTTTTTTTGAACCAGGGAAAAGGTTAACATTAGTTCAAATTGGTATTTTACAAATGTATTAATACATAATCATGTATGAGTACTAGGGTGTGCCAAAAAAATCAGATATTTTTTTCTCACTTTCTGCTCAAAATATCATAAAAAATGTCGAAACAAAAGTCCTGTCCAAACATTGAGTTCGTAATTTTAATTTTAAGAGATCCTCCATTGAAGTTCCCTACAGGACACATGAATTATTTAATCTTGAAGATGTATTTTCCTCCAGTCGAGCCTGAAGTTTCGACATGTACTATTTTTCACTTCAGTCTCGCCTGAATGAACACTTTTATAATTTTTTCATAAAATTAACTATAGGACTTTATTTGGCATTAAATTTTGAACAAAAAATTACATTGGGCCAAATTACTACCATCGATCCCTGACTTTTTATAGAGCTTCAGAATATCAATTTTCCCGAAATTTCGTGTTTTTTGTAAGTTTTATTTAAACTATCCAAAATAGAACAAAGAGTTAAAGGACCATTTTGTAGTCCATCTGACGCATTATGAAAAAGTTTCCAAAAAACTCTTTTGTATTATTAACATTTACAGACAAACAAAATCCTATTTTTTTAATTATTAGCTATGTTCAAGTTAACGATCGTAATACATATTAAAATTTTGGTACTTATTTTTAGTACATCAAATTTGCTACGAAATTGTATAGAAAAGATTTATTGTATCTGTAATTTAATGCCAAATAAGGTCCAATAGTTTATTTTATGAAAAAATGAAATTTTCAATGCTTGTGAAGGTAAATAACGAAAAAAGTCATGTTTCCCGCGTTATTTCAATGCGAAAATTCAGGCACGATGAAGGACCTCTTAAAATTAAAATTACGAACTTCCTTTCGGACAGAACTTTTGTTTCGATATTTTGAGCGAAACGAAAGTGAGGCAAAAAAATACGGTTTTTTTGGCACACCCTAATGAGTACAACTACTCTACTGCTCGGGAAACTATGAAATATATGAAGGAGATAAAGCTCAATTTAGATTCTTTTTTGTGAGCTGGTTTGCTGATTTTTACATCAAAGCGTATTTATTATACACCACGAAAATACGATACTCCAAAAAGTTTTGACAATATTCATTTTAATAATTGTTTTATATTGTAAATTTACTTTGTAAATGACCGGCTCCAAATATTATTATAAGAAAATATTAATAGTCAGTAGCTTATTCATTTTTTTTTGGTCGGTTACGTGCGCAAATAAATTCATTACTCGTTTCGACATCAAGGAAAACGCCGTGGTGAAGCCAGTGTGTAAGAACGTTAATGGCAGTTACTTGACGATTGTTATTTTCAATGACATGTGTAGCTTCCGGCAAGTGGCGAGCTGTCGTAGACACCTAATAACTCCGTTCATAGAAGGGTAATAACATTTTTTCACGAGTACAAACAAACTAAGTTTTAAAAAGCAATTTATTGGTACGTTTGTAATGTTGTTCAATGTCATGCATAAAACCGTCATCAGCATCTTTTTTTTACATGGGTGCTAGGCCGTATCGAGCCTCTGGTAACCACCGCGAGTAGGTACTGACAAATGGCAATATTCATTCAAAGCGCTGACACAGCCCTCGCCCAACACCACCGCGGCAAACTAGTCTGTTTTAAACGGCGGAACGACGCGTTCGCCACGCTTTAAGTTCGCCAACGGCGCGAGGTGCGCCGTGGCGGTGTGGGGCCGGCGGGGTGTCCACATCTGCGCCGGCCGTAACCGTTAGCGGCGGGCGTAAATACGGGGCGCGGGCTGCGCATAATTATCTCCGCCGGCGGGATCGGCCGTTGTTACCCCAGTACATTAATAACGCCCGAACAGAGTCGCCATAATTTCGAACAAAACAATCCGAGTCGCTCGTTCGTTCCATGGAGTTTCCGTCTTCGGGGCGCGAACGGCGGCGTTCGGAACGCCGGGGAGGCGTGAAATTGCCTTTTCGTCGAAGTGTCCGACGCGGGCTCCACTATTGTTTGCCCGATTCGGCTAATTATATTTACTGGTGATGATTGTTCTGACGGGGCGTGTTAGTGATCTCATAACCGGTCTGGAATTGGAAGACCGCGTTGTTGATGATTTTGCGGTACGATTCAAGCGATCGATTTTACTGTCACGAATCGGGTTTCGAAATTGGTTCAGAATCGGTTCCGTAGACTTTTTGTTTAGATGCCGTTCCACAGAGAGCGTTAAAATTTGCAAAAGTACGAATATTCATAGTTGAAAGAACGTCGGTCAATGTACAAAGATTGTCAGATAAATTAATGATATTTTTTTATTGAGTCCCGAAACGCCATTAAAACTTGTTACCCGCCCGACGTGAAAAATATTACTTCAAAAATCGTAAATAATACGAAAATACTTAGTAATTGGCGTCGTATTTATCAGGAACATCACTATTTTAAAATAAATTCAATAGGTTATTTTCCTGGAAAATTAAAATTGTATAAAGCAAATTGCGTTTGTTGAGTAGTTGCTAACAAAATTGATATCAAAGTATGGGTTATCTATACGCGAGTCCGGATATTTATGGCACGTGATTTTACCTTTCAACATAACGTCTTACTTGACAGGCAGATGAAGTCATCGTAATATACAGTTGGTCTACGAACGACTCCAGCATGATTGTAGTGTATTTAGTTCACGGTTTTATATGTGGTGCGCCTTAAAGATGTCTTCATTAGATGAAAATTTCTTCATTTGGTTTAGGAAAGTTTAACAGAACTATTAAATCAATAGTTCCTCTCACTTCCTTGCAGTGAGTGGAACTATTGATTGATTCATGCGAATATTTCTAATTCTCTGGTTAATCGCTTAAAATCGTGCCTTGTATTCGATCTGATGGTGGAAGAGATTTTTTTATGTAGTGAAGCACAAGAATAACATTGATGTAATATCAGTATCACGCCACGATAACCGGCGCCGCAATAACTGTGTAAAAGAACAGCATATTTGCAATCACTTCTCGACTTAAAACCAACTTAAAACTATCTATTGTTTCATTTTGTCTTGTAACTTGATTAGGCTTGGTGTAAGTTATATAAAAATATGTAAGGCTGTATACAGATTTTATTTATTCAAAGGTACTTGAGTATGAGAGATTCTAACGTCTTTCAAAAATGTTCAAGTACTCCCTCAGAAAATATCGGTTTTTCAGCTGTGCAATCTCGGAAAAAGGCTGAACAAGATATGCCTGCAGGCTAAATCCGGCGCAGTGTTCGCTCGAGTGCGCGGCGGACCGCCACGCGCCGACTCCCGCTTCCGCTACAAATTTTTTATTATTACCGTCACGTTATCTACACATTGTTTCATAAATGGGATTCCACAGGTTCGACTGGCCTCAATGGTGCTTAGGTTTAAATGTAGTAACGGGTATAGTCACGGGTTCGATACCTGACCAAAGCCAAACTACTCTTAATCTAAATCAAATATAATACAATGGCAATGGTCACTGAAAGCCGCAAGTTTGCAGTTCAATGCGAAACTTGCGACTCGAACTTTGTGGTGCTTATTAGGTACTCCTTGGTTTACTTTAGAGTTTCTTTGCTTCACTTTTTTATTATTCCTATAAGTTTGAAGCTTATACCGTTTTTACGATTGAGCAGAAGAAAAAGTTGGTAAAATACGTTTGCTGTATAGGAATCCATTCAATCAATTACTTTTTTTTTTGCTTTTTAGAGATCTTACTTAGTAATACATATTCGGGAAAAAATTTAAATTGTTATCTATTACATGTTTAAAGATACAACCTTCTAGATGACGTGAATTTTATGGAACGTAGGTTTATTAATAGAATTCGGAAAGTACTACTTGAGTGCGAAGTTTTAAAGAAAAGTACGAGTAAAGCTTGACCTTGCATACTGGTCCCCAACATTTCGCATTGATTTAAACCACATATGGGCAACAGCCGGTCCGCGGGCCGCATCCCGCCCGCTGTAAGATTTGATCCGGCCCGCGGGACATTTTGAAAAATTTCATGTCTGATATCCATCGCTAAAATTTATGAACACTACTTTAAAATGCACTGCTTTTTGAACGCGGCCCGCGAACGTATTTGCACACTAAAGTTTGGCCCACAACATGTTGAAAGGTTTAATCTGATTTAAACAATAATGTTTTCGAGCTTAAAAAGCATAAAAATATTTTCACATGTATTTTGAATTTGAAATTTATCAGCGTTCCTTTTAAAATCATAAGGGGTAAGTATAAAATATTTCAATGAATTAAATTTTTTCTATTTTTTTACATTTCGTCATCCGATATATTTTAAACGAAGCAATCGATTTGGAAAGACTTACAGAATTTGTTTCTGTTTTTCAAAATTTAATAAGTATTATTAATTGTATTAACAATTAAAAATATTGTATTTAATTCATAATTACTATTATCAATAAAAAAAATATTAATTGTTTTAATTTAACTTTGCGATAACGCGATCTTTGATAAATTTAATCAATATCGATGAGATTTGCGATATTCGAAGAAGAGAAGAGAGTTTCTCAAGTCCAAAAATAAATTTGTTTTGAAAATCGATCTTAAAAAATGCAGAAGGTCTTAAAAGAGTTTTTTTTCATTTAAAATATCCCTCGAAGTCAACTGATATCGATAGAGCTGTTTATATTCTGCAATCGATGGGCGCCATAGGCATATCTCATGCCTAATTTGCAGGAATTCTAAGTACAATCAATTGCCACAAACTAGATTTCAATCAGTCTATTCATTTAAAAAATATTAAAGACTTACATACACTAGATAACACACATTCACACTTACATTATGCACGCACGCACGCACAAAGGCACAGATAAGTTCGCTATCTGTAACCTCAAAACGTCTCCATTTGATGAAATGTCAATATTATGGAAATCGAACTGACAATAACAACTTCCCTAAATTATGAAAAATTTTGTTAGTAGGAAGTTGAAAGGCGACAAACGCATAAAATGTTTATTGAGGGAATATCTGACCTTTGGGGATTATAAAATGTCGTCTGTAATTTTAAACTCTGAAAATTATCTAACAAGTCATTTTATTTCCATTTCGATAAAAAAATCGATTCCTCTTAACTTAGAGTATATATTTGAATTCAAGTCATTGCAACTTTAAATACAAATTATCAAAAAGAGCCTTTTGAATGAGAAGGTTAATGACGAAAAATATTCATGAGATTCAAAGGTCAAATATTCGCCCACCTCAATGACTTATTTTAAGGTTTAAATTAGAAATTCGAATTGGTTTTTGATTACTGTCATTGTAAACGGCTAGTTTTAGTGAAGTTTATTCATATCAATATGGTTTCCACAATTTTTAACTTAAACGAGTTAAGTTTATCCGTCGTAATATACTTAATATCTGTGAGTGCCTCACGTATATAAAGTGAAATTAAATAACTAAGTAAAATAATAAATTTCATATTACTTACACAATTTAAGGAGATTATCCACATTATATGGGATTAGAACGAAAACAATTAGTTGAGAAAACGAAGAGATTCCTGAAGACACTAACTTAATACTTTCCAAAGCGTGTATGGATTTCCATTATGTAATTATTTGTGCGTTCTAAAAATGTTTCCTCAATCCTTTGAAACATTTATAACTAAAATGAAACATTAAGACTTAACTTGGTAGATTTAGAACTGTATGCTATTGGATCAAAATCAGATTAATTACTATGGTGTGTATAGTTTATTATGAAAGCAGATTCAAATTAAACATGCTGTAATTTTTTCGAAAGGTAACAAAGAATACAAGGTAACTTAAGAAATATATAAATATGGTTAGGTAGAGTCATTGTCCTCTTAACTGTTACTTAAATTTTTATGTTATAAAAAATTTAATTGACATACTTTATCTAGTCTTTCACTACTTATATTTTACTATTTCGCATATTTTTGAAGTATTATATGTAAAAATTTCGTGTTTCTAGTTAAAATAAAGCTAGATTTAAAAGAATAGTAAATTGATACTTCATAACCTTCTTAAATATAATGATGCGAAAGAAAATAAAAAGGTTTTCTCGATACAATTATTATGTCGTTTCTTTCTTTTTGAAACAAAGGAAAATTATGTTTTTTTTGTTATCATACTATTTTAAAGCCTTGTTCATTACGCATTTTTTTTACGTAATCACAAGATTATAGTAAAATAAACGAAAAAAAACTAATAGACAGTCGTAGAGGACTATTGAGAGAAGTGAAAACTTAAAACGATGAAATAGCAGTAGCTTTTCTGAGATTGTTAAATTAATTGTAATATAAAAATACTTGTATAGTCGTTTTAAATTTACAGGGATCGCGCCTATCATGTGTTTAATTAATAAATGAACTGTATCATATATCGTATACATATATTAGGGTGTCACTAATATGACGTAAAAATTTTTTTTTTAAATTTAGAAATGTATAGAGCCTTTTATATAAATGCTAAAACATACTCTAATATGAAATTTGATCTTTCTGGCATGATCGCAACCCGTGCCGACCGAGCTATAAAGTTTATTTAATATCGTGTTTTGGCCTAATACGATAGTTTTATAGTCTGCTATAAAACTAATGTAAGTGCAACAAACTTAGTGAATAAGAGTTAATATAAAATAACGCAAACATTAGTATTTATTTGAAAATATAAAAAATCTTATTATTTAATATATCAGACAGAGTAACTTCTCTTTAGTGGAGTTTTTTGCAGTATGGATACAGATTTCTATATTCTTGGATAAAGCACAACAAGAATTGTTTTTGCTCTTCTTCAGCCGTGATAAGTCCGTTAAAAGCTTGTATTAGTTTGACCACCCTTTCAGCAGTGTCATTTACAACCTTCAAACGATTTATTCTTCTTTTAGCTTCCAAAAAAGCAGCACTATCATCCCAAGAAGGTATATTTACATGTCGACAACTGTCGTTGAATTATATTCGAGATAGAAATTGTTTCCTTTTTTCCGATATAAACTCGTCCAGCGTTTTGTCTGAAAAAAAAAACAAGTTAAATAACAAGAAAAATCAACAATAAGAAATGTGAAAAATAAAATGTATTTACCAAGCAACTTTTGGGTCAGTTCTTTTTCGATGGAACATAGCGTTTGCTAAAATACGAGCTTTCATCCCTATTTAAGTCAGCAATCACTTTCGTATTAGTTTGGTTATCAACTTCATCATCAAAAAATGATAGAATGATAGTCTCTTCACTTAAAAAAGTGATGGCTAAATTTGCTATAGAAGCTTTAGAAATTGTTGCGTTAACTTTTCCTACCCTTTGAAGGCCTTTAAGAAGCTCAAATATTGGTTAGGTGCTATAGTCGCTACTGTGCATTTAAGCCAAGGTTTAACATACAATGTGACGATAAATTAGCAAACATCTTGTAGGGCCTTTTGGTTTTTCGCAATCATTCTGAATTGTGACTGAAGTAAGCATATTTTTAAGGAATAGATCGTTTTAGCCATCAAGTGTTACTGACGCATAGTTTCGGAGGGCTTGAGCTTTAATTTATTCTCTGTATCTCTTCCCTAAAATATTACGCATAATTCAACCAATTCGCGGTAATCATCTCATAAAAAACTTTTGCCCAGTTTTGCCTTATAAAACATTAACAAAAATGTAGTTTGTCCAGGGAATAGGTTCTTTTACGAAATTAAGATACACTTTAATGTCACTGGAATCAATATTTTTCCAATCATCTGTGAACTTTTTGTAGATTGGAATATTTGGGCTACAAGTGATTTGCTTTATTTTGGTTTTGAAGACAGTTTTTAGAACCAATTCATAAACATGATGACGACAAGGGAAAAGTAACAATTCTCTTTCCAAAGTCTGCTCCAAAACTGCACAAGTTCCATTTAAACGACCAGTATTCGAAGCTGTCGTGTTGCATGACATTATTTGTACTTCCATCATGAAGGTTCCAGTCAAAGATGGCTGCTGAGATGGCTTCAGCTTGATGTTTTCCAGAAGAATTCTCTAGTTTGGGCAATGCATGAAGCTGTTTTCTATCGTCAAATGAAGCAATAATTGGCAAACGTTCTTCTTTTGAACTTCTTACATCCAATCCAGGTAATAGTTTCCTGTCCCAATGTACTGTAACTACGTCAGGTATATTGTTTTAAAGTCATTTTTTATTATTTTTGCTCTCGATTTTCTCATCTGAGTACGAATTCGCTGAAACGAGGATTTGTTAATGGCCCTGTTGAAAGGATGGGAAATCATCGCTGCTCTGACCAAGCGCTTCTACGACCGCATGAAGAATATAAACCGAGTCTCTAATGCTTATCTGGCATCGATCTAAAGTTGCGACAAGTGTTATGAGATACTTTCTACCTCTTTTCAAAAATTTTTCAGGGCAGGGAACATATGGAAAACTGAATTCAGAATTCAAAATTCAAAATCTTTTTTTTTCGGTTCAGTTTTTCGTTCAAATCTTCTGAACATTTCAAGTTATTTGAAGTGGAAATAGATGCAACAGCCAATAACTCTCTTTGTATTACATTCCTTTCTTCTTTTTCCAATCGCGTTTGCTTAGCTCTTTCTTCTTTCTCCGCCATTTTTTGTCTACACCACCTAAGCATCCCAGTCGACCTGGTTTTGTCTGTTTCTTTAAAAATATTTTGTCTTCCTCTATTTTGATTCTTTCAAAGGCATCGGCACGTATGATATCAAATAGGTTATCAAGGTCAATTTTAAAATTATATTCGCGGTTTTTGAATGTGACTTGAGTTTTCTTACAATTTTTTTTGCAGCTCTCTCCAAACATGTTATAAATCAACAAGTATCTTCACGCAGTTTGGTAATCCTTTTGTGGGAATTCTTGCTTTTTTAGAAAACATAATGCACTCCCTCATCACAAGGTTTGTACTTTCACTGACAGTAAGCTTGATTTCGCGAATATTGTAAAATAAAACAACGAGAACGTATAGATTAGATGGTAATTTAGCCGCCCCAGCCCGCACTGGGCCACCGTGGAGGGTTTTTAGGGTCTACGCAATTTAATCTGAAATGTAAAGATTATGACAGAGTACACCCCGTATACGTTGCAAACAACAATTTACTGTAGAAATACGGCCCGTTTTGCAATCTTTATCTCTGATATCGATTTGTATTTCTTGCAGTCCTGTTTGGTCATTCCTTATATATTTTTCTGTAGTGCAGTGAGAACCATAAAGCAACGTCGTCAGTCATTCCAATGAAATTCTATATAAAACGTTGAAAAAGCTATCTATGTGCAGGGGAAATACGTAAAATACGTACATTTTTTTAAAGTACTGTCTAAGTGAGATAAGAGCGATTGTAGTCAAGTAGCAGTTTTAAATCTGACGCGGCCGAACTGATTTACTGTTTTTGAGTTTAAGTGAAAGTAAAAGCTCTTTGTGCTTCAGGGAGCAGACTTATCTATCGATCACGACCGCCGTCACCACGGTGGTGATGAAAGGCATCAGTAAACCTCAACAGTGTGAATGGCTCAAGGTCTAAGCCTCTCGATCCGAAATAGAAAGATTATGGAAAAGTAAGCCTCGGAATTGGTTAGTTAAAACCCGAAAATGATGACGACTATTTAAATAGATTATTGATCCAAGTATTTAAATATATTATTGTAAATAGATTATTGATCCACTTCGCCTATAGGTGAAGAATGCATTTTAATGATATTTTTATAGGATTGTTGAGGAGTAAACGGGCATACAGGCCACCAGATAATAAATGTCCATCGCCGCACATGGACATAAGTGCGTTGACTTTCTGTGCCTGTGAAAGAAATATGCTCTTTTCTCAAAGATTCTATTGTCATAGTTGAGATGATTTGTAGTATTTGTATAGATCCTACAAGACCCCCTGATTGTTGCTCTTTTTATATTAATATTAATGACTTATACAATTTTCGAAACCGTTGTCGTATTTCACCCAAAACATTTTAACTGTTGACCGATTAATAAGTAAAAATTAACCGATTTACATGAAGAAGGACAATATAACTTATTCTAAAACTATAGAAGCTAAAGAAAAATATAAAACCGAATTTACAGTTAGAGCATCACTGAGGATATGATTTTGAATTCCGGTTAAGTAATTCAACCGATAACCGGGCCGTGGTTTCACGCGCCCAACAGCGCGCCTAATGGTCAGTCCACTAGCGAGTTGTAGACGGTGTGTGTTTATGTTTGTACGCGCGCTTTAAGCCCCAAATAGGCGTACATTTTACGAAATTGTACGTAATATTGGACTTGGGTGATTTTTACATGAAGAAAGAGTGCGTTTTCATTGTTTCGTTATGGATTGTTCTAGAAAAATAGATAAACAGCTTCTTTTTTTCCTGGCTCGTTTATGTAACGCGAGAAGCATCATTGGATATCTCTACACCTAGTCAATTCAAAATTTCTTTTCTCGAAATCCATGATTTTTTTTCCATTCAGACCTCTTTGAAATTGATCACTCACATTGTAAATTCACGTTTCCATTACACATTTACATGTATGTTATTATTTCTCTTCAGAATCAAACATAAATCATCGGATTATAGCGCTGGACTGACCTTCTCTGGTCCGATTCCGCCTTCGTGGATAAGCCTGCATAAAACATGTAAGACGCTTTATTGCAACGGCCGCAATAGATAAAACTGCAATAAAGAAGCCATTTCGAATTGGAACTTTATTTATGAGTCCGTTTAACGTTTCAATACTTGTGAGATATTGAAGAGGAGACGACAATTCTCCATATCATTTTTGCATCGAAAATAATGTTAATAATTTCAGTGGGCGTTAGCGCGGTGGCCGCAAGTACAATCACTTCGTTGCTTTCAGATTGGTTGGTAACGTGTTTCAAATTCTGATGGCTGGTGAATTGATACCATTTATCCTGTTTTGGATAGTCAGTTGTCTACGCATTGGCGATAACAAGTTCTCGAACCACAACTGACCAGCGATTCGGCAATTTAAAGTTGCAGAAACCACTGCTTGTAGAGTAGTATCATTGGATGATATAACGTCGGAGGAAATTTTTTTTTCGTATTTTATATGCAAATCCAAGATAATTTTTCATCATATGTTATTTACATGTATATATTGTTCAACAACTTGTTGTCATTTTGTAGATAGTGACATAAACTCATTGCTGTAGATATTTTGAAGCCTTTGTTCAAAAAACTGCGACAAATCATTTCGACAGTCCTCTATTGATGTTAACCTAACACTATCTAAAGAATTCTGAAGAGACGGAAATAGGAGAAAGTCTGAGGGTACAAGGTCCGGGCTATATGGTGGATACAATAAAACTTCCTAACCAAGATCCCTCAATATTTGTTACACACAACTTTAGCCATTCAGGCTAAAGATGTGTGTGTCTGGCGTTATCATGGTGAAAAACCACATCCTTTCTGTTGATTAATTTCGGCCGTTTTTTCTCTACTTCTTGCTTAAGTTTCATCAACTGGTGGTAGTAGAGATCCGAATTGATAATTTTGTCCGACAGTAACAGATCATAATGAATAATGGCATTCCAATCCCATCATACACATAGCATCAACATATTGCGAGTTAATACGGGTTTTGCTATAGTCTGTGGAGTTTGTTAGCCTTTTGACCAAGATTTTTATTCACGTTCTTGTAGTAGATAATCAATTTTTTATCACCAGTGATCAATTTTTTCCAAAACGGTTCGGTTTCATTACGTTTCAATAGAGAATCAAAAATGAGTATACGGTTCATTTGATACCTTTCAGTGAGCTCGACTTGGGACCCAAATATCGAGCTTTTCTGTATATACAGTTTTTTCGAACTAGTCGAAACTGTTTTATGGTCAATCTCCAGCTATTCAGCTATGTAGTAGAAACTATATACCGCTATATAGCTAATATACCGCTCGCTCTACTTTTCCAAAATGGCATGCAGCTAGTGTTGCGTTGTTCCTTTTTTTTTTAATAAAACTTCAAAATGTATCAAATTTCTACTTTACATTCATTCTTTTGATGGACACAAAAACGATAGAAAAATGGCGAGACATTGTTTTTACTTTTAATTTTTCGTATTTTAAAATGTCGTGTATATAATGGTATCAAGACTAGCCAGATATAAACAGTAAAACCAAAGAGATTTTACTGCAACTTTTTAATTATTAAATACGAAAACCTTTTTTGCCGACCCAATATAACGAAAGGCAATCATTAACTATATATAATAGTCACAGGCGATGAAAGCTAGGAATGCTGTTTTGGACCTGAGAGAAAAAGCCAATTAATTGCTGCATAATGAGTCTTTCCATTCGCAGTTTAGCTGACGATAGATAAAAAAAAAGTTGAAGCATTTGTAAGAAAATGGTAGCTTCTTTTTTCGGAAAATGAGGTTTTTATATTAAAACAATTAGAAATATGAGTGTCGCTTAAGAACCGAAAGACAGCAATTTACAATTATTGCGTATGGGCTTGCGCAAAGTATTTAAAAAGTTCACTTGAAGCGAACTCTGAAATTAAAAGATTGCAAATATATCCTCTTACTTTATATTTTATATTATTTAGCGCACTGCAGACAGTGCGTTAAAGAAAATTTGATTCAATTGACATAGTTTTGTCAGTAGCACAAACTAATGCACTATTAGTACTAATATACTTATGATATTGATTCCTACGCACAGATCTATTGTGTAGTTTTTTCGATATTGTAAGAAACTGAATAAATAATTGATTGATTGGAAACTTCTTAGCCGTTTAATAAAATGACGTAAGAAAAAGTTAAAAACATACACGTTAGTTTGCGGTACACTTAAACGTCTCAAAACAGAGTAACAATAACTTAAATTATGTTTTTAGGGTTACGGGATCTAAATAAAAATTGCAACCGGAAGCCTTATAAGGTCACTCGTGTGTTTTTCTAGCCGTTTATCATAGTAAATTTGCTTCAAAAGTGGACGAGTAAATCGAAAAGTTGGTACACATATGAATTTTTATGAGCCAAACATGAAAAAATTTAATTTTGAAATGAGGATTATTTATGTTAAGGGCAAATTAAAAAAATAAATAAAGAGAGAACCAGAGAGATACATCATCTAAAAAAAGAATAAAGTTGTTTATTTGTGGATTAGTGTAAAACCTATAGGAAAGAAAACATTAAGTCTCTTAAGTCCAAACTCATATTTTTTATAAGTTATCACAAATAAATCCACTGTTTTCACGTGAGTTCATTTCGCTTGTCTTTTTTTTTATTTATAAACATACTACAAATTTGTACTAAGCTTAGAAACGATTCCTGGACATATAGCATAATTTAATATAACATTTCCCGAGCTCAATTTTTAAACAGTCTTCGTACATATTTCATTACGCGAACGCCCCCACGTAAAATATGTTACGGCGGTATAATATTTTCAAAGTAAACGCCTTCAAAAATTCAGTGGAGCGCCGTTATTGCTCAACGCCATAATCACGGAGCCGCGGGCCGGGCTTCCTCCTTTTTCTAGAATTAATCTCATTTATTTCCAGGGAGCCCGTGTGGTCCGACGATGATGATATCTTTGTGCCGTGGCTTCGTTCTCGGCGCTTTTGACCCGCGACAAGAGAGATCGCGTATTGTTCGTATTTTTTTTTATTGAAATTACTTTAAAACCGAGATATTATTTAAGATTATGCGAACTGATATGTATACACGATGTAGGATCGGTCTATCGCCGCATTCGTATTAGAAACATTTCATGGTAAACGGTAGAATTGGATTTTGGCGACATTATAATTGTCGATCAGAAGTGCGGTACTTTAGCGCAGAGGAATTGAAAGTTGAAATAAAACACAGACAATTTTTAGCTTGAAGAACTTAAAAATCCCTAAAGAAATGTATAGCGACGAGAAGTTTGATGTCTAGCCACGTAATATCAAGCACCGGCCAGATTTTTTTTTATACCTAAACCATCTATTTATTTATTATTAGCAGCCGTGCGAACTAATGATGAATAAGGTTCTTTGGTATAATGGGATTTTTTATAATTTCCATAAATTGATATAAGTTGAGTTGTAACCCGAGGTAGTTAATACCTCGGGTTACAAACTATAGAGTAATGTGAACTACTTCCTAGTCTTTAAATTTTACCCCTATGCTTTATTGTGACTAAAATTTAGTAATTAAAATAGAAATTATACACACTTAGACCCGAGTACTAAGCACTCGAAAATAAATTCATCAGCGAAGTTAGTAATGACTTATGGTAGCTTCAAGTTCTTAGCTTACGCCTATTTGAAGGTAGTTTTATGCAAGACAATAGTGTGACTATAGTTACGCGTGTAATAATTTTAAAAGCTTAATCGAAAGCTTCTTTATGACTTTCCGAGTACTTAGATTTTGACTTTCATATTCCTTTTTCTGATAATTGCGTGCCAAAGTAACCGTCACAGTAACTTTGTATAAAGTATTATATTATTTTCATCCTGAGCGAGAAAGCGACGTGGCGTTGGCGCACAATTTATTTCTCGTAGGCTCTTAGGGAATGTAATATTTCAGTTTATTAAAGTGTTGATTGAAATTGACATACCGAAATTGTTGGATTTATTTCGAAGTTTCCCCTTATAAGCATTTTAACAAAAAGTAAATTGTTGCCTTTTATCAGTGGGCATTTTTATACAGTAACTATATATAAATTTATCTAAGATATTTTTTGTCGTAAAAGTATTTTTTTTAAAAAACAACTTCTTTAAATGGCAAATATAATTCAAAATACCTCTAATAAAACATTCAAAGATATTTTAAAATAATTTATTTATGCACTTCTGTGATGAAACTGTATAATATGAAGCGAAATAAAAATAATGTTATACGTATCGATATACGAATACATTGGAAATATATACATACGAATACATATGTACTTATACATTGGAAAACTGTTTACCACATAGAACATTGCAAGAGGGATAGAAATGGTTTACGCAATAAGAATAATCAAAAAATGTCGTAATGAAAACAGCTTATAGAATATGTACAGACACAAATACTCGTAAAGTCGAAACAAACTGAACAAGTCATTTAAAAGTATATTAGAATAAGTTCTTTATTAATATCTACTTAATTAGATTGCTAGTCTAATACTTTGGCTTTAGATTTAGATTCGCTCTGCAATATTTCTTACATATTTAACACTTAAAAAGTTAGTATTTTCCTTGACCGCTGTGTAACATTTCTGCCATAAAACACGCGAACACTTGCACACCCACAGCGAGTGTGGTCAGCGTGCATAACTAAACAATAATTTTCAAGCAAAATATGCCTTACTGAGTGCCTTCTAGTGAATTTTATGCTAAGGCACTTAGTAAGCTGAATTTCAAACTACTCAGCTTATTAGCTTTTAATAACTCATTCGCGTTATTGAAGTTGGTGTTTATTGTCGAGCAACTAACTTTGCTTGGGAATAAATATTTGATATTTAGTACTATATTTAGAATAAATATTGAGTTATTCATGCGTATGCGAGCCGGACCACTAAATTTCATATTTTAAAAATAAAATAAATACGAAAAATGCTTAATTAAATAGGCAATCTTACTTCGAATTAAGACCACGAATATGTTCAATGCAGATTATTACCGTACATAGACTGAAAATCAGGTCGCTGATAGTACTTATGTGTCATATCTTTTTATTGGATTATACTTATGATATGCACAATCTATTTGTCAGATGGGGAAGCAAAAATTACAAGATGCGAAACGTACGGCTTTCACGCGAACAAAGCCGGGGACGGCCGCCAGTGCCGTATACCAGTAGCGTATCACGAAGGCGGTAGCGGCGCGGGTCCGTAGAGGCTTCTAATTGTCACTTGATTGGCACGCGTGTCCTCGTCCCTCCCCCGGTCCACTCGCACCCCCGCCATTAATCATCGCTGATTGCGAACGCTACGTCGCGTCGTGTCGCATGCATCGACTGCTAGTGTCGATGGATGGCATATTTATCGATAATAGATCGTTTTAATGCGTCGATGAAGATAACATTGTTGAAGTACTTCGTATTCACGACTTTTGTGTAAAGCATTAAAAAACTGTTTACGTTATATAAAAAAGTAGTAGTGCATGGCCGACCGAACTCTTCTTGGGATGTAAGTGAAATAATTAAGTATATGGAGACTTAATTTTATCTTACAACGTATTTTCCTGTATGTTACTACTTTAAATTAAAATTATGAAAAAAGAGAGGAAAATATTTATTAATATCTTTTTAATAACATATATTTTGAATGCCTTAAGCGCGAGCGTAGGTATGCTTCTACTGACGCCTGAAATTCCGTCTGCAGTGGGTGTGACCATGATAACTAAAAAAACTATTTAAATTTTAAACTTAATTTCTTTTTAATCTCATCACTAATCTATTGGGAATAACTGTATCGAAAATCACAGCTTAATATAGTACCGATTAACTGTAATTGAATTTTTAACTGGCAGTTATTCATGTTTTGATCCGCCATTTCGCTTAAATATTTAAAATAGAGGTTGAGATTGAACTTTGTTTATTTCGCACTATGATGTCTAATAAATAAGAAATTACCTATCCTTTTTTCGATTCAAGTTTATTTAAAACTATATGAAAATCAAAAATAAAAAAAGGATTTTTGGTGAAAAGCTCATATTATTATGTTATCATAAACTTCTAATTTAAATAACATACGTATTGCACCAGCGCTTAAAGCATGCATGTTTGGATTAACCAAATGTTTTCTTTTCTTATACAAGCGACTTTTAAAATGAATAAAATCAAAGCGATACTAAAACAATGTTGGACAACATTATGAACGATGATTGAAAAAAATTTATCAGAAACAATAGGGATAAAGTCAAACGTAATTTTATTATAAAATTTGAATAGAATTTAATAAGTAATAAATGATAATCTATTTTAAAACCATGGATTTTGGTTCGAACAATGTATGCTATCATCGCTTTCGATAATTTGGAAACTAACAAATTGTCTGTAAAATAAAAATAAACTATGCTTATGTGTCATCGAAATAGAAAAGCATAGAATTATAACGTCTAACAAACTTACGTTCATTCGTGGCACACAACTTGTACAAACGTAAATGAGGACACACGACATATTTTTAAACCAAATAAATCTCTTACAAAGGACCTTATTCTTATCCTTTTTAGCTGTAATCTGAAATTACACTGTTATTTCTTAACAGAAGCGAAAGAAAGAGAAAAAATGAAGACACTCGTTGACGACAGAAAGAGAAAGAATAAGGACACGTGGCGAACATCTGCACGGCGGCGAAGCCAATATCGTATGCCACGCCCACTACGAAGCCAATTTCGTTTGGTCATTTTGTTTATGTAGGAATACTTCTATGCTTTTCTGTTTCGATGTTATGTGTATAATAACTACATAAAGTCGCGAGTTCTTTTAGAGGGCTCTATGTGCGCATGCCCACAAGCCCCTGATAATACATAAAATTTTCTTTTATAGAAACTAAAGATACCTTATAAAGTAAACACTACAAAAAAATATTAATTGCAATTGCTAAAAAAATTAAAACAAATACATTTATAGACTTAACCGCCAGCTCAATTTCTTTTAAATTTCGTTTTTATTTGTGATAGTTTTAAAATGTAGATTATAAAAAACGTATTTTTGGTATTATAGCAGATTGGGGAAAAGTTTTTTTGTATTTAATAAGTAAAAAGTAGCAGTGAAATTTCTTTGGTTGTGCTATTTGTATTTGACTAGTTGTGATACCATTAAATAGAAGATATTAAAAAAAAAAGAAAAACAAAATTAAAAACGGTTTCCGTCCATTTTTCTATTGTTTTTCTGTTCACCAAAATAAATGAATCTAACGTTCAAATTCGATACATTTTAAAGTTTTATAGCAAAAACCAAAAAAATGCGACACGAGCTCCGAAAAAAATTTGTGACATATATGGATCTAATGCACTGTCGGTAAAAGTAGCACAAAACTGGTTCAAGCGTTTTCAGTCCGGTAATTTTGAGGTCAAAGATAAATCTCGCTCTGGTCTACCTGATACTGGTAAAGTCGATGTTTTTTTCGTAAAAAGTAAAGCTAGATCGGTATACTAATTTTTACGACATATCATGAAGAGCTGGAGATTAATCACAAAACAGTTTTAACCCATTTGAAAAAAAAGTGGACATTAGTGTCTCCCAAGACAAAAGGGAATTTTTTTTTCGCGAAATCAAATACGCATCCTTCTATTTTTATTCCAATTGACGTCATTGCCTCAAATAATTAATATTATTGCGATTGGACAACGATAACCAGTGCCGACTTGATGCCTAACTTTTGACATGAATATTTGTACTGACTTACTGTAGGAGGAATTAAGAACTTAATTTTTACTACTTAATTAAAACTCCAATACACCCAAATAGTATATAATTTTTTGATTTACATTAAAAGTATTATTGTTCAAATTTTCCTTTTAACGTTTGTTTTTAGAGCCAGGATAAATTTTTCGGTGTTCTTGTACGCAACGTAATAAAATTTGTTTTTGTTCCTCCTCAACAGTGATTAATCCATGAAAGCCTTGCATTAACTTAATCGTTCTTTCGGCTATATCGTTTACTGCCCTCAGTACCGAATTGTTTTTTCTGGCTTCTTGAAACGAAGCATTATTTGACCATAAAGTAGGACATTCATGTAGAAAACTGTCTTCAATTTTAAGGCGGTTGAATAAGGTCTTTCTTTTTACTTACTGAAATGAAGTCAGAGATTTCAGAAACAAAATAAGACAAGAGTGTTAAAAATATACACTGTCTAAGGGAACGAAAGCAAAAATGTATTTTACTATTAATGCCAATGTTCATTAACAAATCGCAAAGTTCTTCTTTCGATGGAATGTATCGTTTACCATGAGTTACTTCTTCCTCTTTGGTTAAATTTTGAACCATTTTAACTTTAGTTTCTTGGTCGACATCATCATCAAACAGTGATAATATAGAAACTTCGTCAGTTTAATACCACATATGCTGAGAAATCTTCTGCAAGGCTGCTTTTGAGATCGTATTATCAATTTCCTCGTAAGACTTCTTTGATATCAAAAAGAACGAATCTTAGTAAGGAAATTTTATTGCTGAAGTGCATTGAAGCCATGATTTAACGTAGGATGACACAAAGAACAAGCAAACATCAATGAATGCCGCCTTGTCTTTGCTTGTGATCTTGAACTGAGCACTAAATAACGATATTTTCAAGGAATAAATCGCTCTCGCCTTGGTCCATCGAGCTTGGTGCACGGCACCTGGAGATCAGATTTTAATTTTTTTTCTTTATAGCTCCACCTAAAAATATCACAGAAAGCTCCTTTAACGCTCGATAATCATCTCTGACTATTTCTTTTGTCAGTTCAGTTCGGTAAAACTCTAGCAAGTTGTCAATTTCAGAGTCAGTCAGGTGCTGCGTAAGTTTTTCTCTAAAGTTCGGTATTCTATCAGCAATAATACTTTTCCAGTTTTTTCGCAACTTTTTAAAGAACGTAATATCAGGATTTGTAGTTACTTGACTGATTTTTGCTTCAAATACCCCTTTTAAGACCAATTCATAAACGTGATATCGGCAAGCAAAAAATAAACATTTCTCTGTTCAGTTTTTGTTTAAGAAGCACGCAGGTACCGTTCATACGACCTGTATTTGAATCAGTAGTATCAGAACAATGAATTTGCACTTTATCTTCTAAATTCCAGTTTATAATTGTGTTCCGAACTGCCTGTGCTTGTTTACTTTCTGTAGAACTTTCAAGTCTTGGTACAGTAATAACTTGTATTCATAAGAAATAACTATAGGAAGACATTATTGTTTTTATTTCCGAGCACTTAAAACAGGCAAAAGCTTGCCGTCCCAATGAACAGTCACAACTCCCGGTACCTTATTATAATCAATTTTTATAGCTTCAGCGCGTTTTTTCCGTTTTTCTGTGCGAATTATTTGGATGGAAGACTTACTTATCGGAAATTCATCAATATTATATCCAAGTGCTTCAATAGTTGCTTCGAGAATGAACACAGAATGCCTCTATTCAACTGACACCTATCTAGAGCTGCTACTAATTTTGGAGTAATAAAATCTCTCCGCAAAGGTGTTTTGTATAGTTGCATGTTATCGATAAGCTTCGGTTCGTCCTCTTGTAAATCTAAGTTTTCATTAGATTCAGATGATGAGTCGTCTTGTAACGGTACATAAGATGATGTCGAAGGAGTCGGTTTAGACAAACACTTAGCACGTCGTTTTCTTCTTCGATAGTTCTGAGGCGCGGTCTTTCCTCTCCATCAGTCAATTTTTTATCCACTCCTGCTAAGTGACCAGGTCGCCCTGTTTTTTTTGACACTAAAAATATTCGATCCTAATTTATATTTATTAATTGAAGCGCATCGACGTGTGCAATGTCAAATAAAATATCTGTCTAAATTGTTGACAAAGTCTTGACGGTGCTGCTTAATTACGTCTTGTGTCTTTTGCGATTTTTTTTGCATGTCCCTCCAAACTTAATATAAGTTTACGAATTTTTTCACACAATTAGGCAAAGATTTAGTAGGAATATGCCCCTTCTTCCATAGATAATACACTTGCGAATAGTGAGATTCGCGCTTTCATTGACAGTTAAATTCATTTCACGGATATTGAAAATAAAACTGCTAGAACTTGTCCATTTGATGAAAGTTTTGAACCCGTTATTTTATGGTTTACGTCACCTATTAAAAATATACCGCTTTCAGAGCTGCGTAATTGCACTGACATGTGACTGATTGAAAACAATGCGAGTTCTATAACTAAATAACGAGTAATCACAAGTACATCGACAGGTTAGGCACGAGTTACGGTGGATATAATTGTTTTGACTTAAAAGTAAAAAATTAAAAGGGTATATGTTAAAAAAAGACTTTAATTTTTTTGGGACACACTAGCGGACATACATAGAAGCTGGTTACTCAAATCCTACACAAGCTCACTAAAATAAATTTAACGAATCGCGTATTCATTTTCGATTTTCTATTGAAACGTAAAGAAATCGAACCGTTTTGGAAAAAAAATAATAAAATAAAAACTGGATTATTACCTACGACAATAACGTGCGAAAATGATCATGGTCATAAGGCGAGCAAGTACCACAGACTATAGTGAAACCCGGATTAACTCGCAATAAGTTGATGTTATGCGCATGACTGGAAGGGCATTATTCATTATGAGCTGTTACCGTCGGAAAAAAACCATCAATTCGGATTTCTACTACCAACAGCTGATGAAACTCAAGGAGGAAATGAGGAAAAACGGCCGTTATTGATCAACAGAAAGGGTATGGTTTTTCACCATGATATCGCCAGACTACAGATATCTTTAGCGACTCAGAAAATATTGAGGGAATTTTGTTGGGAATTGTTAATGCATTCACCATATATCTTTAACCTTGCATCCAAAAACTTTAATCTGTTTCAGCGTCTTCGGAATTATTTAGGTAGAGTTACGTTAATATCAAGAGAGAACTGTCAAAACTACTTGTCGCAGTTTTTTAAACAGAAGTCTCAAAACTTCCACAGGAATGGGATTATATCACTACTTACAAAATGGCACCAAGTTGTGGAGCGAAATGGCACAAACGGCACTATTATAATAAAACGTAAATGTAAAATTATTTTCAGTTTGTTATAATAACAAAACACAAAAAAAAAATTTCTCCAATCCAGTATAAAACCCGTTACAAAATATTATAAATTCGAAACAAACTCGAATTTTAAAAGAAATCGCATTTAACTATCAACAATTACACAATAGTATTTTATTCAATAATTAATATATTAGTAATCGCGAAGGATTTTGTCACGAATTAAAATTTTCATTAACCGAGCAGAATCAAAATATTCGCTGACGTCGGCGTCTGTAAAGTGTCGCGCAAACGGCTGCGCGACGTTAAGCCGCAGATATCGCGCAGATTGTGGTCACGGAAGCGATGACGGCCGATATCGGCGTCGTAAAAGGTGGAAGGGACGCGACGGGGCCGTTTCCTTGTCCTTTGACCGCCCGAGGGACGAAGCGGCGGGCCGGAGAAAAAGAATTATGTCCATAACGAAGCAGGAGTTCGACCGGAGGAAAATGTATAATAGGTCGGTTTTCAGATCCCTGCAGATGGTCTACGGTTGCGAACTCGTCTATGTTATCGTCGGGGTTTGTTTGCGACTCTGTTATGTGTTGGATAGATTCGATATTTATCAATAATAAACAGGGCGATTTCGGATGTAATAAGTTAATTGCCGTTGCCGTATAATGATAAATCTAAAAAACGGTCGATTCTGCTGGCTATTCCTAAAATTTTGCCGTTATGATATTTATTGATGCGCTTTTAACTCCTCGAATTCTAAAATAGAAAATTATGTAACTTTTTGAGCTTTTCATACTCAGAAATTTAAAAGACGATTGACCTAGCAGGCCTTTTTCAAATTTCTTGTTACTTTCGAGCTCAGTGTTGAAAAATACAAACAGTAGTAAATTATGCTTTTTTGAGTTCTTCCAATTCAGAAAACTAAATTTATTTAAAAAAGAAATAAAATTTCCAACTATGGTATCTTTCAAATGCGTTGTTCAATTTTGATTAGCTTTACGGCAGTTGACGCAGTTTTTTAAGCAGAACACATACGTACTCGCACATGCCCTCGCACACGCACATGCACCCGAATTTAAAACAGTACCTTTCTAATTTAATTAAATTTATAAATTTTTAGTTGTAAGTTAAAAACATTGTTTAGAGACAGAAAATATTTGAAATAAGGTAAAACATTGCAATCATGTACTCAAGATATAGCTGGATATTTAAAAAAAAAACGGTAAAGAGTATGTCGGAACCATAGTAGGGGTCCGAAGCCGTTACTATAAAGAATTGCACTACAGATGAAAACACTAGGTTGTTACACTTTTTTCCTTGTTTCCCGCACATAATAGTTATAAGCACTTTATTCGCCTATAATTAGAGAAACAAGTAGTATGTCGATTGTTACTCTTAAACTAGTGTAAACTAAAGTGCACCAGCAAAAGAGAGTATCTTTAAGCCACTTACGTCCTTTTGTTGAGAAGCGCAGTTTTTCGGCAATTACTCAAAAACGGTATATCTGATGATGTTCAAAATAATTTTCTTTGGAAGTATTTATTAAGCGTTACTTTTCATATTTTTTTTCATATTTTTGGCTTCACGGTTTAGAAAATAAAGAGGCGACACTATTTCTTCTACTTTCGGAACGATTATTTCCGAAAATATTCATTTAGTCAAAAAATTGGTAAAAACTTTAAAATGTTTTTCAAAGAACTGTCAAAACATGTGCCACTTGTTGTTGTTTGTTGGAAAAAAATCTTTTCAGCTTCTATTACATGTATTTATTTTTGTGATTGAACTACGAAACTAAGTGGCGGCTTATGCAAAAGACCTATACTCTGAATTTCATCAATATACATAATTTTTGAGTAAAATATCTGTGACATACGAACAGACGGACAGACGAACAAACGTATATGACCAAACTATAAGGGTTCCTTTTTTGCCATTTTGACTCGGAACCCTAAAAATGGTAAACGTTAAAACTAAATTGAAATAATACATATATTGTAATACAAGCTGCGGCCCGCGGTTTTACCCGCGTGGTGATGGAAAATTGTGATAATGATGATAAAAAGCGTTTTATTTTATTGTCAATTTTTTAATTTTTTCTATTATTTTGCTATTGGGACGGAGACAAATCCAACAAATTAAAAATGAAAATCGGTCCAGCTATTCTCTAGCTATAAGTGTTCGAAAAATAATATTATGTAATGTATGTAAATTGGAACTAAGTATTTTTTATGATGATCTCACTAAGATATATTATAGGTATTATAAACGCTATAGTTTGTAAGGATAGATGGGTACGGAAGTATATGATGATTGATGGTAATGCAAAAGCTATAGGTAGCTACTGCTATATACTCCTATAAACTATGTTAAACGATTTATTTTGGTCTGTATAAACATGCAGATTTCGCGATTTTTAAACGCGTGAGCAAGTCCCATAGAGCTGGCCGTGGGAAAACATTGCGTGCTCAAATATGGCATATATTTGAGCACGCAATGTTCTACCTACCTTTATGGTCTGACCCTGCCGCCGGACCGCACCATAATATCGCGCACTCGCTTGTCTATCGTTATAACTATTCAAATATTTGTAAAAATCATGTAGTGTAAAAGACAAAGTACATCTACTTTAAACACCAGATGCGATAAAAGTATTTATTTTGATATAAGGATCAATTTGTTGCTACCAAATGTGCGTTAAAAATAAATTGTCAATATGTCGATATGAGTGAGGCGCTCTCACTCATATCGACAGTCGCGCGCATCCTATCTCTTTCTATTGTATTTTATAATTTTTTTCACATTTTCCGGTGATTAAACCCCGGAAAAAGTGTCTGCCTTTTTGCACATATTTTTTTTTATATTTAATTAAAACGCTAAAAAAAATGGCAGCGCGAATCAAACACTTCAAATTTAATTTAAAGAAAATCAACTTTGGGGTAGATTTATTCGATATCAACCCCCTTGAAAGTGTCTGCCTCAATTAATTTTATTTTTAAAATAGTCCAAATTTTCAATTTTTACTTGTTGGCCTGTGAATCAAACACTTTTTTCGGAATTAATTTTTTTACACCTGTTCTTTATGCGCAGTACCTGGTGTCCCAGGATAGCCCAGGCAAACACAGGTAAATCTACCTCTCAATCCAATATAAATACAATATAAAAATTTCAATGTGCATCAAGCACGTCATGAAACGGGTGTTACTGGCTCTCCGACTAATAATAAATGTAAGCAATGACATTAAAAAAAAACTAAACAAAATTAGGTACATCAAGGATTTCATATTAAATTAGCAGAAATAGAAGCAGAAGTTATATTTATTTTTAATTTTATGAGATCGAAAATGAAAAGGAGATTTCGTGAAAATGATGGTTAACGTTAAAGAATCCTCGAATTGATTCTTTTGGGGCTTAGTGCTTGTACTAACACGTCGACATTTATTACTAACGTACAAACGCATTTTTTCCATACTCATGTATGAATAAGGAATCACAATATTTATGGATATGGAAATTACAAAGTCATCGGCACATTGCACATTGCGCAATGTGCCGATGATTTTGTGATTTATGTAAAAGTTAAGGATATCAAACTATGTGAATCTTATGTCCAAATTTCATTAAATTGTATTGTCCAAGTGTTAGATGAAATGGATTTAAAATTGCCTAGTAATAAAACTAAATTATTTCTTTTCAGACGAGCAAAAAGAAGAATGTTACCATATATAACAATTTATGGATCATAATTAATTTTCTCAGATTGTGTAAAATATTTGGGCTCATGGTTGGACAGAAATCTCCTGTGGCGTAAACATATCTATGAAGTAACACAACATTGTACCAAATTCCTAAATATGGTGAAGGTTTTATCTGGATCATCATGGGGGAGTGCACCCAAAACATATTCGACGTTTGTATTTATCTTCGATATGGAGCAGGATGTATTACGGTTGTTTTCTGTTCAATAACAGTGCTAAATGTCATATAACAAAATTGAACAAAACAAAAAAAAATCAGGCATTACGGATTATAAGTGGCTTTATTAGAAGTTCTCGAATTCATGTAATGGAAGCTGAACTTTGTGTACCTCCATTGTTTATACGGAGATTATACCTTGGTTATAAATATATATTAAAAGCACGTTCATGGTCAAATAATATTACGATTGAGTTATTGAAACATTTGTGTATGTATTGTTTAGCCAGATACTGGCAAAAAAAAAGAAAACTCTCTCTTAGTTAATATATACAATATAAAAAAAAACAGCGACATATATTCGTTCCCATTTCTGGAAATTTTCACAGCTGATACATGGTTTTCTCGAATATAAATTAAAAATATAGCTATAAGTGAACTAGATTGTCTTAAAAAGTCCAAAAATTGCTACATAGGTGATTTACTAAGGGCTAATGTAATTGGAGAATTCCAAACAAAATACCATGATTGGCAAGTGATCTTTAGAGATGGCTCAAAGTCCAGAGAGCATCAACGAGGAGCATTTTTTGACCCATCTCTAAAAAAAAAAGTGGAAGTTTTATAGTTACAAATAAAGTGTGTAAAATGACGCTGGAACTAATTGCAATTTCCAAAGCACTCGCATATGCAGAAATTGATAATTGGGACAAGATTGTTATTTGTTCTGATAGTAAAAGTGCGATAAATACTTGGCTCGATGCGCCTCCGGATATAGAGGTGTACTGACAGCCTTCTGTGTACTCGCGCAACTACTGCAGTATGAGTTACGCAACGTAGAAGTGATACTGCAATGGGTTTCTGCTCACATTGGAATATGTGGAAACGAGGAGGCTGATAAATTAGCAAATACTGCACACTTAAGTGTAATAGAATACCCTATCAGTTCGTGCTACTCGGAAGTCTTGTGTGAGTTTAAAGTAGTGTGCCAAATACAATGGAAGGAATATTTTAACGAACGATCGACAACAGAGAGGGTATAATATAAGACAATAGAGAGTGAGCCCCCTCGTATACCATGGTTCATGAGTAGTAATTTAAATAGAAATAAATTAATATTAATATTAAGAATTAGATCTGGCCATATTCCATCAAGAAAATTTTCGTACCTTATGAAAAAAGTAAGTTCACCTAACTGTGAAGTATGTGGACAAATTGAGAATGCTTTTCATATTTTGATGGGAGTGTGAACGAAATCCAACGGAGAGAGAAATATTTTTAAGAAATTTTTACATTAATGGGTTGGATATGAAAATTGTTCAGAGTATTCTAAGCAATGCTAATTCTGATGCGACCTTGCATTTGTGTGATTTATTGGAATATTGCTAGTAACCTACATAGATGCTAGGATTCAAATCAAAGTAATTAATGTTTTTATAATTTTATATATAAGGTAATTAAGGTTTACTCGATGGGATTGACATATTAGTAAACAAAAGTCCCTAAAGAAATAAAAGATTTTTAAAAATTCAATGGCTTTTTAATGTAGTTGTGAATGTCTTATCCTTACATCATAGAACATTATTTTCTGCAAATCATGAACTTAAACTCTGAACAAATCTCCAGGTATTATTTTCTTTTGTTATCATTTCCTATTGTACACCTTACACCAGCTTAAATACCATTAAACGTCTTTCACAATAAATGAATAGGTAATGAAACAAGTGTAGTTGCATTCGTACCCTTCTGAGTGCATCAAAAACAACTTCAGCACAAATGAAGTTTCCAGTCCTTGTATATCTAAATCATGACTGGAGGCTTTATGGCTGCATCCAGGTTAGTCTAGGTAACAAGTTGGAAATCGTGAAAAATAGAGAGATAGATCCTAAGATACGTACGATAACTCATTCGATCGGGAATAATATCTAGAAAAATGTGTCTAAAGCATTTAGTAGCATATAAAAAATTGCAAAAGTAATAAATAATTAACGATGAAAAAGAAAGGTAAAGATCAAAAACATTATTCCTTTTATATTTCAACTTTTGCTTAAATTAAAAATTCATTATTAACAACGTATTGAATTTTTTTAATTACTTATGGCATGATCTTATTAAGCATGTATATAAAAAGAGCTCCACGAAGCGTAATAATTTTATTTTAATCATTTAATCATTTTTCTTAATGTACAATGAAGGCGAAAGTTGGAGAAAATTTTGTTAATTAACAATTGTCTGACTTGTTATAAAATCAATTTTTAGTTAAATTTCCAACGAGAATAAATCTTTTAAAGTGTCTCGAATATACCATAATTATATTTTTTAATTAACATTTAATACCTACACTAAAAAAATTATTTAGTGTGACATATAGGATTTTGACACCGTATGTCACCATTTGACACCGTGCTACCTTAAAATGCCGTGCAGAGGTCCATTTTCGACGTTAAATTAAAATGATAAATTGTTTTTAAAATCATCTATTTAAGCATCCCAGATTCATCTGCATCTATCTGCATCTATCCAGATTATCTGTAGTAAAGCTTAGAATGTCAAAATTTTTATTTTAAACCTAAAATAGAATACAAATCTCACTGTTTTTATTTTATTTAAAATTTTGTGTTAAAGTACTGGTAACATCGAGTTTTTTTATTTTTCGTGTAATCAATATTATGAAAAATAAGAAAAATCGATGTAATTTTCCTAAGTAGGAAACAACTTTCTGAAAATTTTGAAAAGCAAGATAAAGCGTTGTTAAACTGTTACAACCGTCAAGCAATACCTGGTCAACAAAAAAAAAATTATCTTACAATTTCACAAATAACCTTATCTTTACATTCGTCAATTAATAGGAAATGTTTCTTATGGCGATAAATGGAGTTAAAGCGGTGCTATAAGTGACAGTATTTAATGTATGAAGCTTAAAAATTAATCATTTGTGAATTTTCAAGAAATATCTTTTTGGTTTATATTCTTACTTTATCCGGGTTCGAGGATTGAGATAAGATGAAGAAAAGAACACTATAAAAAAAGATATATATTCAGTAACGCTGTGATTCCGAAATGTATCACGAAGGCACTTTGACATTTTTAATTTATTTCATTTAATTTGTAAATACATTGATAGTCAAAAACTTGTCAGCGCTCAAAATCCTGCAATTAGTAGTCTCGAACATTCTCATGTTCTCCGAGTATAAACAGAACCATAAATAATTTATAAAAGCAAATATGTAAACATGTCCGTCTAACGTAAACAAACAACATTTTTTCTAATCTGGAACATTCTAACCAATTAAAATGCGTAAAGCTGTAACGACCTGCTCACGAATTTTTAAACAAACAATATAAGGTATGATTCTCTAATATATTTTAGGGGAAGTTATTCTATTATTGAGTTATTTTGTTTATAAGCATAATTCCCAACATTCTGAATTCTATTCACGATTTTTCTCTGAAGAGTTTCATGTATTTAAAATTCTGTTTCTTTTAACTAAGGTATAATAATTAGAAATTTTTATAATTTTACGCTTGGATTTTGAATGAAATTGAGTAGTTTCAAGAATAATTCAAAATCAGTACAGAATATTATTAAATTCATTACATTATAAATCACAAGTAGAAGGACGTAAGTATAATTTTCTAATATGGGTTTCTGTTAATAATTGCATTTTCAAGAAAAAAATGTAAATAATGTAAGTCTTCCTTTCCTAGTAGTACGTTACTTTGTCAATGTTTTTAAACCCTAATCCTTAGGAGGTAAAATAGTATATTTATTGTTAGTCATTACCTAGTGAGAATATAAAAAAAATATTAAAATAAGTAAGTAGATGTTATTAAATTTTATATCTAGAATTGTTGATGAAGATGGTGAAGTAATATTCAAATTGGTAACTTCATCGACAAAAATAAGCAACGTGGACAAAAAAAATTTGGGCTTATCTGACATACTATACGCTAAATGATGTAGATAACAGAAATATGGGCGTATCTGAACTTGTACGCTGATGATTGTAGAATCGGTTCGAAAGACCAATTCTATGACGAATTTTTTATACTGATATAGAATAATAAAACTTCATGATTTTCTTCGAATAAAGTAGTACAACTGTACAGTTAGACAAAACAATAAAAGTAGACACAAAACAATAGAAGCAGAATGTGTATGAAATTAAATGTGACAGGTGCAATTATTTCTATTCTTTTTTTATAAATTATGAACAGCGTATAATATTCGACGTTTCTTTTATAGCATTATCGAGGGACAAACGACAATGCAAGCCACTAGAGTATAGTGGAATGCAAGCCACCGTGAACACTCGTGACTCCAGAGAAGTCACCATTGAATTGCCGGCCTTTTGGGTAGGAATAGAATATCCGATGGGGGGAAGGAGCGAGTCGATGAATAGCGGAGGGGTTGATAAAGGGAGGCTGTGTAGTGATGGAAGGGAAGTGGGGCAGCAGAATTCTCATTCACTGTACGAAACACAACAGCGAAAACTGTTACTTCACACCTCAATTCTGTGTTTATGTAACACGAGTTTGTTTTGACGTGACAACGTCTTAAATTAGGTTGCGGCTGGGAGTCACTTATGAAAAATGTAACGCTCGGTAACGTAACGATGAGTCACCGAACGAGAGAGCCCGCCAGATGCCTTGCGTCTCTCCCACTCAACTATGATCGGTCTGCGCGCGCTCTAGAGAATTAGTGCATAGCTTGCAAATGTATTGCAAGTTATTGTATGTATATTGTATATAAATACGTATGTATGTGTAAAGGTAAAAATAAAATTTTGTTAATATGAAATTCAGTGCGAGATTCTTTGTATAAATTAATGTTTTAAATATCTTTGTATAAATAAATGTTTTAAATTGTTACTATTATTTCATCCTTCTTCCTACTATACGAATGAATATTCACATTAAAATGATTTTACCATTCAAAGTCGTTGTCACGTAAAACTTTCGCCCGTATACCGACTTTACAGGCAACCAAATTTTTTTACTTGTTTATGAATACAGATTCACTTTAAATAAAAAAAAAAAAACGACGGTACAAAGGCTTGCGCCGTATGGAAACTAGTAGAACATATATACAATTTCCAAAATTGGGCTTCAGACATTAGAAACTGATTCAAGCCGAATTCTTTTATTTCTTGATCTTTATAAACCAAAAAAATGCAGCTATTACGACATACCGCTAAGTGCTTAGACGAACGTGGACACTTAATTCTCAAAAAGCTTAATTAGTTAATATATAAGGAATTTATCAAAAAAAATCCAATTAAAAAAAAATATCCTTATAAAATAATTACTTTCTTTTACATTTAATATTAAGCGGTTAAACCGTGCTATAACTACAAGTTTCTAGTTCCACCTATAACCGTCAAGCATTATAAATTCTACAAAGTATCAGCATAATAGGACCCCGCGGAACACAATAAACTAAACCTCCAAGTTGTCCCGCTCAAGTCGAGGATTATGTGGGAATAATTTTAAAGTGTCGGCGGTGGCAGTTAGTCGCAGCCTGTGGCAGCCGGCCAGGCCTTACGTAAACGTGAACGTGGAAATGTATCGATAAATTTGTTTTAACGACTCCCAGATAAAGATAAAGTTCTGTCGCGCGCGATAAGTCTTATTTATACGCCGGCGGGGGGGCGCGCGAAATGGGGGGCAGGGGCCGCTCGCGGGCGGAGGGGTAATGCAGGAACACATTTACATTCCTTTCAGAACTGGCAACGTCCGCGTCGCGTCGGAAAACACAACCGTCGTGTCGGCTGCGAGGGGGTTGTAGCAAACAATTTTCGTTTGTCCCGGAACACTTAAGGCGTTATAGTGACCGTCTGTATTCATGATGGCGAAACGATGTCGGCGTCGGCTATCGTGTCGGATGAAAATAGCTTAGAATGTCGTATTTTTTTTTTGGGTTCTTCGGGCCACTGAATGAACAAAAAGCGACGCCTTCAGTCAATCTCTGATGAATACATTTTGTACATCACTGGTTAGTTTTAAGGGTGATTGCTATTGCTATCGATTTAAAATCGGGTTAGTGATTTAGTCCAATCTATTTTCGATTAATCATTTTTAACTTTTTACTTAATCGTGTAATAAAAGATCTTTTTTCCTCAATCATAACTTGTTTTTTTTTCTCCACACTAGTCTTCCGCCTGACGTCTACTGCTCCCTCCCTTGCCTTGGGAGCTGGCGTTGAAGCGCTCGCTGTCTATAAGCGTCTTGTTTTCAATAAGCTCCCTAATAGTATGATACTTAAATAAGCTCCCTAATAGTATGAAGACCTTTTGCCGCGCAAACTATTGAATAAGGTTTAGGTATTGGGTTATTGCTATTTTTATTTAATCAACTCGTGAATTTAAAATATCGCTATAACACTTAAATCGTTGTAAAACGTATTATTAGAAAGCTAATTAATGCTATGAAAAACATAAAGCACATTTTTTTCATTGTATTATCCTGGTTGCTATTTATACGACTGTAATATGTATTAATGGTATTAAAATAAATAAATAAAATAAAAAAGGAATGTATGTAAACAAATATCTTAACTAATAGGTTTCAAACGCTTACCTGCAACATGCATTAACATGCAGCATGCAACCCACCGCTGACCCTCGAATCTGCCTCTCCACTAGGAATCTCTATCTAAATTATTGAATATTGATTCCAGAGGATTGACAAATATCGAACACCTAAGCAAGTGTTATTTATTTTTATAATTATCTAATTCCGCTAACAGTTAGCTGCAATCAATATTCAATCATTTAGATAGAGATTCGCAGTGGAGAGGCAGATTCGAGGGTCAGCGGTGGGTTGCATGCTGCATGTTAATGCATTTTGCAGGCAAGCGTCTACTATGGATTTCCGCAAATTAACACCTCACACAATACAATAATAGGTTTCAACCTGTGGAATATTTTATGATAAGTAAACTTCATCATAGTAATAATAATTATCTACTGAAGCAGTTTCTTTTAAAAAACTTTTCTGAACCATAAATAGCGATAAATAATATAATTTATCCACAATTTAGTATAATGTGTGTATAAAAACAGGGCGGCGAATATCTTGTTAATATTTAAGGTTATTATTCTACTTTTATATACGTTAAACGCACAAACGAGAAATAAAATCTACTCAATGTTTTAGATATATTTCTTTCTTTCAAAACTAAAAACGGCATACTTATTCGGAAATTTGGAATATATTTTTGTAATGTAACATCAGACATGCGTATGCTTTCATTTAAAAAATAAAGTTTTTTTATCAGGGGATTAGCTTTTTTAAATCGGCAGGAACGTATGACAGTGAAAATAAAAAATACAGAATTAATCAATAAATAAAATTATTTGAAATAAATTTCCAATAAAACAATTTCAAATTACGAATCAGCAATCACAATGTCGATAGAAGTCTACTATATATAACATTACGACAAACAAGTTGATTTTATTAAAACTTGTGAAATAAAAATTTTATATATATTCTCACTCATCTGGACCATTTTTTTCACTGCCTTAATGTCGACATCCGAGTCGTCCCTGACACTAACATTTGGTTTAGTGGTTTAGGTAGAAAAAGTTCCAAACGAAATAGGTCGAGATTCTTCTGTCAATTCTGCTTGATAATTTGATCTTATATTACGTCGCAAAAACAATCAAAGCAATTTACCCTGTCTGGCAATAACAAAAAACTTTATAAAGTAAACTTGTTTTTTATTAAAGTAGGTTACTTATATTCATTAATAGTACAGATTACTAAAGTTCGCAACACGCCATTATTCGGAGATATTTAATTTTGGCAAGCTACTGTTATTAGATATGGCCTGCACTAACGATAGTTATAACAATTACTAGATCAAAAGCATTTTTTAATGTAGAATGGAATTCAATATCGTTGACGATTAGGAACATTGGATTGTATTGTCTCCAATGTCTGTTGTGTCTCCAGAAGCTCTTACATTTTGCCGATCTCATGTATGAAACGTCAAATAGTTTGACCTATAAATAGCCAGTCGTTTAACTCCCCGGTTCGTATTGCATCACCGTGTTCGGTGTAAGTGGGACATTATGAATTGGCCGTGGCCGTCGGCGCATGCTCTCATTCGTAACCTAAGACTATTTGTAATGGCGGCGGCCGTGTTACAGATGATGGCGATTTTTTCCAGCGAGAGGCTCGTGTCGCACATTCGTTCGGCGCCGACGCACATTCGAAGCCACTCACGGAACGCGTATGCGCCATGACTAGAATTCTTGTGAGTTGGACGGCAGTTTTTTGCCGAAATGAAATTTTATATATAATTATATTTTTTTTCTGAAATGGCATCAAAGCAAACAATCTAATGTTTTTAGAATGTTATTCCCGTAACGTTACATAATTATGTGGCACTTTCAACGTTAAATTTGCGTGCAGTTAATCATGACAGTAATGATTTCCATTGCATTTTGGGATATTTGGTATTAGTTTAATATAAGGTATACCATATAGAGCTGCCAGGTTTCTGGTACAATTTACAATCACTAATTTTTTGTAGTTTTTGTCAAAGATCTTATAAGCAAGTTCAGTGGCGTAGAATAGTTTTATAAATGCTTTATTATTAAACAGCGTGACCGAACGAATACAGAGAGTTCTTTTTAAGATATCATTCATATAGTTAAAAAAACCTGTCTGCGTTCGACTTTGGATGAATGAAACCACGTTAAGTAGGAGCCCGCGGGCTGAAAGGTCTCAGGAGGACCAGCAAAAAAGCAACCATGCGAAATTAAACAGTAAATCATGGCGCACACGCACCGCGCCGCGCCGGCCCGAGCGCCGTCGACAACACAAGAACAATAATTTATTTTCGAGTAGCGTAACGCGATCGGGAATATGAAAATTTTCTCGGAGTCGGGGCCGCACGGGCGGGCGGGCCGCCCGCCGCGGTCGACGGCCCGCCGGCCCGGCTTGTGGTCGGGCGAGCTTTTGTAACAAAAACAAGGTTCTGCTTTGATTTGCGAAATGGTTTTCGAGAGTTTTTTGAATAAAAATCGATACAATGAACCTCTTGTTTCGAGAAAGAGAACCATTCCAAAGGCGATCAAACAAGTTGATCATCGACAAACGGCGGATGAACTCAACAAAATTATTATATTAATAGGTCGGGGAAAAAGTTTTTTCGTATTTTATAAGTAAAAAGTTGCAGTAAAGTCTCTTTGGTTGCGCTGTTTGTATCTTTGTTTATAGCGCTTTGTGTCATATCTTTCGTACCATTTTTGGACTAATCGTACCGATCCAATATTTTTGAGAACTGATTTGTCGACTACCCCACGCTTTTTTACCATAATACTAATATTTTTTGTTCATTATTTTGTGCCTACATTGAGAATTATTTTTCACTTTTCAATTTGATTAACGTGTATTTTTTAGTTTTTACAAACTATATTTTATTTTCTAAATTTTTAGTTTCAAAACGATATCTAACCAACTAAGAGCCTTGATTTTAGAATATAAATTTAATTTTATATCATTCATGTCTACCTAATCTTTCCATCTGATCTAACGCATCATTATTACATGGAACTTTCCCGGCTAGCTTTGTGCAACTAAGTTCTATTTGGATTCCATTTAGTGACTTTCCGAGACTCAAGCAACATAAGCCTGTCCGGCAGCAAGCAACCGAGAACCAGGTAAACAATTGCATAACCTACTGTACAACGTTGCATTGACGACCTGTGCTTGACGATATGACATGACATTTTAAAATACCCTCTTGCCAATCATCCCTCAGCGCGTTTACATTGTATAATATTATAATGGTTTGGGTGAATTCAAGACTGAGTGAAAATTTAGCACTCGACATAAGTTAATGTTGCGTTGTACAACATACAGTTGTGATATACATAAGTTTTTTATGATTTTTTTACTTTCAAATTTTACAAACTTTCAGAAATTTGAAATTTCTTTTAAAATTTACAATTTTAACTATTTTTTACATGACTTCGATTTTTTTTTCAAAATTATTAAATTTAATTTATTTATCAAAAACTATTTTCATAATTGTTAAATTTTGTAATGTTTTAGGTAACTAATTTTCAATTTTAAAATTAATAAAAATTCAGAAGTTTTTTTGAAAATTATATTTTTCGAAATATGAAATTATTTTATTGGCGTCGGTCCTTGATAAATCTACCAAGTTTCAATGAAATCTGATCTTTTAAAGTGGCTCAAAATCGATTTCAAAGAAATTGGTTACAAAAAAACATATATACATACATACAGGTGAAGCTAACAAAAACGTGTTAAAATGGTGTCCCGTCATTTTTCTATTGTTTTTTTTCTGTCCACCAAAATGAGTGAATCTAATGTAGAAATTAGATACATTTTGAATAATTATCAATATACAAAAAAGGGACAGTTACGACACAAACTTCGAAAAAATTTTTGACGTTTTGAGATCTAATGCAATGTCGTTAATAGTAACACAAACTTGTTCAAGTCTGACGATTTGAATCCGGTGATTTTGATGTCAAAGATGAGCCTCGCTCTGGTCGACCTGTTATGGGTAAAGTCGATGCCATTTTGGAAAAAGTAAGGCAAGATCGACATATTAGTTCTTAAGACATTACTGAGGAGCTGAAGATCGATCAATAAACGGTTTTGGTTACTTAGGTTCCACACCAGCTCACTAAAAGAAATTTAATTATTGCAACGTAATGAAACCGAATCGTTTTTGAAAAGATTGATCAATAGCGATGAAATATGGATTACCTACAACAAGAACGTGATAAAAAGATTATGGTCAAAAAGCAAGTAAGATCCACAGATTATAACAAATCCCGGGTTAACTCGTAATAAGTCAATACTATGTATATGGTGGGACTGGGGGGGCATTATTCATTATGAGCTTTTACCGCCGGGCAAAACCATCGATTCTGATCTCTACTGTCAATAGCTCATCAGCTGTTGCTAAAAATTATACAGCAATGGGATTGTTATTACCTGCAAAATGGCAACAAGTTGTTGAATAAAATGGCATATATATGTGTGTGTGTGTGTGTGTGTGTGTGTGTGTGTGTGTATATATATATACAGACATATAGTCAAATGGTGTACGTCTCTATACAACACTTGACACAACATGTCGTTTTTACATTTAATTATAATAGATATATAAAATCGACATACAGCGAATGTAATTGTATGTATAAATTTTATCCCCCGGTATAATTACAGATCACGCATTTGTTCGACTTACTAATGCTAACAGATATTATAAACATTAGTTTGCTTGTTTGTTTACTTATTATAAATTTAACTTATTACAATACATAAAATAAGTATTTTCTAAATTTTGTTTATTTGTTGAGAAATTCAATGACATGAATGTAGATATTACTCATAATATCTTATTTATATGAAAAGTTAACAGGAGTATTATAAAAATAAAATATTTTATAGAACACAGGCACATAAGAACAATTTAATAGTTTGGTATTTATAAATTATGTGGATTTAGTTGATTTCACAAGTTTAAAATTTAGAAATAAATTATGTGCTGCCAAATTCATTGAAGATTATACAAATATTGAAACCGATGAAAAAGCTATAATCAGATCAGCTCAATTTAATACTGCAGCTAGAAATATTGACTCATAACGACTGGTGCATTAGTGAAAGTTGTAGTATGTTTCAGATGGTTTATATCCCAATTTTAATGACATCTTAGTACTATGAAGTTTAACTGATACTGTAGCCACAAAAAATTAGTATACTGCGAACTTCGTCGAAGTTTTTAAAATGTTCTTTTTTGAATATCAACCATGGCGAAAGCGTACAGTGGAGAAAAGTGCGCAATAAATGGGAAAAATTGCTATTTGAATTTGGTATCAAAAGTTATTATATTTCAAAAATCAAGTTAGTTATTAGTTTCCGTTTACTTTTTGAATAAAATTTTCGGCAGAAGGTTTCCTTTCATTAAATCAACACCTTAAAACGAATAAACGAATGGAATCATCAATGAAACGTAACCACAGATTGATTGTGTTTAATTATTATACTCGTAGCGGTGTTTGAATTAAAAACAATTTCCATCGCGGACCAATTGACCAGTAAGTATTTGACATGAATCAAATCTACCAGTTACTCTAGATAGAGTAAATAGTTAATTTAACATTAATCAAATCAACTCCCAAAGCTCTCCCATGGATTTCCCATGATATCCCATGGATCTTCCATGGAGATCCATGGAAGAGTATACGAAGCTTTCGGTTTTTGAACGTCGCCATGGTATCCCTGGTCGGTCGATAAAGGCTTAAAATCGCAAAAGTATCGAGTTGGATCAAACAATAGTGGTGAAGAGTTCAACATCGAAGCCCTTAAAGGATCGTGCGAGGGAAACACCTCGACAGTGCACCGACGAAATCCAGCCTCGACGTCACAGTCACCTTCCCTCGGGACCTTCCACACGCGCCTGCGGCCGCGCGCGGGCGGTCGCAGCCGCGGGCGCGTGGCGCTCGCGCCGCCGCCGGCGGTTTAATTGCAAGAGTATAATTTATCGGACAGGATCCGCGCCGCTATCGGATAACGCGGCGAAACGAAATTATTTTAACGAAATTAATTTGCACTAAAATAATTTTCGGGATGTGTTCCGTTTATTTTGGATTGTGACACGCCGCTTGTTCTTTGTGAGTTCGTCTTCTGCAGCTCCAGTTCTGTTATTTCTGTCTTAATGAATATACTTTACGTTTTAAATATTTATCTACATATAAAGATATGAATACAGAGAGAGAAAGAAGGAGGGACTGAGACAGACAGAGAGAGAGATATGGTGGTTGATACTGCCTTCGAATTAGAATCTACCGAGTTAGAGTTAATACCATCGCGAATAGACTAATGAGTTTATAAGTTGGGTCAAATTAAATCACTACATTGTTCTTTCGAAAGAACCTAAGCCATTGGTCCTAGAGATTGTCATCAGGTCAATAACGACGGCGGATGATGACCCGCAACTCCCCACTGCGTCATTTAAGAACTAACCACAGCTATTTAACTCAAAAGGATACTCGAAAAATGTACGCCTGTGTACATAACTTGACACAAGAGGTCGTAAACAATTATAGGTCGAATATCTTGAAGAGACTGTATACAAGTATTTTATACTAGAACTGGTTGAAAAAAAAAACTGTTTCTGTTTATTCAGTGATAATAAAGGTTGATGATAAATCAAACAGTAACGCTGTAGTAAAAATAATTAGTATGTCACATAAGGGTTCTTTAGCGAAAGGTGAGAAAGTCCATTTGTCCGTCTATTGCTTACCGACCGGTATCTTATATAAGCTGCCATACAATTATATTATTAAATTAGAAAAAAATAATGTGGTAGCTTTCCACACATAAAATCGAGGGATTACTAACTAACTTTTGAAACCCTAGTTTTATGAGTCTAAATTATAGAGCTTTACAAACAGATTAAAATAAAACCATCTTCAGTAATGAACACACATTTGATTTTAACACAAAACGTACCTCCCGTGATATTTACACCCATGTCGTTTGACAAAATTTTTTTGAAAACTACAAATAATGACACAATACCCTTTTGATTTCAATTCGTGCGATTCCGAATTTCTTATTAACTACAATATAAACGAGAATGCAACTCCCATTTCGGCCACTGCTTGTTTTTTAAATTACGCTTTATTCACGTCTGTACGCATAACGTATACGACGAATTTAACACGTAACCGACTCAGCGTTTATTAGCTTAACATCAACTCGTACGTGTGATAGATTTTAATGCGAAACTCAATCATTAATTGTGGATCGGTGGAGGGGTATGCTTAAATCGAGCAGCACGAACTCAAGAAAAGTACAGTCTTATGACATTAATTGAATCGCTATTATTGCAAAAAATAATTATCAGTCTTATGCGCTAGAAATCGCAAAAAAGTAAAATCAAATCAGAGATCGAATCGACGCAACACCCCTTCTTCCCGTCTGACAAAGGGGTCGTCTATTTTTTTTCTCTCGAAGAAAAATAAAATGTTGCCTTTGTGCTCATTTCTCAATAAAATTTCATAACTTACGCGCCATCGTTTGCCATCGGTGAGGGCGCGGGGCGCGCGGGGGCGGGGGCGGGGGATCGTTCCTCGAGGTTGTAAAAAATACGTGTTTTCCGGTGTCGGGCAGAACGCGTGCGGGGCGCGCTGAAAGCTTTACCTTTATCGTCACACGCTTACGGGCTTCGGCTGAAAGTTATGAGACGGCGTCGCGAGACGCGAACGGGAGATTTTGATTGAAATTCCGGATTCTCGTGAGAACCGCGCCGGAGTTCCCGTTGTTTGTCTTCACTATCGATAGTGTTTTGTTGGTCGTAAAAAAAAATAATTCTCTAAGCATTTCTTTTCTCGATTTAAGCGTGTCTTCATGCATGACGTTCAATGGGGAGAACGAGTATACGAGCTACCAGTAGGTGTTCATTGCCGCCCATGGACACTTTCAACCCTGCAGGAGTCACTCATTCGACGGAATTTTACGAAGAAGTAGGATATCTAATGGAAGAAATTAGGATATCGGTAACCATTTGAAGAAAGAAGACATTTAATGGAAGGGGAAGTGGGCCACCAGAACTTTGGACGAAATGAATACGCTTTTACCTCACGTCTAGTGTGTGATCTAAATGGGTGGGCGCCTGGTGTGATACCACACACATACACACATACACACACACACACACACACACACACACACACACATTAACACACACACGCACGCACGCACGCACTCACGCACGCACCCACGCACGCATGTACGCAGAGAGAGAGAGAAAAGAGAGACAGACTTTTTATTTTTAGTTTCCTATTCCTAAATGACAATGAATGAATGACACTTATTTTATCATTTTGATATCTGTCTGTAGTGTATAAAACAAGATTTGTGATCGTATCCTCTCACTTAAAACTGGTATCTGCAATAACATTATTAGAAACTGCAACGAATCCAATGACTCTATAGTTAGAAACCAAAATTTAATAATCCTGTTGAAATATACATTTATGTGGAGGAAGCGAGTTTGTAGCTATTTCAATTTTTGGCTTGTGGCTTTTTTGTAAAGTCATTAACCGTGTGGCAGTTTATAATAAAATAATGGGAACTATTAGCTCCAAATGAAAGGGCAAGGCTAGAAATTTTAAAATTAAAAATAGCGAAATAGGCATATATATTAAGAATAGGTCTGGTTATACATATTAAATAAGTGAGGTTATTCGAGCAAGTTTCACGTCAACATTAACAAAAATACTAGAACTAGGAACTACATCGGCATTAAATGGTAACGATGCTCTTGTGTGAACAAATACAGTTAAGGGCATAGACCCCAGAAACAGAAGGTACGATCTTCCCCTGGCGGCGGCAAATTGAAACAGGCGTAAAAGTATATAAATGATTAATAGATATTTATTAAAAATTTTAAAATATTTCTCGCGTTGTAGGGATTTGTTAAGAAATCACTGAATATTCTCGAATGTGATAAGTGTTGAATGAAGAAAGATATATGAAAAAATAAAAAATGCATGCATGTACACAATTTCTGTAAAGTACACCAAGAGTCATAGATATTACACAGTTTGCGCTAATAGATGGCCTCATGTCGATAATGCAGCAGTAGTGCATTCACAAATATGTAACGGGCACAGAATATCGACAACAGCATCTTGGTAATATGTCGATTTTTTTTAAATTTTTGACAGCCAAAAATTAAGATAAAATCAACGTTCTTCTCTTGTTCATATCCAACGAAAATAAAATAATAAATATTCACTAAGCGGGCGGGTCCGGGTCTTCTATGCAGGTACAATGAAACGACAAAAACAGTTCGCATCGACAATATAATGTCAACGTCGACCCGCATAGAACTCTTTATAATTCTATGGCTTTTATTTTCAACTCGAATTAATTCCGCCCCCCTAGTGTGACATTTTTCATGCTGAAAAACGGCCGGAATTCTCCTCGCCGAGTGCACTTGTGCAAGCGTCGCGGCCATTAATTAGTCAATTGTCCGCGCGTTGTATCACAGGTTTATGAGGCAGGATTTCCGCTGACAAACGGCCGGGGACCATTTAAAATTCCGACGCACAAAGCGGCGGGACAAAAAGGGCCGCGTAGGGAGCGCGGGCGGGAGCGCGCGCCCGCGCCGGACGCGCCCTAATCCTTATCAAGAGCGGAACTGTCACGGGCACGCGTTAACATAACCCGAATAACGTTTCGCGTTTCGACCTTAAAGGTTTGAATAAGCCGGCGCGCGCATAGGTGGCGCGCTTTAAAATATTACACAGACCTTATAATAATATCATGAATAATTTCGGCGCGGAATTACCGAAGTAACGTTCGTAATATGTGGGCACATAAAAGCGCCTGCTGGAAGGAGTTTTGTGAGGTTTTTTTTTTTTGGTCCGACGCGAGCGCGAGAGCTGAAAGCGAGTACATTTTCGTATGGTTAAGGAGAAACGGTGTTGAATATCGTTGAAAAATAATATCTACCTTTGAAATAATAAAACATGCTGGGATTTTATGATTTTTCTGCGATATGTATAGCCTCATTTTTGATGTCTGCATGCTTTCTTATATTTTTGAAAATCGTTGAATCATTTTTTTGTTATAAATGTTATGGCGGACAAATATCGAGGGTACCTCCGCTCGACAGTCGTGACAATGTTTACTAGAATTTACTGTAATGAGAAACGACCCTAAGGGTAAATCCACAATAATAAATTTAAATTTCGAGTAATAATGGTGAGCATTGTAGTGAAAACGATTATCGAAAACAGAAATACAAAGCGTACCAAATCACAAGAAAATATATACATAGTAATACAGAAAAATATGGCGCACTAAAAGTTTTTTGCTGGCCATAGATAGATGATTGTGACAGTTCCGAAAATTATTTAGTAAATAGTAAGATACTTTGGACAGAAAATATTTTTTTTTGAACTTTCTATTGAAGCATTTGAATGTAATGAACTTTTTAAATCATTTTTTTACATAGAAGTTTCGAGGCATAAACTAGCTTACGAGCCACCAGAAAAAATGTGGTCATCCCCGCCCATGAACACTCCTAATCCCAGAGGAATCACCAGTGTGTTGCCACCTCTTAGGAAGGGATATGATAGGATAGCGGATGGAGGGAGTATTGATGGAGGTAGAGTGGGGTAATAGAAGGGGAGTGGGTCATCAGAACTTTCACTCACTGTACGAAACGCAACGGCGGAAGCTGTTACTTCACGCTTGTATTCTGTGAAAGTGTGATCTCGCCGTCCGAGTCGAGCCATTTTCGTGCCTAGTTGACCACAGCATGACTTAACCACTATTAAGCTTTGCTCTATTAAGCAAGTAAGTATGTCTATCATACCTAGAATTATTATTTCTAAGTCGTTTTACAGTCCTTTTATAGTAATTTTGTTTTTCATTGTATCAGCGGTTCTTCAGATGTTACTGAAAGTTGATCCTATTTCAAAATAATACATAAAACTTTGAATTAATATTAGCCAAATAAAAATGTGTTTGAATCGCGACCAACAAAAATAGAGATACGATCCATTTCATTTTCATGTCACGTTGGTCTCTCGTTGTACTTGACTTTACGAGAATTCCACGCCGCTGGCATATACAATAATAAAAGTAAAATACTAAGAGACTATGTTGGTAGAATCCTATAATATACTATATTCTATCATATATATATTTTGGCGTCGTTAGATAATGTTCAACTCCCGTGAAAACGCTACGTACGTTGAATATATTATGTACTACGTTTTTTTTAATTTGACGCAGATTTGTTCGTGGTATCTAAAGTAACTGCAAATGTAAGTTTGTACGCACAATATTGAGATATTTACCGTATTATTTTGAAGCTTCAGACTTTTTATGGGGTTTCCTGTGATTTCCAAGTAAAGGACTGTTTTTTGTATTATTCCAAAATTTTAGAATCTGCAGTTTTGGAGATAAGGGGACGGAATGGTTAATTTTCATCTATTTTTTTAATAAAACTGTTTATTTCGGAATTATTATTATGTATTAGGAAATATTTTTTCTACTCTTTTAAGTCGAATAGATTTGGAATAAATCGGCTATTACGAACGTTAAAATATCTAATTTTTTCCCATTCGGGCGTACGGAATTTTGATAATAAAAACATGTAATAAATTTAAATTTAATTCAAACAGAAAATGTTTATTACATCTGAAATGTTAAGTTTATAATGACCTTGCTTTGCTTACATGAATACTTACAAATTAAAAAGAGAAAGGGCAAAAATGTATAAGCCTTGGTCTATCCGCTCAACACTAATGAGCCATATATCAACAGAAAGAATATTTTTCATACTTCTATCTGTGAGTTAGCAAATGCATAGATTCTGTTTTTTAGTACAGGTCCTGTTTTTTAGAGTACATACAACAAAAATATACATCGCTTCACAATCGACGAAGTTATCGCTAAACATACTTATAATAAATATATAAAGACGAAACTCCTTTTTTCTTGCGAAGTCGGCTAAAAAGCAATGTGACACACACATTATGTTGTTTAATTTTGTTTTTAATAAGTGACTTAGGATTCCAGTAGTGTGTGCTCTAAGAACGATGAACTTTGCATCGATTAATTTTATGTATTTCTTCATATTTCTTCCACGTTTTTTCTGCTCTAACCATCAGTAGCGACCATTAGTGACCTACACGTATCCATATTTTAGGCCATTTCTCTCAGCACATGATCCGACGTGTTGATGTAAAAATGGAAACAGTCTTAGTTGCGCTACCGATCCTAATTTTAAGAAAACGCAAACGACCCCGCTTAAAAAATAACAAAGTTCAATCTGTCGTCATTACCGGGTTCGCCTATTTCTAACTAATCACAATGAAAGTGGGCAACTCAGATTCCTTTGCGAAGGACTGAACTTATAACCAGACAGACAATTTCCTCGAGTATTAAAAAGACGCGGGCGGGGTGAAGCCTCGGCCACGAGTAGTGGGTACTGTCTACGTCCGCAGCTTGCGGCTTAGACGCGGCCACTTGGACGTACAGCTTGCACGTAAAATATCGTCCACAATCGGTGATGAGAACTAGTGGCATCGCTATGGGCCAAACGTGTGGCCTGGAGTGTGGCTTAAATAACAAAGAGTGCAGAAGTAGCAAGGAAAAAAAGGATTTCCAGAAAACGAGAAATACTTCAAAGTTCTTCCAAAAATCTAATTTTTTTTTTAAATTAGCGAACCTGATAAATGTCTTGACTGAACGATGGCTTGTTTACTATCGCAGGATCAACAACCGCTTTTTCAATAAACTATATTCGACATTTAACATTGAGTTTGACATTTGATCCTTTTCGTTTTGTTATTATGTGATTTACTGTTGCCTAATGCAAAGTTAAAAAAAATGAGTGCTATTAGAGCTATGATGCAGTGACGTGCGCATGTATTAATACATACATCAAATACGACGGAATTCGACATCAACGCCATCTTTAGCACATAAACCTACCTATTACAAACACAGTAACTGTCAACTATCTTAAGAAAGTTAAATTAATGAGCTTCTCAGAAGATATTAACGGTCAATTTTTTTTTAAATAATGGAGGTGGTATGCGAAAATTTCGTTAAAGAAATTTTTAAAAAAGTCATAGAATCCTATCGCAGCGTCGCCTACTGGGTCTTATTATAAATATAAACCATTTAAAGACCTATCCAAACGCACAAAAAAAAAAAACATCATGTAGCCGTTTAAGAGTTCAGTGACTAACAGTCGTACAAAAGGATTCTATATAAAATTAAGGATGCTAGAATTTATAATCACACTATTCAATTGGAAACATGACGGCGTGAAACCTTCCTGAAAGGAAGCCCAGTTTAAACAACACGAAATTGATACTACATGTGCAATTATCGCAATTTCGCGACATTCTGCCAAGCTGGTGCAGTAATTTTGTTTAGTGTCGTCTTTCCCCTTAACGCCTCTGTTTATTAGCATATACGTGAATGTATGGCTTTTGTATGAAGTGATTATATTCGTCCTTTTAGTATGAATCTTCCTCGTTTCACTCTGAGGTCGTATTCATTTCAATCATTAAGTTCATTGTCTCTGTATAGTTCAGTAACATAAGCCCTTTCTATTGAATGTTTGGCAGATTGTGTTTCAGCTGTTTTGGTGTATATATTCACAGAACAATCAACAGAATTGTTTGCAGGTTTCAGACATAACCCTACGAGTGGTTTATTTATGTTGATACAAAGAAACAACGTATATAAAAAAAAAATCGTAATTATCGATGTATGGCTCATTAGTATTAAGTAAAGAGACAAACTAACTACAATTATAACTTTTTTTTTTGAAAGATAATCGTCTGTCAATTGTTTTTTTTTGTTAATAAACAATTTTTTTCGTTCGTAACGAAAATCAACGAGATGAAATGTAATTTTGCAAACCGTTAAATGTTTAATTTCACCTCAAAAAACATTTATTTATAAGTTACGTACAGAATTCAGTGTATCCCACATATATTTAGAAATAAAATGTTCGCTGATTACTTTTCAAAGAAACATTAACTTTAATTGTGTCTCGAAATAATCTATCTTTAAAAGCTCATCAATAATTTTAGCTACAGCCAAAAATATAATTTGCAATTAAAAAATGTATATACAAAAAAAGAGGATGTATGTATTATATATAAAATATGAATACGATACGTACGCAAGCAAACAGGCCTAATAAAAAGCCGTATTGGACTTTTTTGTGTGAATAAGTCTAATAAAAAAGCAAAGACAGAGCACGAAGAGTAAAAACAAGAATCAGGGGGAATCTGGAGTTTGGAATTGATATTGCGCGATTCCGACGTTTCTGTGCGAGGCGTGTGATCTAATAATGCGAACGTAATGACTATTGCCTGTAGGGTTGCCTCTTTGCGAATTGAAGAATGAGTATCCGAAAAAATTCATCGAGAATCCTCGAAACGAGATAAATATTAGCGTACTAGCTAATGAACGAGATGTAGTGCGCATTCGAGATACGGAAAATAGTAAAAATTAACAAAGCCTGTCAGCATTTTGTGATCTGTTTTGAAATTAATTCTAATGATCTTATTTGAGAAAAAATTAAGTGCATCAATTATTTTAAAATACATGTAACGAGTTGAATTTTCAGATACAATGTGGTTTTTTTCCCAAGAATTGAATACTAATAGTTATTTATAAAATACACAATTGGTTCAATAGAATTATAATAGTATATGACCATTTGAAGGTTCAACCTTTTTCTGTTTTTCTGCATCTCAACTTCTATTGTAACTATTTTTTCTATCCATTTTTAAAATTCTATATTCATAAATTTAAATTCTATATATCACCCAACTATTCGCCCAGTTATTTTCTATGTATGGTAATATTAGACGTAGATTTTAAATACTGCATTCAAATGATTCTAAGGTGATATGAAAAAATATGAGTGAAACTGTCTTGTAATGACGGTTGTGCTGCAACTCAAAATAGTACATCTCAGAAACTAATTTATGGCTACTAAAGAACTTTGAGGATATAATATAATAAATTTTTGATTCAAAATTTATAATATATCGAAGACTTAGAAAATTCATACGTCGTAACACCAGATGTCATTGCCTTGAGAGAGATAGTTAAAATCAACATAAAAAAGATTTAAACTATCCACAAAAAATAAAAAAAATCCCATTACGGCGTAGTTTTCTCTTATACCCCCTTTTCTAAGTGAGGTCCGTGAGTTAATACCGTACTCACTAACATAATAGGAACATGAAAAGTATAAAAGACAGTAGGCGAAATTAAGGAGCTCCCTAGAAACGTATAAAAAAGACATACGGGTATACGTAACTATCTCACACCGTGCGTAAACGTATGAGAACGAAATTTTTTTCTTAGCATCTGAATCATGGAAGGGTGGCAAGCTAGTGAGTGTGGACCACTCACCAGTTCGACCAAAGAAAACTGAACGAAACTATGCTAAGCTGAAGCTCCCGGGTCGTGATGCACACTTAGATGCTGTCGCACTGAGGGCCACCGTAGATCGCTCGGTGTGTTTTTGCGATGCATCCGTATATTCTATGAAAATGAGAGGGACTATCATAAATATTTATTTGACTAAGAAGTGAATTTGGCGATAAAATACAACTCGTGGGAATATTAGAAGAAAATTAGATGTATACATAGAATGCACCAGAAATTTAAGTCGTAAGTAGAATGGAAAATCTCATTAGGGAAACCAATAGCATACAAAATGATGGAAAAAAAAACAAATATGCGATTGTTATTTATAACCAATTGCTAGTAGAAGAGATGTAAATCGCTGAGTGGAAGTAGAATGGAGGACAATATTGACTTTTAACAGGCGACAGAGAAAAGCAATTGTCTGCCGGCGAAAATAAGAAGAACATTTTGATAACATAGTGTGCTTTATATTCAAGCGTGCGTATAGGCATTAAAATAGAGGTCTAGAAAATATGATTTAATAATCGCATGAAGTTCCTAAGAACTGTACAATTAACTTACAATGGGCGGCGCGCGTATCGTATAGGCAAATGTGCATAAAAAGGCATTTCTGTATTTCTACAAAATATCATTTAAACTTTTTCTCTGCAAATCATTCAATTTCAATTAACTTATTCATTGCTCTGCAAGAAAATAAATATTATTCTTTCTATCATACTTAATTAAACAAGACTATTTTTTAAATTTCTAATAAAATTTTTAGTTATTTCTTCTGCGAAAGCAACGTGCCGGGTAGCGGCTGGTGCAATATAATAATCGTTACAGCATTTAAGATATTTGATTTCTTTTATTATAAAAATATTGTTATTAAATAGAAATAAACGATGATATGACAACACAAAAATTTTTCATCCACCATCTGACAACCCTACTGAAAACACCATCATCACATAGGTAATGGATTTTTTTTTTCTCCACTGAGACTGTTGCTTATATTAGAATTCAAGGAACTTATAAAGCGTATTTAGGTACAACAGTTAATTATTTAGATCTTCCTAAACGTTATTTCGTTGTTAATGAACAATTACATTAGTAAATTCAATTTTATTTTACCCCCTATCGTTGTTGAAGCCTTCGGGATGGGGACAACGTCACTACATAGCGGTGTTTGACAGATTTTTTCGCTTACGTTACATGATACGTTTTATTTTATATCGCTGGTCACAAAATAACAAAGATTTCGTTATCCCGTGACATTAACACGAGAAGCTAATGCGGGACATTTGTGTGGGGTTTCCGATACAAATAAGTCTGGAAAAATATATGTACACCTCGGTTTATTTATGTCCCTAATATCATTTAATGAACGTGTAACCGTACTAATATGTACGTACGTGTATCTTAGTATCTGGATACAATTATTGCCGGTTCGTTGGATACGGATGGAGACGATGTGGGGCAACGGACGTATAACAATAATTTCCGGTCTATGGGGGCCGGAAATGAGACTACCTATGGAGTTAAATTTAATTAAACAATAATCCTTTATTTAATTTTAAATGGTCAAGTTTCAAAGTATAAATTAATTATTTGTGTGCCAATGAAAATAAAATAAGAAAAAAAATGGCATACTTAATGCAAACGGTAAATGACATGTAGCTAATTTTGTAGAAACATTTAGTTAGAACATTACAGCCGCCCACAGCGCATAAATTCAGCTGCGAAGACAGTAAATGACCATGTTTCACATGAAATTACATCTCATGTATACGTACCTATGTATTAATTTAAAATGTAATTTACCAACACAAAAGCTCGTTTGATAAAGCTCTGAAAACTTGGCAAATTACAAGCATTAGAACGGTATCGGTGTGTTTTGTTGAGGCTTTAAATAAATGTTGTACTCTAGCAAAGTTTTTGTTTTCATTACGTACGTGTGTTTGCTCGACGAAACAAATATTGCGGGTCGGCCCGGCGCGGTCGCGGCGTGTTTGACTTTCGGATTTGGGCGTGCGCAACGCCGGCGTGTGCGCAAGAGACACTGAAAAATTATTATTTCTTATATAACGTATACTTACATGTGTATTGTTGTGTAGGTATTAAACCTTAAAGGTTATTACATGGGCGCGCAACCTCCTTCGTCGTTATAGTTAAATGTTATAATATTATTTGAAGTTAAGTTAGGACGGGCTTGGAATTTAAAAGTAATTGGAGTTGAATGTGTTAGATAATATAGGATAAATTCAAAGCCCATTTTCTTTGGTTTCTCGGATTTCCACTACGACGCCGGTTACGCGTTTCTATACAGGATGCCCTAGATTTTGTGCACATAATATCGCAACAAATTATGAACATGTGTTGGGCAGTATACAAAGGGTTCACCTAAGTATTCGCTCAACAGTATGTAGGCTTACAACCCCTGCACAGAATTCATCCCACTTTCCGAGCTTGACGTTTTGCCATTCTTTGACCGCAGCACCCGTCTATAGAAAACCATTTGTCCGATGCATCTTTTTCACTTATCGAGAGGAAGGTTAAAAGAAATACATAACATATATATGTATAGTAAGAATAAAAATGCGTGTAAAATATAAATAATGTATATAAATAATAAATGAATATAAATAAATGTATGAATATAAGTAATTTAACAATATATGTTAGGAAGGGGTGCGAACGTGATTCCAGGAAATGATTTAATGCACTTATTTTATTTACAAGAAGTGAATAAAAACAGTTTATTAAGTAATTGCGCTTATAATAATTACCACCACGGAACCAGGAGATTCTTAAAATACTTATAAACAGTTTTATGAAAAAGAGTTTTACAACAGTGATGGGTTCTACATAATAGTGATATAAACCGAAAATACAAAAATCACATAAATTAAAGTGCAAAATTCGAAAATATGGCGTCGTTCCTATGAAATGTGATATGTTGTGACGGACGTTCGGACAAGCCACACATTTGACTGTGTGTACAGTGGGCAGGGGGTCATTGTCTGGCGTCGAACTTTAAATATTATATTTTTACATCCCCCAACTTGTCCTTTTTATATCTAAACTTTTGCTGATGTTTGCAATTTGATAGGGCGGTTAAGAAGGGATGCTAGAATTTATAAAACTGTGATCAATATTATATTAGGTCGGGATTTTTTTTTTCAATATTTGGTTAGTAAAAAGTTACAATAAAGTATTTTTGGTTGTGCTGCTTGCATTTGGATAATTTTGATACCATTAAATAGATGACATAATCATTAAAAAATTAAAAACGATTTCCCACCATTTTTCTATTGTTTTTTTGTCCACCAAAATGAACGAATATTGAGAGACTTTGGTTGGGATATGTTAATGCATGCACAATGAAGCCTTGACATAGCACCCTTGAATTTTTATCTGTTTCGGTCTCTTCAGAATTCGCTAGGTAGTAAAATAGTGTAAGATTAACATTAAGAGAGGACTGTCAAAACGACTTGCCACAGTTTTTTCATCAGAAGTACCAAAATTCCTACAGCAATGGAATTATGTTACTACCAACAAAATGGCAACAACTTCTTGAACAAAATAGCATACATATATTATAATGAAATGTAAATAGAATATGATGAAAGATTATTTTGTGTTTGTATATAAAATACGCAAAAACTTTTTCTCCGACCTTATATTTTAATAAAATCTCGCATTATGGTGATAATAATTTTTTCGCAAATGAATTGCAAATATAAAGAATTTTTTTTTTTATTTTACTTTATATAGTGTTTTTCGAATTTTTGTGACACACTGATTTTTGAACTGATACCCTTACAATCTCTAATGATGAGTACAGTAATGATAAAACATTTTATGGAACGTTTTTAAAGTATTTATTTTTAATCTTACCTCCTTAAAAAATATTACATTACAATACCATTTCATCTTCTCGTTCCGTTTATTATATACAATATAATATTTAGATTAAGTGTTTGTTAACTGACCTATCCATAAAGATAGTTGATTTATGCTGTAAACATTACATACATTGATCAAATATGCACGCCGATTAGACAACGCAATAAAAAATTAAATTAAATTCATTTAAAAAAACATCATCTTTAATTATTTCAAAATGAAGTATAATATGCCTTCTACATTAACAGCGCTATTGTAGAACCAAAATTTCATAGCGTTATTTGTGTACTTGGAGCAAATTCTAGTCGCTAAAAGGAAATTTTGAAAGGATTACACACCGGCTATGAAAAAGACAGTGATAGATACATGTCTTCTGCCTTGTTTATTGTATCTATCGAGTCAAGTCACACCTCGGCGTATTTATCGAATAAATATTGAAATGAGGAAATGTATTTTTTGTTTGGAACTCTTTTATATAAATTGCTTATTTTTACATAGTTACAGCGCGGATGTTCTGAAATTCACTTGTAATAGATTGAAAAATAAAGTTTATAAAATTTTAGTATGCTAATTACTTGAACTTCAGTTGAACTGCTAAATTGAACTTATGCAATATAGTGATATAATATAACAATATGATATTAATGTTACTATTACATTATAATATTATAAAACAAATTGCGTTTATTGTTTTTCAATGGCCCATGTTCCTGAATTACTCACGTCGTTTGCATTTTATTTAATACCTGCTATACCCCACAGTTTCACCAGCCTTGTAATTTAAAAGAAATCGGATTATTTAGAAATTTAGAAAAATTCGGCATCGACAACATTTTTAGCCACATTTTCCTGTAGCACATACTGATGTTCATTGAATCTAATCTAGGCCAAGCAACATATGATTGTCATATGAAGTAGTATTCTCTTAAACATATTTCGACAAAATTAAAAGTTTTCCCTGTGTTTTATTTATATAGTGACTGCAAACGATACCTTAGGAAATTATATTGTTTTAAAACTAAATGGTAAACCTATTGGTTTCATCGGAATGTGCGGTGTCACTACTGTGTGCCTAATTACAGGCCTAATTGAAACTATAGTTACTACTACAATGTTTGTAAAAAAATTTACTTGAACTCTGATTCCACTACATAAGGGTGGTAATTTTAGAATAATGATAGTGCCAATCTTTAATTTCAACGAATGCGGCAGTAGTCTATAAAGATTCAGTGAGTTCCTTCGTCGTTCTCATCGACCGCCAAAGCTATCAACATCGATTCCGTTCTCGGCACCGCTCTCGATTTCGACTCTGATTCCATTCTCGATTCCGTTTCTAGTCTAGATCTGGTTCCTGGTTCTGCAGTGGATTCATTTTCGATAAAATACCTTTATGTAAACCGAAACCAAATGCACTGTCATTATTTTTTTATTATTGTCCACGTTTTTCATCCCGCCCTGGTTCTGCTCGCAATTTTGATCCCGGATCATCGAAATTGACACTGCCTTCAACATTGCAGTTAACAATGACCGACTGGCATAAGTGAGGAGTTCATCTCAAATTCAGGCAAGGAAAGCCGCGAGTAAAACTTAGTACCTTTATAGTCAAATGTAGCTATAGCCTTATGTATAACACATGGGTTATGGTATCCTATATATTAATCTGATATACTATTACTGTGAAGTTTCAGCTAATTTTGTTCAGCTATTAAAGCATGATAAGTACCAAACATCCAAAATTCCACATTAATAATATTAGTTAAATTAATCGCTACTATCTTCATCTCAAAAATTTTGGCTTATTACCTTATTTAACAAAGTGTAGGTATAGCGACATCAGATTTTTATACCTCCCTAGTCTGTCTATCATCCACCACCCTACAGTTGAACATTACCTATTGAATTGAATATTTTATTATTACATAAAAGTGACTTGTTGGATATCTATAAAAAACTGTCTGAAGCCAAAATTTTTTATGCATTAATGTTATATGCATGAAACTGTTTATTTAGCCAGTGCACGTAAAGATATTTATCAAAGCGACATTTTATGTCTACATTCTAGACAAAAACCACAATAGCTTGGCTCCTAAAGGTCGCAGCACAATACTAAATACTAACATTACAAGTTATCTAAAAATGGATTATGAAATAGAAAAATAATTATTCAAATTTAATTTGCACATCCAAAGATTTTCGCGTTCAAACAAACAAAAAAAAACAACAATTTATTCAGACAGTTTATCCTCTGATTAGAGAATAATTTTCCAGAATTGGCCTAAAACAAGGTTGACCCTGCAGGCCATCCCTGAAACTTCTTGCTAACTCGAGCTCAAAGCGTTCAAAAATAGCAGATAAATTGAGTGCTTTTTTGAGATCTCCGAGCTCAAAATATAGTTGTAATACTTCTTGAGGTTATTGGGTTCAAAAATATATATTTACTTATAAATAAGTTTTCAAATACGCTTGACAGTTTTAAAAATTAGCGTGTACAAATAGACAAAAAACTATTCAACTAGTTTATAGCCTATCTGAAGAATAGGATTATCAACTACAAAAATAAGATTTCTAATCCGACTGGTAGTTACCGGGATTAACGCGTTCAAGAAAATGAACAAACTTCGGCTTTATATATGTAGTATAGACTGTTTGCTTATTATATTTGTTTACTTGTACATTTCCTCCCATTAATTAATTATAACGCAATGTGCTTCCTTAGAAGTGAAATAGTCCGTAGTTTGTATTTATGTGTGACTAGCCCATTCGCATTTCTGTGCAGGTTGTAGTATTTTTTATTTCTTCAAATTTTTGCTTCTCTTTGTTTGAACAGTTTTCATACAAATAGCAATGTAAAACTTGAATGTGGCATGCAAAGAAAAATATATGGTGTTGGACGTTCGTATTACTTTCAAACTAAACTTTAGTTTTGTATAGGAAATCTTACAACAAGAAAATGGGTCTTTGATCTGAAAAGAAGCAGGATGAAGAAAAAGAAGATAAACATAAACCAGAAATTTGGTCAAGGTAGGAGTCACATTCGTGCCTCTAGATTGCCATGCCAACGAAATGACGTGAAATTTACAATTGCATTAAGTTTAAATCGAACCGGTAACTTATCACACCTTATAAATTTGAAAAAATAATCTAGAAGTATGATTAAACACAAACATAAGTTCTAGTGGTAGTAATATCTACTACTTGAATTAAAATTTACGTGCGTATTCGTAGGGGCCGATGAATAGGTTGTTGAAATTTTCAACGAAGAACAAAAAACACCGAAATAAATTGGAAACGTGTGTCGCTTACAATTTTTATTTTTGAATTTATTTATAAAGCTATATTACTGTGATAATTTTCAAATTTTTAAAACACATGGTTCAGAATTTAGAGAAGGATATTTCATCCCTTCAATTTAATATATGACAGTTTACCTTTTCACATCTTATTTCGTCCTTTCTTTACATAATTGTTTAACAGTTGACGGTGGACAAATTTCTGTATAATTTCATAAGAATCGATCAATAAATAGCGAAGTTATAAAACTGTGACATACAGACGGACGGCCTAGTCGTTTTCAAAAAGGTTTTATAAGTAAGGATTCGATTTTATATACTATAGATTTCTATTGGTTTGCATATTGACCGGTAATGGATTTCGAGAAGGAACGACGGCAGCCGACTCGCAACAGACGATCGTCCGTACAGACAACAAAGGTCTCGAGCCCTTTTTCCTTCACTCCTTTAAAATAATACGGCGACGGAAAACACCACATGTTTTACTCGAAACGTTAGTTATACTTCTTTGCCTTTTTAAAGTTCCACTCCCAAGAGATTTTCCATAGATGAAAGACAGCAGTTCTGAAACAGCTCGATGTAGGTTGACGTTAGCGATTATGCCTCCTGATATAAAATATTGCTATGGTCCAGTGCATGATTTGAATCTAAATTAAGGTCCAGTGCATGATTTAAATTTAAACTAATGTTTTACTAATTATGACATCTTAGGCTGAGTTGTTGTACAGTATGTCAAAAGTTATACAAAACCAATAAAGTTAACGTGTATCTGTAAGAATTTCCAAAATCTGTTGTTGTTTGAAGTTGTAAAATTTTTAAATTGTAGAATTAGAGTCAGTTAACGAATATTTGACACAAAATTTGATGTTAAAAAATGTATGTACAGGCAGAACTTAGTAGGTGGAATTTCAGCTGCACCAAAACTAGGCTCGCTAATTAACCGCCGAGGTTAATTTATGAGTTCAATCCAATATTCTTTTACGTTTTCGCATCAGACATGAAATGTTTGACCGTTCGTCCATCCGTCCATCCGTCTTACCTATCAAGGGCTGCATATTTAATTAGAAACTGATTGAAATTTCTATAGAGTAAGTGTTATTATAAAGTACATCTTGATAGACAATAACAAATGAGTAAAAAAATTGAAGGTATTCCTTATGTAAAAAAAGTAATATTTTTCCTTTTTTTTGTTTAATTGAAAAAACGGTAATGTAAGAGTTAAACAGTGTGATTATGATACAAACATTAAAGTGAAGGAACTATTAATAACGAACGGTCAAGTATAAATCGCATTAGTGCTAAGGATGTCGAATTGAGGGAAAAAAAAAACAAAACTTTCTCGTAAACACATAACACAGATATTGTATATATTGGTACGTAGCACGGTGTGCTACCTTGACTCGCTTAGCCAGTTTTATTTATGTGCATTGCCTCAAAAAGCAGTCCTTTGTTGATTCTTAATTTTTCTTTTATTGGTTTAAAATGCCGATTGTTTTTTTTGCCGAACGAAATTTTGGATCAAGATACGATTTTTATTGACTTAAAAAGTATAAATGTTTTAGAAAAGTCAAAATAATAAATTAAAAAATCATTTATATATACTCAAAGATAACTCATAGCAAATAGTTTAAACATGTCCCATGCAGACCTGTATTTAAATTCCTCGAAGTTTTGGAGCAATTGTTAAACTATTTTATTGCTCATAAACATCTTCAATAACTAGTAAGTATTTTAATATTAATAGCGTTAGCTGAGTACAGTATTTAACCATTACCTATATACCTTCTTCTAGGAAAATATGTTACAATTATTACGCTAGGCAGCCATACACAGTCGTTAATGTATTACAATTCCACCAACAGACGCATCTTGCAATCATAAAATTGACAAAAATTAACACAGAAAATTAGTGCTATATATAGAAGAATTATAATTGATGAGAAGTGAATTTGAGTGAGAGATAGCATTAAATTTATTAATATTTACTAATGCATCAGCAAAATTATAACACAAAATAATGCAAATTGCGTTTACGAAAGCTAGTAAGCTCATAATCTCTACAAAGAACAGAACTTCTATAAGTTTTGAACTTAATGGATATTCATTTGCATTTGCATTGCATTTAGTGAAATAAGTCGCCCGGCATACGGCTTTTAAGACTGCTGTCACTTCATCAGCTTAAAATTTCATGATAATTAATTCTTAGTTGGCTACGGTAGAAACAAAGTAGCCATTAATTATTAAAGCCAAAATTGAAATTAAAAGTCGTTCACGGTAGTGGTAAGTCATGATTATTTAGGAAAATTTAGAACATTTTGAGGATTAATTAATTATTAATAATTTTATTTCAAATCAAATGAAATATAATTTCATTTCGATTACGTTATTATATTTATGCCGAAAATGCTATAAGCTTCACTTTTAGAAAATGAAATAATGGTAACACAAAAACCGTACCACTAAATGAACAGTTTAAAAAAAAGTTTAAATCGGGTTTTTAATAAATTATAAAAGTATATTAGGCATTCCCTTTTCAGATAATAATTGGGGTTCACTGTAATCTATGCGTGTGTGAATTGAGATGATGTTTGGGCTTGTAAGATAGAAAAAGCCAGTTCTGGTTCTGTGCCGTGCCGTTTGAAAGCAAACCCGCGCCGTTTTGTACTATTTCCGCTGTAAATTGTTCCAGTTTTTTTATGCATTATATCATGCAATTAATAAATAATAATGAAAGTGTTTACAAATATAACTTTGAGTACCACCAACACAAAGAATATATTCATCTAAACGGCGAGATGACACATTCGAAACAAATAAATAACTTCACAACTAGATTTTAACTTGATATCTACGAAGAAACACGCAACAGGCAAAGATTCTATTAGCACATAGGGTAAATTGTGTGACCGCTCAACGCCGGAATCGACCAGAATGTCATTTTGACGTATGTATTATCGATACTGCAGTGAGTCGGCTGAATGTTTGAATGGACGAATATCATGATAACAACGACACGATACACGGTTTGCGTAACGGTCCATTACAGACGAAAATTTGTTTTGGTCATTCCCTAAGTCGATATGAAAACAAAATATTATCTATGCAACAGATACGATAGCGTCTTAACACTTTTAGACACATTAATGATAAAATGTGATAAAAAAAAAATGGTAATCATTTAAAATCATTACATATCCTTCTATCGATATTGTCGCCAAAATTTGCCAGATCTACGCAATAATATATGAAAATTATAATATTTGTCTGTTCCGCTTATTCATGTTTAGATATTAATTACATTTATTATTTGATGTGAGATATACAAAAATAAGTTGCTGTGAGTATAGGACGGCTATAGAATACTTATCATTAGAGTATGCCTTTTAGGTTAGTGTACGGTAGATGATATTGTTATCGATTCGGGGAAGTATCGGCCAAGTGCGAGTCGGATTCCCATACGAATGGTTACGTACCACCATACACTATTGAATATACTTTTTAAAAACAATTGATGAAAAACAAGAAGAAATATTAAGATTTAACATACACTACCGAAAAAAGAGGTACGGGAGATCCAATACAAGGAACCTGTTTTTATTAGAACCTTTTTTAATCTTTAACTTTAATTTGTTTTTATTAATTGGTTTATAGCGATTATAGTGATACACAATGAGCATATATAGTAATACAATATGAACATTTCAACGGTTCATCTATTGCCATTATTATAATCGAGCAATAAACTCCAAGTAAACACGTTTCTTGTATGAGAGCCCCTTTTTAATTTTATGTTTGTTATTTGTTATTATTGCAACAATAGATATACATACTCTGTGAATATTTCTACTGTCTACATATTACGGTTCATAAGGAACAGCCCGCTGACAAACAGGCAGACAGAGAGACAGTTGAGGCTTAGTAATAGAGTCCCGTTGACACCTTTGAGTAGTGAACCCTATTAACGACTAACTACAAGATATGAAACTCTACCGCTGTGAATTTAGTCACGAAAGCGTCGCAATGGCGTAAAATAGGAATGCGGGGGAGAAGAAGGGAGGGTCGGGGAGCGTTAAACCTGCGCATCGCATCATTCGCAGGCAATTTAGAGCAAATCAAATTAAAAATATCCTAATTCGGAGATAATGTAATTACGTTCAAAATACGTCATTAATAAATTCTTTTCGACATTACTAACCAGTGGCGTAACTATAGGGTGGCAGGGCTGGCAAAATGCCACGGGCCCCCGGTCCAAGGGGGCCCCGGCCCAAGATGCCGCCAGCTCAGCAATATTTTTTTAACATTGCACCTGAGTATTTTATTTTATTTGAAAAGTATATTTTTTATTTATTTTTTTAGTTTTGCTTAAAATTTATAACTGATCAAAAAGATCTTGATCAATTTTAGAACGCATCCATTGGTTTCTTTCTACCTTTTTGTCGCGGTACGTTGGCAGTGCAGGTCGGGGAATTCCCTCATTTTGTTAACCAAAAAGGACTTTTTTCGTGGCGCTGCCGCTGGGGCGAGCTAGCAACACTATGTTAGGGGAATCCCGGATTTGCTATTTTTTATGAGGGCTCTACTGACTGCGCATTATTTGTGTGATTGTTTTGACAATTGATCATTTGTATCTTTGTTTTTTCGTAATTGTTGTTTAATTGAACCTGTAAATAGTGCTAAAGTAAAGTTGATTGTGAAAGTTAGATATTAAAATGTCTAGTTCCAGAAAATATTTAAGTGGGAGCGAAAAACGAAAGAGAAAGAGAGAGACTGAAGAAAAAAATAAAAAGCTTCCTAAAATTAGTCAGTACTTGAAGAATGATGACTTTAAAAATGAAAACTCGAGTGAACAGTGCTCCAAAAGTGAAGATTTGGACCGTATTAAAAGTATTCCAGAATTACCAGATGCAGAACCCAATACCAGTGTCTATCCAGATCCAGAACAACCACAACAAGGTACTAGCAAAAATGAAAGAGAAATATATTTTAGCGTGAACAATATTGTATCTTCGCCATATGTTACTGATATGGGTAATTTTAAAGAGCTAACTGATCAAGTGAAAAGGTTCGTGATTGAAAACGGACATTGTAAACCTAAGGGCCCTTTCTTAAAAGATAGTGACAATAGATCTTTTCTAGAAAAACATTACTATATTGTTTCGAAGTCTGGCGTGAAACTTGAACGTACATGGCTATCCTATTCTTTAATACTTCAGAAGGCGTATTGTGAACCGTGTTGGTTATTCGCAAATCGGGCATCTAAAAAAATACAAAATGTTTGGATTGAGGGCTATGACGACTGGAAACATATTGTTGATGCAATAGAAAGACACGAGACATCCAAAATTCATCTGGATTCTTGTCTTACCTATCGACAGTGGCGGCTACATGGAACACTCGATGAAGAGCAAGAGTCCATGATTAAAAAAGAAAAATCTTTTGGCGCCAAGTACTTTCTAGACTCCTTGATGTTACTCTGACACTCTCAACATGTAATTTAGCCTTTCGTGGCCACAGAGAAAACGTAGGTAGCAGTGATCCAAGCTCCCAAGGAAACTTTTTGAGTATTGTTGAGTTATTAGGAAAGTACGACCCGATTTTACAAGAATTGTTAAGTAAACCAAAGAGCCAGATAAAATACTTAAGCCCAAAAATACAAAATGAGCTAATTTCTGTCCTGGTTCTAAAAGTAGAAAATGCACTCATAAATGAAATGAATGCCGCACCATTCTACTCTATCATATTTGATACAACTCAAGATATTTCAAAAATTGATCAAATGTGTGAACTTTACCATTATTGTATGATAGAAAAAGATGACAATGGGATCCCAAAGGCACTTGTCATTAAAGAGACATTTTTAGGATTTCATGAAGTTAAGGATCAAACTGCCTTAGCAATGTCCAAGCAAATTATTAAATCCATAAATGACAAAAATATTCCTCTAAGTAAGTGTCGAGGACAAGGGTATGATGGTGCTAACACAATGAAAGGGACTTATGGTGGAGTTCAAAAACTCATAAAAGATGTCGAGCCAAATGCGGTATATGTTCACTGTGCTGCTCATAACTTAAATCTAGTACTCAATGATGCAGTGAGAGAGGTTATTGATATGCAAACTTTTTCGATACAGTTCAACAAATTTATAATTTTTGGGCATAGTATCAAGAAATGGAATATTTTGTCAAGTTTTATATCTAATAAAGAAAGTGAGTCTTCAACTTCAATAACATTAAAAACATTAAACCCTACTAGATGGGCAGGACGTTATGATGCTGTTTTGCTTTAAAAGTTCGGTTTGTTGAAGTCCAAAAGCACTAACGAAAACAATTCTGTTAAGTTGCAAATCAGATGAAAGAAATGAAGCTGTTTCACTCAAGAAGAAGATCGAAAACTACAATTTTATTATGTTATTGGTTTTCCATTGCAAAATTCTACAAACTACCGATGCAGCCTCTAAAGCACTTCAGTCTAAAGCCACGGATCTTTCAAATGCCTTAAAACGTTTGAAAATATGTCTAGAAGAATTGGAAAGGTATCGACATGAATTTGTAAATTTAAAATGGAAGCAAATAGTGTAGCTGAAAATGGTCCATCACCCTGAATTTTCTAAAACTCGTCAGAGGAAGGTAAAACGCCATTTTGACGAACTTTGCGAAGATGAGCGCCTCCAAGACCCGGAAGGTTTGTTCAGAGTGAACATATTTAATCGAGTATTGGACATCATTATTAATCAACTAAAATCGCGTTTCCTTCCGATGAATGAAATAGTTTCAAATTTCAATGTTTTGGAGCCTTCAACTTTACAAGTTTTAAATGATACTGATCTATTAAAAAAAGCTCTAAAATTTGTTGATATATATAAAAAAGACATATCTGAATCATTTGCCAGGGAAATTCTCAGTTTTCGGTCCACTTTCAGAGACGAAATAGAAAAGTGTTCGTGCATTAGAGACCTCGCAGATTTATTAATAATACAGAATCATTTTATGTCCTGCAGTTTTCCTGAAGTATGCACTGCATTAATGTTATTTATTACAATTCCTGTGACTACAGCTAGTGCTGAACGATCATTCTCAAAACTAAAATTGAATAAAACCTATTTGAGAAACTCTATGGGACAAGACAGGTTACGTAACTTGGCTATTCTGTCTATTGAAAATTCTATGGCCCGATCTTTAAACTTTGATGATGTTATAGACACTTTTGCAGAACAGAAAGCTCGAAGAAAAGATTTTTCTTAATAAATATCCTATTGAAATTAAATTGTTATTTTATTTAATTGTGTATGCAGGTTTCCTCACGATGTTGTTCCTTCACCGAAAAGCTAGCAAATGGAAGATGAATATGAAGTCTCCAATCCGAATTGAGAGGCGGCCTATGCCCAGCAGTGGGACGTATATGTATAGACTGGTGAATGTAAATGAATGTAAATGTATAAACCCATGTCCATGTTGGATTACTACTTTAAATCATCATCATCATCATCATAAACAGCTCTTAGCAGTCCACTGCTGGACATGAGCCTCCAGTAGGAGGAATTGCCATAATCTCCACGCTTGGCAGGCGGATTGGAGATCGCAGTATTTGAAGACTATCAGAAAACGCTGCTGCCCATACTTTAAGTGAATTATTAAAATTAAACTAAGTACAACGTGACCGGCCTTACTGATAGGGCCCCATCAAAAGAATTTGCCACGGGCCCCAGACGGTATAGTTACGCCACTGTTACTAACCATTCCAAATGCTGATTCATCTAGAAAAGAATGGGTAAGAAACTCAAGGTTTGCTCTTTTTGCTCATAAATACAAAGAAACGAGTAATTATTAATTTAGTCAACTTTTAAAAATTATATCAAGTAACCGAGCATTTCAATCCCAAGGGCTTTTTCATTAGAATATTCAGACACGGTATAATATCCCATGCCATATAATTTTCTTTTAACGAAACGTATAAATACAAAAATGGAAAATTTTGAATTTCAGCTGGGATCTTATAATAAAAGCGCGCACACTGCCCTTTAAACGATTCATTAACTTTAAAGTTAAAATAATAATTTCTTTAAATTTTTCTCTGAGAAACGTTATTGGTGGATAGCTCGCTTCTGCAGCACAAAAATTGTGTTGATATCGCCTGCGCGACCCCATAACAAAATTCCATAGATCATGAGACTATGAACAAAACTGATATAAACTAGTCTCACAGTGCTTTCATCTGTAAGTCGCCGACTTCTTTTGACTGCATATACTGCAGAACCAAGCCTTTTTGCTAATCTCGTAATATGAGAATTCCAACGTAACTTAACATCTAAAGTGAGACCAAGATATAAGGTCGCGTTCACAATATCCAGTACCTTTTTCTTAACTATAACATTTATGTCGATCAATTTAGAATTAGATAGAGAAAATTGAATAAGTTTTGTTCATTGAGAAGAAGATTATTAATACTACACTACTTAACGGCTTCAGAGATGGTACTTCGTCAAAAGCTGATTGATGCTTATCAATCTAAAAAGTAAGGAGGTATCGTCAACAAGCAATACAAACCCATGACCATTCTTAACAAGATATGTACACTAGGAATAGAAATGGTCCAAGAATTAAACCCTGTGGCACGCCCGCATTGACTGCAGATCCCGAAGATCACTCACCGTTAATGTCAATCCTTTGAATTATATCAATAGATAACACTCTAGAATTTTAAGGGATCGGACCCTCGACGCAATAATGATGTAGTTTCCTGATAAATGTGTCATGATGAGCGCAGTCAAATAAATCACAGAAAACACCATTCGCGTCCCGCGTCCCGCGAACTCGCGTTCTTGAGCGACCCTTTGTGAATTTAAATTGTTTAATGTTCATCAAATTATTGTTATACATAAAAATATTGCAATAGCTGATTTAAAATAAGTTTTTCAAAAATTTTACTGAGCGTCAGTAGTAATGATATCTGTCGAAAGTTTGTGAGGTTTGATATACTACCGGATTTAAATAATGGAATTACTTTACTTTGCTTCATTAGATTCGGAAACACATCATAATCAACGCAATCATTAAAAATCACTACTAGATATGGAAAACGCAATCTATTATTGAATAAATTATTTTTACAGAAAGGCTGTCAAGATCCGCAGTTTTTTTTTTCATTTTTATACATTTGAATGTTTAAAGAACGTCATTACAATGGACGTGGGTGAATGCAAACGGAACGCCACAAACATCGACGTTACGTTTCAACAAAGATTCGGAGAGAGTGGGCGATGACTTCAGAGATTGTGTTGTTGAAACTGAAATACTAGCAAAGAACTTTTCAAAAGGAAAGGAAATTTCTATGTCTGTTTAAAATTTTGTCATTAATTTTTAATTGAAACTCCAAATGTCGAGATGTGCGTTTTCCAGTTCCACTATTTATTATATTCCAAGTAGTTTTTAACATGTTCGTGCTCTTTTTTATCTTATTACAGATAATCATTGATTTTGCGATTACAAAATCAATGTTTATCTGTAATAAAGTGCATACAATTTAAGTCTACTAGTATGAATTCCCACTGTCATCCAACACTAAATGTTATTTGTTGGGGGTATAAAGCGTTATTAACATGAATGTTTTTTGACTTAAAAATATTGTTGCATTTAGAGCTGATTGTAGTCAACAGTGAACTATATAATACATTAAGGTCTCTAGAATATGATGAATCAGACACCTTTTTTAATACATTAAGTCTAAACTGCTCAAGGCAATCAGTGTTCATAGGCACAATTTTGACCTTACCTTTTATATATCATTTATGATTGATTTTAAACTTAGCCATCTGTCCACAATGGTTAGATGTTAATTTACTTATGACTGACTTATAATCTGGATTGATATTTGTGAATATATTTTCCAGACAGGATGACGAAGTAGTTGTGAACCTAGTCGGTTCCAAAAATAAATTGTCTAAATTATAAGATCAGAATCTCCGCAAACAGCAATACATATAATATTTTTACTAATTTTATACAAAATATCATCCATTATTTCTTCGAATACATCATACAATGACTTAGAAGTCTGTATACGCTTAATATAATAAGTCTCTCTATTTCTTTGCAAACCACTACAATAGTTCGCTCAACAGATAGGCTCACAATATTTATATGTTCTTTGTACTGCTGAATGAACTTGCCACCTGGCGCTTACTGAAATTAAACATGAACTGGTGACCTCTAAGCCAATGCTCTGTAATACATAATATATCAGTCTCATTGTGATTTAAGAATAACTCAATTTCCAGTTCTTTACTCAGTATTCCCTGTATATTTTGATGTACCAGACTGATTAAACACTTTTTATTTATAGATTTTTTTTTACGCAATCAATATGTGTTAACTCTCAGATACTAATAAATATAATTGTTTTAATTTGTATCCGAGGATTTACAAATAATGTCGAAAAAATGCAAGAGGTGTACTGTACCGCAGCCTGTAATTAGTGTTACTAAATATAAGTTAATAACTATAATATATGATAAATGTAAGAACACTAAAATGCATTATAAAATTAAGTAGTGTTAATAAATGTAAGTTAATACATAAATGAAAATATTAACTATTAATTACTCCACAAATTGAAAGTGTCAAAAAAACTCTGAGCACTGCAGTAACCCGAAAATGAATTAATATGTATTTGCTTGTTGTGAATAATCTGGCGTAAACATCGTCTGTAACTTTTTTACCGAAGATTTTTGAAAGCAAAAACTCGAATCGAACAAGATCGATCTTCGGGTATCATTAATTTTTCCGCGGTCTCAAAGGAGACCGCAAGAGGACGCGATTGAATCAATTAAACGGGCTATTTGAATATTCCAACCGACATTTATTTGCCAAATGACTGGGCGGTCACGCGGCGCGCGACTGTCGACGACACTTATCTTACGGGATGACTGTTGGGTTTCATTATCAAAATTATTAACCATCAAGCATGTTTGATAGGTGACTGCAGATTTCTATTAGTTTATTCGGAAAATTTATAGCTCGCGGGAAAAATATGTTTTTAGCTAAAGGCAATAGTCATAGATCGATATTGAAAAAATGTTTTATTTGTCGTGTGTTCAGTGATTTGAAACACGAATTGGCGTACGAGTGAGCGCTTTTTATGAGTGCACGAGCCCATGAAAAGATACCCATGTTTGTTAAAATGCATCGACTTTTAAGAAAATTTTTACTGTTGTGAAGAAACACTAAGAAACTAGACAGTTTTTTTTTATTTCAAAATTCAGTTACATAAATTGCTTCTACAAAGTTTTAAAATAAGGAGGGTATTCATATTTTGTTGTTGTAATTTACCGAAAAATGCCTGCCAAGTGCAAGCTTCTTCTTGAAGTAATATCGAGCATAATAATAAGCTTGCTTTCACAGACCAATAATTTTTTTATGTACAGCTTAATTGGCTCAATAGGAGGCTCAGTATTCCCTAAGGGATATTAATGTACATATGGAAAGACTTATTCATGAACTATTGTTAATCTTTCCCAAGCGTAAACGAGGGATGGGCAATTAATTCTTATTTCTTGTATTAATATTAGTTACATCACTATTCTTCATGAACAATCAAAGAGTTTTATGCACATTCATTATATTTACATACATGTACTGTGTAGCTACAGTTACAAAGCCGACTTCTTTGAATATATCTTCTAAGTGAAACGCAGTAGCTTAGAACTTTTCTTTCCTGTGATATAAAAATTGCTTCTGTTTCGGCAACGCTACCCACAGAAAAATTTCCATTCAAATCATTATTGACATAGCGCTGTGAAAAATAGTACGTTTACTGACCATTTGATTTCAGTATTTGCGTAGAATTTTAATCTTCGTTAAGACATAATCAGAAGAATTAAAGCAACTGTAGAATTTAATATCGATGTCGAAACCATAAGAGTTTGGCCAACGCTATTTAAAATTACTTTAGTATTTTCACTTTCCGCTATGAAAATTGAAAAATTTTCATGAAATTGGAAAGTTACAGTTTATAGTTCGATTCTAGAAAATCGAGTTTTCATCAGATCCTGATGTTTTCGAGTCCTAGGAATTTTTTGATCATTTTCCAAGTGATATCTGTATGTCTGTCTAGTGTGTGTGTTTGCGTTCGTGCGTAAACCTCTCATAATTTTTGAAGAGATTGACCGATAGAAACGAAGTTTCTAAAATTTGAAAGGAGTTCTCACAACTTAGACTTCCTGTAACGTTGAACCGATGTCGTCTTATAGATTTTGAGATACCTCAAAAATAAAGTTTTTTGAACAATTATTTTGTAATGACTTTCAGACTACCGTATCGATTGATATAATAAAAATTTAGTCAGCTGTTTTCCGTAAGCAATTTCATCAACTACCGTAAACTGCACAAAAAGTCTATGGAATTTTTCAAGAAACAATGTTGAGAATTTTTTTTTCTAAAAGTGTTTTTTTTACAATATTTTGTAAACTATTATACCGATAAATACTAAAATTTTAGTAACTGTTTTCCTTAAAAAAAAAAGTCAATTATCGCAAAATTGATCAAAATGAGTTGACGTGTTAAAAATATTGCTAGAAAAAAAAATTTCAAAGATTTTTTACAATATTTTTTATTCTACTCTACCTGTAAAATTTGAAATAAAACTAGCCATTGTTTTTAAAAAACAACGTCGATTTTCGCATCAAAATCGGTTAGTTTATTCAAGAGATATCGTTAACGGAAAATTTAAAAAAAAGTTTTTTTCAAAATTCATGGGAAATACTTTATGGATTGATGTTGGGTACTCGGTCATCTTTTTCTGCTTAGGAAACAATGTCAAATCCCATAAAGCAGATCAAAATAGAATAACGCGTTCAAAAGATATCATAGTCGAAATATATAAAAATTAACATTTTTGAGCTCCTGCTTTAAAAATTGAAAAAAAGCATAAATTGAAAAAAAATGGTGTTTTCAGCCAGATTTCCCAAAACAAATTTTTCATAAGACATTGACATTTTATTGATCCTACGAGTTTATATTGACCATTTTCTAATTTTTTAGTGATGGCTGTATGTCTATATATGTGTGTCATGTGTGTGTGTGTGTGTGTGTGTTTGTGTGTTGTGCGTGTATAAAAATATTTAAAAAGTGTTTTTTTAAGTAAATTTTTACCGATATTTTACCGAGATACTACTTTACCGATAAATGTCAAAATATAACTAATTATGACTTTTTGCTTATAAAAACAACATTGATATTTGCAAACTGTATCAAAATCCGTGGATTCTTTCAAAAAACATCGTTAATGAAAAATTTGAAAGAAGGGTTTTTTTAAATTAACATACGAAATTCTTGATGGATTCATGATTGATACTAGGTCATATTTTTACGTTCAAATAACTACTTCGGATGCCATGCCGATTTTTGTACTCTAAGAGCATAAAACATTTATAGCTAATTTATTTTTGTACACTTTGAGCTCCAACGTAGTAAGAAGTTTCAAAACTTCAGGGTCAATCATCTTTTAAATTTTTAGTTCATAAATTCATAGACAATATTTAAAACTCAAGATGTTTCAAGACACATCGATAAATATCATAGCGCAAAGTTTTAGGGCAGGGCTAACCGTCTTCCAGTTTTTTTTTGTTGTAAAGCAATTAACAATAAAATACTATTGACTACTTGTTCAAGCGTATTTTTATCGAATTCGAAAAGTAAAGAGATATAAATTCTCAAAAATTACGTATATATCTGACTTTTATGCTAAATATAATAAATTAAAATAATTAAATAAATCTCTAAAGAATTCCCAATATTACTGTGGATCCAGAAGATTTAATCCCATTTACACTTATTGGCTGTAATATGTTGCGTAAGTTGATCAGACCTTTTAATTTATTATCTGTGACGCCGTAGTTATTCGATTTCTGAATTGAAATGTACCGAATAACGCAATGTATTGCTTGAAATAAACCACAAAAATCCTATTACGTCATTAGAATCTTTCCAGACATTAGAGATGTATGTAATCAAACTAATTCTCGCATAAGTCGTAGATCTACTGATATTGATTCGAAAATAAACGTAATTTGTTAGATTTCTTCTACGAGATTATTTGAACAAGTATATATATTTTTAATGTATTGTTACATGCTGATAGTGTTTATTACGGCGTAAAATGAGTTGGAGTCAATCCTAACACCATATAAAATTAATTACATTAAATTCTGAAAACAATCCAGAGTGGTGCCAGTAATCGCGCTGATCGGAAATGTTTCTTATTACAATAATGAAGCACTCGAAAAGGATAGGAAACGGAAAGGACTCACCTGTAGTACTTCGAATCCTTCGAGTGACCGCCACCTTCGCCTCTCGCCCGTTCTAATTATTGTGTAGCGGCGCGGACGCGGATTTCGCAGAGTCCGTTCTGGATTGCGGATGTATTAATAGGGGAGTGTGGAAGGGTAGGGGTGCGTAATGTGGAGAAGATACAGGCAATGACAACGGCAAGGATGAAATGTGTGTCGTCATTGCAATACAAAAATACCAAGCAAAATTACGGCCCAACTAAGAAACAATAGAACCACTAAAAATATTAGCTAGACAAGGATCCATACGATCCGCAATTGGACTTTGTAATGTCTTTCACTACTTAAATCTTTGGTTTTGTTTTGTAATATGAGACGAATCAATATAGTTGGACCCAAACAGTATCTCGCAAGCCTGAACCCCATAGGGGAAGCTTTAAGGGATCTAGTTAATGTAACTGGGATATTGGAATGGAAATAATTTTATTTCTAAGCGATTTTTAGTTCAGATGTAAATATATGGGCAGTTACTAGACCAAAAAAATTTCAAGTTTTGACTTTCGCATTTTCAATATTAATTATAATCCAGATAGTTTTAGTTTTGTCTTGTATCTATTCAGATTTATATTGACAAATAAATTAGACTTCGTTACAGTGCATACTTTTTTTTGTTGATTAATTTTTAATATGTTCAACTAAATCAGGATCGTGATTAAAGTTTCTTATACTTTACCACTTATAATGCTTGTTTTCTCTTTATAAATTTTAAAAATATGTACTGCAATTACAGCATTTTATTTTGAACTTTTTCATTAAAACTTTAATCATAGAAAGAGAATGTAACTAATTGCCATGTAATATAAAAAAAAAACTAATCATATTCAATATTTGTGTCATCACTGTGATAAACACTATATAGTTTATTTAGGATTCGTTATGAGAATTGAACAAACAAGTAAAAATTATAGATCTACATTCTATGACCTATTTAGGACAATCTATTTAACTTTAAATTGTTGATAACTGACTTCAGCGATCAAAAAACGAATTATTTATAATTGCTTTCGAATACTTCATATATATTGTAATCGACGGTAGATGCCTTTTCGATACTTGGAATGTTGAATTAAACAGCGATAGCGAGAGAAACTGTGTTTATTTTTTTGCTTAGTTTTCAGATATATTCAACTAATCGATATGAGTTTACTTCGATATTACAATAATTACAATGAATTCGTATGGATTATTTTACTGTCAAGGTCCCTCGCCTAACCTAGCTCAACTCTTCCTACTTCTGTTTACATGAATTCAATAAGATTTCAGTGTTTGAAATCCATCCTTCGAACCAACGTTCGGACGACTCAGCACGGAGGGCGGATACCTCGTGTGGTACTTGCTCAACCTACACATTACAATATATGTATATAATATATATGTATACATATATTATTTTAATTTTTTACATGTATGAATGGTTTGCGTTTGTAATTTCTATGACAATGATGATATTTTGAATAAGTACGTCTAGCTCTTAGGTTATTTTAAAATGAATAACTATTGCTCGTATTGCTCTATTTTCCTCGTTCCTAGGTGTACCCCATGGAATAATTCCTGGTCACACAATAATATTTTGTGTTTTGTTACATAATTGAAACAAAATACAACATTTTAGCTTGCCTAGTAGACACTTATCAATCTTGTAAATATTTTTCATTTGTAAAAAAATAACCGGAAGTACGAATAAAACTATAAGCTGGTTAAAAAAAAAAATTCTAGAAATTGTTGGTGAGCTCTCCCGGGAACAGATGACTCTAATTAAGGAACTAATAGACAGAATTTCTTTCTCAAAAGAAATGATATTTCCCGATAAACACAATAGCTGCAAGATTAACATTGCAAATTAGTTCTTTATAAACTCCGAAACAGGAATACAAATTCCGTTGATTTTTATCGAGAGAGAAAATGGAATCATAAATACTTTCCCCATTTTACTGAATTAAGTGTTCCTTTTTCCTTAGATATAAAACTTTACTTTTGAAGCTTCGACTGTGTATAACATATTTCAATTTGTTATAGTATTTTTCAGTTGTTCCAATACACAGCGATGTAGAATTAAAATTCGTGATTAATATTAATAAATAATTACTTGATTAGCTAAATAGGTTTGCAAACTTTTGTGCATTCGTCACAAATTGCTTGTGTGATTCAAAATCAGCCGAATTTTTCGTATTTTTTAATACATGCTCAGTATAATATTATATAATACGTAATAATCGCACATGACTGCGGGCGATCATAAACAAATAACGAATGCTTACAAACAATATTTAGCTGCTTATACTAGGCCCGTTATCAGAGCGAACGGCGTTATCATACGAAATATGACTTAAAAAAATAACGATACACCCGGAACGTGTCTATTATATAAACGAATCGAAGAAGCGCTCTATCAGTCTTTGAAGAGAATCGAATGCCATTGTGTACTTTATTCGTGGCGTAATTCACTGATAGTTTTTGATTGTTGAAAAGACAAACAATTGTTCACAAGTAAGTTAATTTAACAATATATATTTCCGTATTTATGTGTACTTTACGGTGCATTTAAAATGCATGCAACACTCTTTCAATTCATAATTCCTACATGAATAGGTGTCGCTTTTGAATGTCTTATTATTAGGAATATTGCTTTTATAAAACTGCACGCACGTTTATGCATATTTTATAGTACGTAATTCGTTTTTCTTTTTTTTATATTTAATTTAGGTACTTTTTTAATATAATGTCTTAGGTAATTTTTTTAAATTTATTAGTGTTATATATCTATCACAATTTTTCTTATTTTTTACGCATTCATTCGTAATTTTCTTTTTTTAACATTTTTTAATACGCACACTTTGCAAATTAATTGTAAAATTTGCTGTATAAATTACAAACACTTTCGTAATAAAAGTTGTTAAGACTTTAGCGTTTATTTAATTTATTTATAATAGTACTAGCTTACGCCCACGTCTCCATCCGAATAGAAAAACAACGGATTGATGTCTCTTTAGTCATGTTCCCGATCCCGGTCATATTTTACATTTTAATGATAAAATCAGGGCCAGATCATAAGTTGCAGCAGTACTTACACAAAGAAATTACAGTAATTATTACACCTATATGAGTGGACAAGATATTCACAAACTGTAATGTAATATAGAACAAGCATTATATTCTATGGGGTTAAATCTGTTGGGCATATAATAGATATAATGAATAATCGAGATCGTAGGTGAGGTGGTGTTCGTAATTTAGTGATAGCAAGAATAGGCCAAAATCAATATAATAGGAATTTTAAAATCTAGAAAAAGATCGAGGTCTGGAATATGACTGAAAAGAATTACTTATTATAGAAAATGAAGAAATTCATTGTAGGTCCACGCGGATGGAGTTGCATACAAAAGGTATTATTTTATATTTTGATTCGCGTCGACTATTTGTTTATTTGCATTTCGATAAAACAAAGCGTGCAACCGATCTATAGTCAGTTTACGTAAATAATATACTTAATATAATATTTGACGATAGGGGGTAAATTATTTAATCATAATATACTACATAATATAACTTGTAACATTTATTTATAGATAAAATTTACATATTATTTGAATAAAAGTTTAAATTTACAAAAAAAAGAATTTGGAATACATTTTGCTATCCTAAATGTTATCATTAAAAGAATAGCCATTTCTTCAACTGTAGTGAAATAAAACCATTGTCCTCAGTGTTGTGGTTGTTAGGAGTACTGGTACTGGTAGGTCTAAGCTGGCTGTACACGCGCTGGCAGCGCGTGCGCCGGTTCTGGGCCGAGCGCGGCGTGCCGCACACCCCGCCCAACCCCGTGCTTGGAAGTCTCGCTTTTCTTAGATATGAAAACCCGGTTAGTGTGTTGTACCAATTTCGGGAGTTGTTGTGAACCTTGGATCGTTTGATATTATATACTTCATAATATAATAGACAGTCTAGGATCTCGTATTAGAGAAACCTTCCCTCATCTGTTATTTGAGCGAAATAATGCTTTACAGCATATTTATTTAATAATGTAATAATAGTTTTAGGAAAATCTTGCTGCTATTAACTATTTTAATTAATTTGTCATCATTGTTTTTTTTTATATATTAGAGTCCTTTACGCGTATGCTACGAATTTATTATAAATCGACTGCGACTTTAACGACCGTTGTAAGTTATATATAAAATTAATTAAAATTTCTGTATTTCGTTTTCAGAACTATATTTTTTAATATTTACCTGATAATTAAATACAAGGGCAAAAAGTATTTTACAGCATATTTATAAAAAAAATTTTTTCGGACACAAAATGGGCGATAGCAGCAAAAAAAATGTCTTTTATGCTTTTACGCCATTAAGAATATTACTTTATTTTGATAGATAGGGTGGGTTTTTCTTATTACGGAATCTAAACTATAAGTGTGTTCATAGAAAACAAATTAAGGGAACCAAAACCTTGAAAATTATTAAACGTGTATAATTGCCAATTTAACTAAAGATATATATATATATATATATATATATATATATATATATATATATATATAAGACTTATAACCTAAATACGTTAAATTTATTAAAAATAGATGGCATGTGATCAAGAAAGAACAACAAAAAAAGAAATTAGGAAAATACATATCTTTAAAACAATTGTAATTACTGAATCACCTCTCAGTATAATAATTGTGCAGGCGTTCTTGATCAAGAAGCCAATCAAAATCGTACAAGTAAATTAGATGTAAGTATTGTGCGTCTTTTTTAAGTAGTTTATAACAAAAATGCCATTTGTGTCTGTCTGTTTGTGCGCCTAGAGCTTTTAAATTACATAATAGACCTACATACAGTTTTTATCATCTTTTAGAGAATTATTTTCGGAAAGCTTGTATGTGTAACGCAATACATTATATTAAAAATGTTAAAAAAATATAGACTTTTTTAATTAAGCGGTAAAAAGACGCTTTATAGAAGTTTACATGACTTATGCTGACTAAGCTATAAGACATACATGAAATTAATGTATTTTAAAATTTTAAATCTTAAAAAAACTGTAATAGAGTTTATAATACAATATTAATATTCTCATTGTGACTCACAGTAATAATTTTTGTCTTTCTTAAAGTATTATGAAAGTAATGGTTTTACCAAACTTTGGTATGGTGTTAGATGGAATAAATCGTCACTTAAAATATAAGTTATATAAGAACTATGCCAATGTTTAGTTTACAAATTCTAAAAAAAATAATCTATATTTTTGTTTAATTTTTTCTGTCATGCTCATTTACTCGTTTTAAATAAAGATACAGGAGAGACAAATTAAAAGGGAAAGAAATAGGAATAATTGAAATCGGGAGTAACATCAAGAGTGGGATTGGTAATGTGATGACGTTTAAATTTCAATCAAGATTCTATAATCATATGGGAGCAGTCACGGATAAAAACCAGTTCTAAATAAAAACCTATTCGTATTTCGCTCCCGCAGTCAGAATGGATGCGAAGGCAGATAAAGGTCCACCCGGAGCCATACTTCGGCATGTGGTGCTTCTGGAAGCCGGCGCTGGTGGTGCAGAGCCCCGAGCTGGCGCGGCGCGTGCTCGTCAAGGACGCAGACGTGTTCCGCGACCGCTTCCTCAGCTCGGGTACCTCCGATCCCATCGGAGCCCTTAATGTTTTTACCGTCAATGTAAATAGTTTTATATACTATTTTCCCAGTATAACACTTTAAAGAAATTATAGGGATTTTTTTTTATTTATATCGATATTTATTTAAGTTATCACGGTTAATTAAAAATTTAATGTACCCATGCCGTGTGATACAAAGAATATTTTATAAAGCGACATTATTATAATACAAAAACCTGTAATTTTTTTTCGTATACTTTATGGTTAGTCGCATTTTTCTATACTTTCTTATGCAAGTTTCACAAATGTAACAATTAAATATATTACTCCAAAATAAGAATCGGTAGGCGATGTTGTTGAGCATTGAGAAACCTTATCTATCAACGTCGTAACAGATATTGTTTGTAACGTAAATTGTAGCTGACATTGTTTGTAGGCATATATTTTTAAATGATAGGAATAGAACCAAGATCAGGAAAAAGAGAAGATGAAGGCTTTTTTTTCCGCGGATGAAACCGCGAACGGAATGCTAGTATTTCATATAAATACCATTGGTCGTATATAAGTCATACTAATATTACTTCCGTGAGTATTGGACTTTAATGTAAGTTAAGATTGTCATTATATTCCATTAATGGACATTTATCTCTCTATAGGAGAGAAAATTGCTTTATATAAAGTATAATTAAATTTGTAAGTTTTTGCACTTGCAAGAGCTCTATATAGCTGTTTTCCCATTGATGGGTTTCTTAGTCAAAGATGGGGTAGTCTAAATTTTGCTTCAGACATAGATATAAGGTTCATAACATTATAGTACAATTACTATAATGTTATGAAACTTGTTTCATATAAGCCTAAATATATATACATAATTATATATACGATTGAATATAAATGAAAAAAAAAATAGATGAGTTAACAAGAGAACAATGTTGTTTCCTTTGCAGCTTAGTATTGAAGTTAGGCAAACATCTATGATCATGCGCAGTTACGTTGTAATAATTACAGTGACATTAAAAAGACAAGATAATAACTGCACCAAAGAATGATTTAACAATCGATTCCTATTTTAAAATATTATAGTACTGCTTCTTAAATGGAAAACCAAAAACGCATATCTAGAAATATAATAGTTATGTCAATATGTAAACATCGAAAATGTATTTTTAGGATCCGTTATGGACGACAGTGCGGAGAAAGCTCACCGCGGCGTTCACGGCGGCTAAGCTGAGGGCCGTGCAGCCACTCCTGGAGGAGAAGACGGCAGACCTGCTGGATCGCATCAGAAGGGACTACCTTGACGGCAAAAATAGTGACAAGCTCAGTTTGAAGGTGAATTATATCCATGAAAATTTAAATTTGGCGTGAATTTTAAATACAAGTGTATAGTTTTTTTTTCATTGAAAGTTAACAGCGTAATGAAATTTTTTGAATATTATTAATTTATGATTTCGAAATGTTACTTACTAGTCGAAAAATTGTAATTTTTTTTATAGTTCCTAACAAACGATGGAACATAAATTAAAAAAAAAAAAATTGTAGTTTTTTTTAAGCAAAAAAGGTTCTAAATCGTTTTTCATTTTAATTCAAGTACATCATCGATTTGACGTGAAAAATTCAACTCAAAAATTGTATCTAAGAATAAAAAACGTAGACCACTCTTTATTGTGTAATGTCAAACTCAAACCACTTTAATATACCAGGTTTTTCTACTATGGAGGCGTATACTCCCACAATCTTTTTATTTCAACTCGCACCTTTAGCCTCCTGTAATGCTAAAACTCATTGTTATTCTCACTACCAGGACTTGTATGCGGACTACACGACCGACATCATCAGCACGGCGGCGTTCGGGTTGGAGGGCCACGCCACGCGCACCGGGGACTCCCCGATGCGCGCCATCACTAAGGAATTTTCCACCTACAGACTCTCTAGGACGGCCGCATGGATTAGCATCTTCTTCGCTCCTTACCTCGTCAATCCTTTTGGGTATTATTTGATTACATTACGTATATATTGACCGATTGAACTGAATCGATTCATTGAAATTTCCTAAGACTGAATAATCCTCCACTTGATGTTTATTTTTTTTTAGGTTTACATTCTTTCCCAAGAAAGCCACAGATTTTTTCCGTGACGTGTTCACTCGCATCGTAGCTCAGCGCGGTGGTTGGGAAGCCGGCGCTAAAGACACCGAGAAAAGAGATTTGGTCGATGTTCTCCTGCGGTTGCGACAAGGAGATACGGACAGTCAAGGTTAGACATCTTTAAGAAAAAGAACACATTTCTCGCCGAAAACTTAAAATATCATAAGCACTACGGTTAAAGCCCTTTACGCATTATAATCAAAAGTTCATGATGTCATTGTTGTCGTCCACTGTGTACCATCTTGCACCTAATTGTTTCTACTAAGAGATCTTCAAAAAATATGCATTTTTGAACATCTGCATCGTTATATCTTAGCTATTATTTATCTTAACTCAAATCGTTCTTTCAGAAATTACTGAAGATGTAGTACTTGCTCAAGCAGCCATATTCCTTCAAGGTGGTTTTGAAACAACTGCAGTTGCATTATCGTTCATGACATATGAATTGGCATACAATCCTCATATTCAAGTTAGTAAAAAGCGGACTATAATTATTGTGCATAAGACCTACTTTTTATTTCATTTAATTTCGGATTTCTTTTATTTTTAGGAAAGACTTTTTGATGAATTAAACGAAGCACGATCACAAGGGAAATTGGATCCGAAAAATGTCGTCGATCTCCCTTACCTTTCCAGTGTTATAAAAGGTGAATTAAATAAATATTCCTGCTTTTGAGCTCGATTTTATGACCTTGCTGTAGTGTAGTTTCTTTTGTACGAATCACCCATGTTTTGTATAATATGTGTTCACAGAAATTCTTCGTGTGTATCCAGCGATGGGTTGGTTGGATCGTATCGCAGGTCAAGATTACAAAGTTGACGACAAGCTGACCATCCCGCGCGGCACGCCGGTCTACGTCAACGCAGTGGGCATGCACTTCTCGCCGGAGTATTTCCCCGATCCCTTCAAGTTTGATCCTGACCGTTTTCTGCCTGAAAACGAGGGCAACATTAAGCCCTATAGTTATATGCCGTTCGGAGATGGGCCTAGAAACTGCATTGGTCAGTACTGATTTTATTTTTTAATAGATTTTGCTAGAAATAATATAACCGATCAGTCAGTTATACAAACCATTCAATGATATAATTTACTTATGACAAAAAAAAAGAAAACTAAAACACATTTTGGAAGTCAATTCGGCTTTCAGAAGCTTTAATAAGAAATAATTTTTTTAAGATCTTTATTTAAGCCAACGAATAGACATTTCATTTTGTAGTATCAGGATTAATAAAATTTGTCTTCTATCAATCGACATCTATAGACAAGTAATTAAAAATTAATAATTATGATTAAAATAAATAATCGTCTATGGATTATCGTCGTGTAGTCTTTGATTAAGAGTTGACTATTCCAGTGCTCTCTTTGGCAATCATGAGATTGCAATAAGTAATTTTCATGAAAATAACGAACCAACAAATATCTTTTCTGAGATATCTAGAAAATAGTTAATTCGATTATAGGCAGTAGCGTTACATTTATGAAAGACGTGGTACTGCGAAGATCAAATCACACCACTGTTTTTGAAAGAAGCTATCCTAGAGATTGAATGAAATAACATAGAAATATTTGTAAAGCTATGAGTATGTCATGATTTCAATACAGTGTTAGTACATAATAATTTTAATGCCCGCAGGAATGCGTTTTGCGCAGCAAACCCTACGATATGTGGTGCCAGCGCTGGTGCTCAAATACCAGTTTAAGCCGCTAGATGGCGCGCCTTTGCCCAGCGAAGTGGGCATCGACAACAAGGCGCTCTTTCTGACCCCCGGCCGGCGTCTCGCCGTGCGTTTCGTGCCCAGAGCTTGAAGCGAGAACTAAGTACGATGAATAAGTTTATCGACAATTTAGTACGTCGTACTAACTTACTCCTGCTAAAACATTGTGATTATACTGCAGCTCGACACATTACAAGACTTTTACTTTCCACACTTCATATTTTACCATGCATACTACATAGTACATTTCAGTATTTTTAGTTACATTTTAGTATTTTACTTATGTTAAAAAAAAAAATACAACACAGTGTAGAGATCGTTAATGAGTGATTTTAATTAATATATAATAATAATAATCTAGTTTGACGTCAACAAACAATAACTTTTACTTGTTGTCATTTAACCCTTATATTATTGCGCTACGGGTATGAGTTTATATAAATAAAAGGGAATATTTCCGTAGCAGGTACTTTTTTTCGCTTATCGTGCAAACTGTTTTGTTTAACACTAAAAAAAATTGAATAGGCGCGAATTGTACTCGCGTGAAAAGGGTTCCGTACAACGAATATGACATCAACTATGTTTTTTTTTAATCTAACCCAAATTTTAATTGTGGAAACTAAAAGTAAATTTTTACGGTATTGTCATAAAAACTTGAATTTGATGAAAGTCCAAGTTTTTACGACAATATTGAAAAAAAATTACGTATAAAGGACACACAATTATTATAGAGTTTTGTGTAGTCAATGAGTAGAGAACCGTTTTTTTGATTTTTTTTTATTTAGATTCAGTAGTTGTGGTGATAAGGGGAAAATGGTATGTTTTCTTAAATAAACCTAATTATTTCAAAATTGTATAACAATAAAAGATGTATTTGAGACTCGCATTTAAGCTTTTTTATTTAATATGTCGTACGGTACAGTTTCCAAATATACTTTTTTTCTAATTCGATCCTTAAAAACAATCCCCATAATCAAAATTTATTTTTTTGCGGTACACCCTCCTGTGTAGAACACCGAAATACACATGTGTACCATCTTTGTATCGAAGCGGTCTAGTAGATGGGGATCAAATTGTCTGTGATGGACGGACAGAAGCACACAAGTGTTGTGTAGGGGTTCTTTCGTTTTTTACTCGAACGTGCGGAGTTCTTAAAATTTATAAAAAAAAATGTTTATAATAGTTGTGGGTTGTTTGCGCATGCGCATTTGGAGATTTCAAGGACTCTTTCTAAAGATAAATTATTAATCATGACTGAAACCTTTTAGAATTCGAGACACGAGTCAAACTCGCGTACAGTTTCGCGCCATTGTCGTTTCTTTTACATTTTTAGGCATAGATTTAAAAAGACGAGGGTAGTTTAAAAATGGTTAAAGATTACAATAATTACAAAAATAGATTCGAGTGCAGACGATTTTCGAGTTATGGAGTACTTTTTAAAAATACAATATATTAAATAAATAATTTTAACTAAATTAACAGTTGATCTGATTAATCAATAGTATGAGCGATTTTTATTTAAAAAGAGTTATTGATTCGTATTGACAAATTATGCTTTTGGGTGAAGTATTGAAAAAATTATAGCAATAACAACAGAAAGTAGAAACACAATTGTCTTCTAATAAAGCAAGAAACCCATGAGTCTTATACGTAATGTATAAAGTAGTACCGATGTCAGAACGCCTTCCATCAGCGTTTACGGAGGTAGTGGCGCGTTACACGTATCGAGCTTGACCAGTATAAGCTCCTGGTTTGTCGCGCTATTAGGCAATAGACAGACTACGTAGATACGGCGAGAAAGGCCAAACGCATGTTCTCAGACAACAGGGTGTTACAGTGGTAAATGTAGGGCTGTGTGGTTGTGGCCGATCACAGTCGCGCGAGGCTTCGTCACCGCTAGGTTTTTTCGGGATCATAATAAGGAAAGGTTACGTTAAAAAAGGTCTGCCACAAATCCAGCCGTAGGAGTGTATTGTTCAATGTGTATTTGTACGCATATTCCTTTATAGGATGCTTTCAATAGATTAATCCTGGTCCCTTTCCGTTTTCAATCTATATAAATCACTTTTCGAGTCTTATTAGGGATGTTTATGAGATAGTACTGTTTGTCGATGACACGTTATTCAAAGTTAAAAGACAACAGCCCACTGACGACGGTGCAAATATTCTATCTCAAAAGTAGAGAAATAATTTACTACTAATTACCTACTTCTAAACGAAATAAAGACAAGATATATAACTTTATCACTTGCAGATTGAAATCATAGATTTCTGTAAGTAACTATTTCAGTATAAAACGAACAGTTAGTGTTTGATAATACTACAGTATTCTTGAGCGTAAATCCAAATAACGATTTTCAATAGGATCCTCATAGTGAAAAGGCTTATCTCTGCCGCTTATATAGTTAAAAATATACGAAATTTGTTAGACATAGGAACTGCTAAATTAAATTTATTTAGATATTTTCATATCGTGATGCCATATGACATCCTGCCCTTGGCACATGTCGCGGACACTTGGGCGATATCAAAAAATCGCTAGATTGTCACTGATAAGACCTCATATTATGTTCATGACATAATTTTTCGTTTTTCGGAAGTTTAATTTCTTCTAAACCATTGTAAATAGATCCGCTCTTTCGTTGGGGCGTTTTCAAAGGCCTCTAATAAAGCATTCATCATCGCTTCGGGTTTATAAATCTAATATCTCTAAGCTTATTTTTAAATTGATCAAAATGATATTTAATGTTGATATCGTTATGAGTTGAAACTCCCTTAAACCGAGGGCGCATTGCGGGCGAATCTTGTCACCCTGACGTAATTTTGACGTCGTAAAGATATCGACTGAGTGACTTTAAGTTTACAGAATTGACAGCTGGTAGATGCGAAACATCGAAACTATTTCGTATAGAAAATATGCATGAAATGATAACTTATTAAAGAAAATAAATATGATATAATAAAAAAATATGCCCTAATCAAAAACGCTTTTTTTATGCATTTTTCAATTTATTACTTTAATACATAATTTTTTAAAGTAAATGCATGATTATGCATGGCTACTTTGTAATTAATTCAAAAATATTATAAGCAATGGAAATTGTGTAAAACTTCCTGATCATTATAAATTGCTGTGTGATTATTTTCTATAAATAGCCAAAGTCTGTGAATCGAATATGTGCGTCTCATAAAAAAGTAGATTTCACATTAACCGACGCTTGGAACAGATGCAAAATTTATAATGTACACCTTCCAAAAATATAACTGGCTCTTTCATTGAATGCCTTTGAAATGACGTGTTCAAAGATCATAGCATGAGCGGGTCTGTAATCTCTGCCTACCCTTCTAGCAAAGTATGTAAAAGCGTGAGTATATAAAAAAATAAAATCATTTGAGGTGATTGGTGCGTTGTCATAATTTGGTACATTTTAAACGAAACATATTCATTCTTAGCGAATCTTATCATAAGATAATATAGTTAATTGGATGTGTATTGAACCCAATCCACTATACAGAAAATGTAGAATCACTTCTATAACTCTGTCTCGTAAAAATGCTCAGACATTTTATATCAAAACAAGAACTTTTGGTACAGTTTCAAACAAAAGATCTGTAAATCAAATCTGTTTTTTAAAGCTAGTTATTCAGATTTAGTAGCATGTATATAATTCTTTTTTATATTGCAATTATTATTATCATATATTAGATTTAAAATTTGATATTGGGCTTATACGTAAAATGTATTATAAGTAAACATTGTTTTTTTTCATCATAGTTTCTAAACTGTCCAGTAGAAATGTTCCAAATTATATAAAAATTTTTAGCTCGCTAAAATAGTCAGCGTTACATTTGTTATGTATGTCTTATTAAAATTTTGTTACTGATTTTCAGAAAAGCATTAAACTAACTTAAATAAATCCTTGTTATAAGCTAGAGGTCAATCAAAACCGATGGGTTATTTTAATTAGAATTGTAGAATATCGTTATGTTTATTAATTTTTTTTTTCATGTTTTTATAATACTCCTTGGATTACTGATAGTACATATATTTTTTTGTACGAATTATTGGTCACCATGTAATGGTGTGAGTGTAATGTTATATATAAACGAATAAGTGTTTGTGGTTTTATCTAAATATATAATAAGAGAAAACGATCGAGTTTTTTTTCACTCTCTCTCGTAATGACACTGTTTAATTTATTTAACAATAAGATTTCTTTTCCAAATACGTCGCACGATACACTGTACACCATTATTGTTTTGTTTACTTAGCATTTAAGCAACGTACTGCATTATAGTCATTTACGAACCTATAAGTCACCGCATTCGTAACAACCAAAGGTATAAGTTCATGTACCTATAATTATATTACATCTAAGTAAGTTAATTATACTTAAATAATTTATCTTACTTAGATTGTTTAATAATCATCACAATCTTTTAGGAAATATGGAAAAATATCAACTGAACATTCAAATTTAAAAATAGGAATTATTAAAAAAAAGTCATTGTAATATAAATTAGATAGAAAATAACTTTATTGGAAAATTGTCTTCAGTGGTTTATCCTCATCTAATTATACCTATTATTTGTTATTTATTACAAGTGGAATTCATGTTGCTGTTTAAATAAGCGGTAGTAAATTGTGTGCATTTTTGAGGTAAAAGAGAAAAAAATTAAAATTATTTATTATATCACTTTTTTAAAAATAAAAGCTTGTTAAACCTTATTTATTTCTCTTTCAAAACGTAACATGTTTTTATTTTTAAAAAAGTGTTATAATATACCTACAAAATGGTATATTTTTCATGAGAATTAAATAATTTTCAACATTTTGTTTTTTTATTATTAACAACTAATACTAGCTTGTTTAAAAAACCTTTTTTTCTTTATTCTTTTATTTTTGACTTTTTAGTATTTAGGATTTTTAATTATCTTATTCCCTCGAGTATAGGACATAAACGGTCCATCGTAGATCCAGAGATCCATTGTAGAGGGATAAGGGCTTTAGTACAACAGGGTTCGCCCTGGTACCCCGGGGCGCAATGTCAGCGATATGACATATTTATACACTCTCATAGCATTCAGCCCTCGACACGTGCTCACCTTGGCGTTCGGTCATCCATTTAATGAAACACAATTGACACTCATAACAACTGGAACGAGCTTATTTTCCCAAATCTGATGGGGTTGCATATGGATATTATCTGGGACTAAAGTACTCATCAAGACGAATCACGGTTACGTCGTTTTATTACGGAGATCCTGTGGCCACCTTCCAGCTTCATTACCAAAACCCTGGTTACCATTTAGAAGAAAATATTGGAGCAGAAGCTGCAACTTCAGCTCAGCATTCTGCCAGAGTGTGTTATTTTGTCGGACGAGTTTAATCCATTTTCGTTCTGCAGCCAGGTTTAACATATTTATTGACGTTAGTGTAAAATATTTTTTTTTTTATTAAATGTTTATGATTAGAATGAATTTACTAAGAAATAGTTTTTAGAATTCAATTGAAGGAAAAAAGAAATTTCGCTACTTTCCAAATGAGCGTTTCTGAAGCAAATTGACCGATTTTAATGCGCATTGCAGGATTCAAAATAGATATTTGCGAACTTATGAGTAATATAGATTTGGTAGTCCTTAGGTTATCTAAAAAAATTCATGACAAAATTTTATTTTGGCAACCGATAGGTCTAAACTTTCGTTCTAAATTTTAAAATTTATGCAAAATGAAGTTATATCAAATTTTGCAAATCTTGCAACAGAATTTAATAAAATTTTATCAATAATTTTTTTTATATAACGAAATCTACCGAAATCGACCCTCAAGTTTGTTTTTGTTTTGAGATCATTAATGACTTAAAGCGTAGATTTCTTTTCAAATCATCTGAAACTACTCGTTTGATCGTGAGTTTCATCAAAATTCCGTCAACTGTTAAGGTGAACATTGCCATTTATGATTTTTATTGTTTTTTAAGTATATTCCACTATCTGCTTTTAATTGGACTTTCAACAAAAAGTTACTTTCAAATTAATTTTGCGTTCCATGTCTTCTTTTTAACGTGTTTTAGCCCGAACAGCCGTTAAAATGAGAATGTGAAACGAATATTTTATTTTAAAAGTGACTTTTAATTAATAGTGAATTTTAAAAGGAGGGTGGTGGAAGAGGTCCTAAAAGGTAATGGTGAAAAAGGCCCTTAATAGCATAATTAGTTTATAAGGGGGTCAGACAAAAATTATATTTTTATGTCTAAATTGCTGTCTTTTGTTTTTGTATTTGTATTTTACGTTCAGATTTAATATATTAAGTTCTCATATTTTTGAAGAATAATTTTACAATGTAATGACACATGTTATTTTTACATATCAAATTTTTTACGTAGCCCTGCGTAGTAATGCAAAATTAATATTACATTACTACTACTATTAATTTTGCATTACGTAGATACATAAAACCATAAACAAAACTAAACAAAATTAATTTAATAATAATTAATTATATTTCTAAATACTTAGAGCATCTTTTAAGATCTTGTTTTAAACTGATATTCTGAAACAAGTCACTCTAAAAATAAAATTTGCATCAATGTTTTCGTTTTAGCAGGTCGTAACGACCATAAAACAATATGGAACGTAAATTTTATTTTAAAAATGACTTTTTGTTACAAGTTACTTTTAAAAGGAGATGGTGGAATAGGCTCTTATTGTGGTAGAGCTACATTTTTGTGCCGGCCCTTTTTTGTGCTGCAAACGAGTTGGCTGTGACCAACTTGTCGAATATCGATATCTCACAGAATAAGGATGGAAAGTAACAGTTTAAGCTGTTATATTCCGTCCAGTGAGCGAGAGTTTCGGTGGCTCACTCTCTCTTTTCATCGATACAATCTCCCTCCATTACATATCCTATTCCCTCCCAAAAGACCGGCAACGCATTAGTGACTGACGCCTTTGGGGTTGTGAGTATCCATCGGTAGCGGTGACCATGATCATCCACGCTGTGATAGTTCGCCTGCTCATTTGCTCCTCGACAATTCTATGAATCTATACTGAACTAGCGGAAACACAAGCAAACGTGATGGAGAAGTTTTATTGTAAAATTTAATGTTATTACAAATAACTGTTTTGTAATGGACACAATGGTTGTTTAAGTGCACTAATTCCCAAAACTATCACCTTGACATTCTTTTTGACCAGTATGAGTAGATAGTGTCCCTTTGATATTTGCGTACGATTGTAATCACTCAGAGTGGCCGAATGTCGCTTGTGTATTAACTTTGGCGACCTTTCGACGCTTTATCGTCGTAAATAACACTGTTATTTAGATAATAACTTGTTTCAATAAAAAAAAAAATGACGCGACAGAATGAAGTAATTTAAGACGCGTTCAAACCAGTAGTTTATAGAGAACCATTGTGTATCGCGTGTTTAACTTTAATGTGGATACATCTTTATGGCGACTGCACGTACGATCTAAGACGCAGATCAAGAGTAAGTAGAATTTATTATTCGTGTGGTGTCAATATACAGCCCTTCACTTAGATGTTATTGCTTTTTCTACACGAGATTTAGTCGTGAAATACTTTATTGCTTATTTTACGCTTCCGAAAAAAAAAAAACATCTCGCATCAAATCGGAAAGCTAGTCATAATAGGATTGTTGTCCCATTTCTAACATTTGATTTCAAGATGATTTTCAAAGTTTGAATAAAATTCCAAGTGAGAGTAGCAGCCTCCTTATCTGTTACCCGTCCGTTTTGATTACCGCACTTGCGTATAAAAGTTTAATATACAAATTAAAATTGCGTACCATTCCAATCATTTGGTTACCTCGAATGCTGACATCAATGTCTTATATGTTTGGAGGGGAATTAAAAGGGCTAGCTTTTGACACTTAAATAATGGCTGTATTTTTGACTACAATAATATAAAACCGTTCGTCGACACAGTAACATATGGTTCGTGTTTAACATTCGTTGACTTTGCCACCGTTCTAACACTTTCCTTACCACGTTGTTGGATTGGGTCAGTACTTTTCGCGTAATAGATAAACTGAAAGCATTTTAAAGCCATATATTACAGTTTTTGCTCGCGACTTCGTCCGCATTGACTATAGGATTTGTGGTCTGTTAAAGAACCGGCCAAGTGCCAGTCGGACTCCCAAACGAAAAGTTCGGTACCATTGTAGAATGTTGAACGCTACATGCTATTTAAATATAACTAAAAAATAATAATTTACATATCTTTTCTTTTATTTGTACTGTGAGACCTTTCTTCTTGTTAAAGTTCATGATTTTAAGTCAATGGGGAATACCCTATAAACTTTTTTTATTCACTTGGGAGTTTTAAGCTATATGACATAAATGACCTTAATTAAATTAAATCCATATCTGTTATAGGTCCAAGGATTTCCAATATTTGATATTAATTTCAACTTGATATCTCCACGCGACTCGGAGAAAACGGGTCTTGACAGACGGACGAACGGACAGTCGGACAAATGGACTACAAAGTGGTCTTATAAGGTCCCCTTCTCTTTAAGAGGTACGGAACTCTAAAAAACCAAACAAAAATCGAAAACATTAATGACTTGAAATTAGAGACTCCTAAACCACAAATCTTAACCTTTTTTTTGAACATATCTTCAAGGTACAGACATACTTCTATTGCAGTTTCGTAACAATGTGGATTGCCCTCAGTGTTGTGGTTCTTCGGAGTGCTGGCATTGGTATGTGTGAGCTGGCTGCACCAGCGCTGGCAGCGCGTGCGCCGATTTTGGGCCGAGCGCGGCGTGCCGCACACACCGCCCAACCCGCTGTTTGGAAGTCTTTCTTTTCTGAGACACGAAAATCCGGTTAGTCCTTTGTTGTTAATTTGTAATGATTTGAAAATTAATTCGATTGCCACTACAATTTTAATATTACTAAATTGTCATACCATTATCTTCGAGATGACCTGATTAGACCAAACTGTTTATTGATAAGAACAACTACAAACAACAAGAACTGTAAACGTTCTTACTCCAAGTCTGCCTTTTTAGAGTTAAACCTTTTCAGTACACCATGGCTGCTTCTCTCGTCTACACAGCTCTTAAATAGAATTTATTATAAAAACGTGCAATTATGATGCGAATATATTGTCAAAAACTAATTGTCGTGGTCGCTGTCCGACAACACAAAGCGGGGTAGGAAGTCAACTAAACTTCGCAATGTGAATTTGAGATTTATACATCTTTTATAATATCACCTACTATCATCTTTATGTTTATTTGTTTCAACTATTTATGTATTTCCGCTACATGAGCGAAAAACACTTCCTTGAGAAGTATATGTTGTTGACACTCATTCTACGAACAAAAAAGACTGCTTGCGTATTGTAACCAGCTTTTATTAGCTCGGTCTGTACACTCGCGTATGTATGTAAAGAAATAAATTTACGTAAATTAAATGTACATATATTTGAAATTTCGAAAACATGTTAAGAAACGATAAAATTACTTGAAAAAAAAACATTATGCAAAATAAATAGAATAAATTATGAAAACACAAACTTAAAATAAATAATTGGAAAAAAATAATATTTACATAATCTAGTAGAAATTCGGCTTTTCAATTATGTCGTATATTTCATAGCTATAAATTTCGTATATCGGGGGTGTTAAATATGCGTCGTATTTTATAAAGTGGAAACTTTTATAAGGAACTTACTTAAGCGATGACTCCTCCATCTGGTGGCATAAGTCCGAAACTTTTACTTTATCGTATAATACAATCTGTGCTCTGTTTATAAACAAATACACTGTCTACTGCGAAACAACGCAAAAACTTAAAACACATTTTCTTGAATTGTATTTATGGATGCTCCAGAGCTTACAAAAAATAATAAACGTAAAAGCAGTGGTCCAAAATTATTCTATATTCTTAGTAAGAGAAGTTATGTGCTATGACTGCATGAAAGACGAAATATACGGATAAATGCAGGGACGTAAATATGAATTCTTAAAAGTTTAGAAATAATAATTAATTTGAATTTTATAGTTATTGTTCAATATAAATTCATTTTCGATTAACATATTGAATTCCTGACTATTGTTTTTTTTAGAATATATGCAAATATCCAAATGAGTGGCTCCAGTTCAAGCAATACCGCAATCTTCATTAAATACCCTATTTGTAACAAAAAGTCTAAAAAACCTACACATCCGTCATACGTATTTACAGTTTACTCTACTAAAATAGATACTAAAAATTTGATTGAAATAAATGAAAGTTTTGAAAAACACCAATATATATACGTGCATGACTAATTTTCGAGTCAATTCATATAATAAATTAAAGCACTGATTTTAAGAAATTACACTTTCGATATTAATATTGCTGTCAAGCTAAAAAAAGAGGATTATTACTAGCAAATGAATTTATCGAAAAAAATACTAAGAATTTTCGGTAAAGGGTTCAATTTTCTACAAAAATAAATAATTCGCACAACTTTGTATGAACTGGTTGAGGAAAAAAAATTAATTGCAAAAAGTACATAAATCCTCCGTTATTTAAATGGGAAATGAACCGTCGTTGTGGCACGGTTTAATATTAAGGGCTTATATGGGTCTGATATTTGGTTTTCCGTCATAAACTAAAAATTTTAGGGGTGCCGCAAAGTCAAAAACCAAATTGGCAAATAACGGCACCCTAACATCGCTGCATTCGGTGGATCCACTTAGAGAAACACTTTGGTCACTCGCACTTAGGGGTCGTTTCTACGGCCTTTATATATGCAGCCACCGTTCCCTCGGCGTCCGTAAGCCATTTTTATTGAAGTTTTTTTTTTCGTTTTAGCAAATAAACAAAAATCGAATAATGCTGTAAGGAGGGTGAGCCAGTATTTTCATACCTAACGTCCTCAAGCAATTAATCGTTTTTCCTGAACTTTTTCGAAAACAAGAGGCAAACAGTTGTTGATTGGCAAACTGGTACGTCTGCAGTGACTGTTTTCTTATCTTCTAAAACAATAGTTTCCTGATGATCTGTCATTCTGAAGAAAGATAGAGGCCAACCTAACTTTCTACCGTTTCCACCTCGTTTTATTTTAGTAAGCGACTTCTTGTAAGGAAACACCCACTGAGCAGACTTTTTTTTCGTTTCGGGATCGTAGCAGTAAGTCCAGCTTTCGTCACCTGTAACTATGTCGGGTACAAAATTTGAGCCACCATCGGCAAATCTTTGTACTATGTCGAGGCACCAATTAACGCAGTGGAGTTGTTGAACTTCGGTCAAATTATGAGGTATCCACCGAGTACAAAGCTTCCTGACTGCTAAATGTTCATGAAGAATTTGGTCCGAATCTGCTGATAGGTCGCTCTTTCGTTAGTCTCCAGTTACTCCAATTGTGTTCGGTCGTCGCGTTATAAGGGTGTCTCTCACGCAGATCTTCAGTCAGATTAGTGGGACCAGTTTGAACTAGTTAAACCAGTTATAAACAGTGGGGAGCGATAGTTTCGTCATGAAAGGTCAAGAAAATGTTGGCATGAAAATTTTTGGGCGTTAATTTCATGATGAAGTTAGAAAATAATTTTATTTGAAGCCAATTTCTAAAAAAAAAAATGACAAATGAATGCAATGTATATAACGCGATTGGAAAAGAGTTCCATTTTTAAAATATGGATATGTTTTTTTTTATTTTGAAGTTTCTAAGTGGTCAATTATAAAAAACTTAGTATCACCTTCGTAAATTAAAATGGTTACATTTTGTGAATCGAATCTTAATATGCACATTAACTATTATTTTAAATTTATTTAGTATCCGTAGGCCATCATGCGTTATGATTAATAAATAAACCATATATATATATGTAATTTTTATTCGGAATGTTGTCAAATGTGAAAACTAGATTAATACTAATGATCTTAATTAATAAGTTATGATATTTCAAACAAAGAGTGTTGTTTTGTAGCTCTAAGGTTTTGCTTCTGTTAGTAGTCTCTAATAACTAACTACTAGTTTTACACTGTGCGCTATCTGTATAGGTGGACGAACTATGAAAATGTAAGTAGTGGGCGCAATAAGCTATTTTTTAATGAAAGCATCTTTTTGTATGACATCTCATTTATATTTTCCTATTATTTAACAAATTAAATTACGTCGAGTTAGGAGACATTCTGTCGCTTATTAAGATTTAAAAATTATTTTACACTGTTTATCTCACAATGTCAATAAATGCGTGTATTTATAATTGTCTCAATATAAATACTATCGTGCAGTCAGTATGGATTCGAAGGCAGATCAAAGTCCACCCGGGGCCATACTTCGGCATGTGGTGCTTCTGGAAGCCGGCGCTGGTGGTGCAGAGCCCCGAGCTGGCGCGGCGCGTGCTCGTCAAGGACGCCGACGTGTTCCGCAACCGCTATCTCGGCTCTGGTACTTCGGATCCCATCGGAAGCCTCAACATTTTCACAGTCAACGTAAAGTACATCATTGCTTATTCTTAATGCTTTCTGTATGGGGATATTCCATTCCCTTTTATTTATTTTGATGATCCAATTTTTTTGTATAGCACAAGAATATTTCTATTTTGGGAGGAAAATTATGGGTCTCTTTGAAAATCTTTTGCGGAACAAATTACTGGCGCATTAAAAAGGACCAAATTTTAAATACGCGTTAATCGACAAGCTATTTAATTTATAAAGTCATGCATGTCCATTTGTCGTTATAGTAGGCAGTAATTATTATGTGGTAAGAATGATCTTATATATTATCTGTCTTACTTCACTGACATTCATTAAACGTTTTATGAAAATTTGTCGTTTTCATATGCTTAACAATTTAGCATTTCTTCAATATACTACTAATTTTGTGTACTAAAATTTTATAAGCCGTTCTCTTTGCTCCTCCTCTTGCTAAATTCTCCCTTCTAAATTTTCCATTTCCATTCCATTATTCGTTCGTCACTCTACTTTCGTCCTTCTATTTACCAAAAGAATAAAATACTGCAGACTACCTTTTTCTACTCTAGTAGCTACATTCTTTTTCACACCACATCTCAATGCGTAGTATTGATTCTACTTTGGCTTTTCGCCTGACATCTAACGTTCACTGCTCTTGATAAAAGTGGGCACCAGAACTCTATTATTATTAGCCAAATGCTATTGTTGCGTAATATTTATAAAATTCATAATAGCAGTAAAACACGGGAACTGACCCATGGAAATTATGAATTAACCATACTTAAGCAGATGGACATTTAAATTTTAAGTTAAATTAATAGTTCCAAAAACAAATGATCAATTGGTGCATCGCATCGATGGTATTGTCACAGTAACATGTATTTTAGTATTAAAAAACCAGTTAAATCTTTTTTAGTTATAAATAATAGTTAATCCCATGTCAAAAACATTCTTACTGCATTTCTTCTTTTCTATCGCCGTGTGTCATATACAATGAGGTCAATCCTTTTGATATGAGTGAAAAATTATTAAAATATAATATTCGTACCTCAAACGACTTGAATATGAAAATGAATGACCCTTGTCAACCTAATCCATTGTAAAATATTCAAAGAGAAAGATTGTATAATTATATCCATCCCTTAAGCATAAAACGTAAGGGATGAAGTTAATTGTGGACTACTCTCCTCAACTACCACAATAAATTATAATGATCGTGCGTCACAAAAAGAAAACTGTTTTCATACGCATTGTGTTATAATTTATTGCGATAATGGGGGTGAATTCTAGAACAAAGGATCAATTGGCTGTACTTATTAAAAAGATTGGTGATCTTTCAATAGTCCGCGTGTATTGTATTTATTCTTCTAGTATTTGCTGTAATGCACTTCTTGTCACTTATGTTTTGAAATCGCTCCAGTAGGTTGTCCAAGTCTGTAGCCATATATTATATAAACAATTGTTACTTTTACAATTCATGACCTAGAGAAATGTGTAATGCAACATTACAACGACGTACTTTAGTACAGGTGTAGTTAATACTAAAAATGCCGTTTTAGGATCCTCTCTGGTCGGCGTTAAGACGCCGATTGAATGCGGCGTTCACGGCGGCGAAACTTAGAGCTGTGCGGCCGCTCGTCGCTGAAAAAACCGATGATCTCATAGAAAGGATCAGAGTGAATTATCTCGATGGCGATAACAGGGACACGCTTGACTTGAAGGTATACATGTGCTATTGTAAAACAACGTATTTCGTTAATTATTCTCATAACATAAAAAAAAAAATCTCACAAAAATATTTTGCCCCTATATTTAAATCACGTTGATACGTCAGACAGTACTGAGAGCACAGATGAGTTCAAGAGAAATTATTTGTTCAGATCACTCTCTAAATAGAATGCAAAAAAAAAACTACGACACGTTAACATGGACGTCGAAGGTCATGACAACGTAAAATGTAAACGGTACGATTTCCTAATAGGATTTGTTCGCGGACTACACGACCGACATCATCAGCACGGCGGCGTTCGGGCTGGAGGGCCACGCCACGCGCACCGGGGACTCCCCGATGCGCGCCGTCACTCGAGACATCTCCACTTTTAAGCTGTCCCGCACCATCGCATGGATAAACATATTTTTTGCACCTTACATGGCCGATTTCTTCAGGTATTGATTTTTGTATACGTAACTAAAAATTCGCAGATGAAACTGTGACTTTTCCTGACTGAGAACACAACGATTATTATCACTGTTTTTATCTATTTACTTCTATACCAGTCATGATTCTGATTCCAATAGGTTTCTATGATTTCAATACTGGTTCCACTGTTACGCGTAATAACCACTGTAATATTAAATAATCATTGAAAATATTAAAATAATTTACTTCCAAGATTAACAAAACCTCCACGTTTACGTCACCTATCACCAAATTTATTATAATTCAATGGAAAGTAAAACCGATCTGCAGACAGTGAAGTAAGGTAAACTTAAGGCAGATATAGGCGCGTTATAAGTTTATAAAAAGGCGATTCAAAGCGGGATTATTAAATTATAATCACATTTGCCATTCATCGTGGGAACAAAAGTATATTGTGATGCCATAGACGATCTCGGCCACGCTCTCTAAATATCGAGAAAGAGAAGGTCGACGACGAAGTGAGCCTTGTCTTGCTATCACCTTTCAAAGAAGAAAAACAGCGAACAGTTTCGCTGACTGACGACTTCCTCTCTGTTCTGGGAAGCATATTTCGGGGTCCGTACATACAAACTTTCACTCCCCATTTCACCCCTTTAGGTATTGTATTACCTAAAACACTGATAGATGCATTTCATTATGTCGAAACCACCAAAAATATTAATTTTTATGTTTCTAACTTAAAAACAAAGAGATATTTATACATGAATTTTCAACACTCATTTTATTACCTATGGAGTTGAATTTATTTAGACTTAATAAGTACTTTATTTACAAGAAAGAGAATTTTCGACTAAAAGAAGAGCCTAAATGCCAATGTTTCGGACTCTATCTTCAAAACTAACAGTGATTCCCCATAGAGTTTTAACCTCTTTTTTGCACTCTTAGGAATAGGATCTGGAAATAATTTCTTAGTGCTTACGTACATTATAAAACTAAGCCTTTTATAAAGTCTAGACGCAGTCGTTTCGGCTGTGTGTCGATAAATGAGTTAGTCACCCTTTCTCTTTTTAAATGTATACATTATTTTTAGAGGGGATTAAAATGCTAAATCGAAAATTAACAAACAATTTAACATTTTAGTTTTAATTTGCATAACTGATTTTGAATTGAGATTTTTTTACTTTTACCTTAGGTGTACTTTCTACCCTAAGGAAACCACTGACTTTTTTCGAAAAGTATTCTCTCGTGTGGTGGAGCAGCGCGGCGGGTGGGAAGCCGGTGCTAGAGAGACCGAAAAACGTGATCTGATAGACATCCTTCTCCGCTTACGACAGGAAGGAGATGCGGATGGTCACGGTCGGTGTTCTTCATAACTGTTTGGTATTTTCCAGAATATTTCTTTACATGTCCTGAGAAGCTCGTAGAGTGCTTAAATTAATATTTTTAAATCAATTTTTAAAATGGCTAATATTAGAATATCTATTGTAGAAGTCACTGAAGATATGGTAGTTGCTCAAGCTGCTATACTCCTTCACGGCGGTTTTGAGACTACCGCCGCGACTTTAGCGTTCATGGTATACGAACTAGCCTACAATGCACAAGTGCAAGTCAGTAAAGCTTTCTCTGACGAATCGTTTTGATTGCATAATTATTTAATTGCATTACTTTTTTTACTTGACACACATCATATTTTGCTCTAGACAAAACTCTACAATGAACTGAATGAAGGAAAACCGAAAGCTGATGGTGTACTAGATTCGATTAACGTCTCTGAATGCACTTATCTTTCCTGCGTTATTAAAGGTAACGTTTTAGTAATTATTACAGTAACTTTTATGCATTCAAATCTACGCCCATGCCACCCATTGAATTTTGCTCCAAACGCATCTATTTATTCACGCCCAAGACTTATTGCAGAGTCTCTTAGATTGTATCCGACAATGGGTTGGCTGGACAGAGTCGCAGGCCAGGATTACAAACTTGACGATGACGTGACGATCCCGCGCGGCACGCCGGTCTACGTCAACGCCGTGGGCATGCACCACTCGCCGGAGTACTTCCCCGACCCCCTCAAGTTCGACCCAGACCGCTTTCTGCCCGAAAACGAGGGCGACATCAAGCCCTACAGCTACATGCCATTTGGAGATGGGCCTAGAGGCTGTATCGGTCAGTATTTGCTTATTAATTTCTATTTCTATCTTACTAAAATTAGAATATTTATAAAATTATACTCTTATTATCTGGATAGGTATCACGGTTATAGTTTAATCTATAATTCTGTTTTAAACTGATGTATTGATTGGTGATTAAAACTAAAAAAAAACAGTTGAAACACCCAATCAGGGTAAAGCAAATTATTTATCACAAATGAAAAAGGTGTAGACAGGATTAGTTATAGTGGGGTATCAAGTAATACGAAAGGTAATAAAGAAGAAGAAAATTAAATACAATAAGCAAAAACAATCGTGAACAATTTTTTTTCGAATTACATTATTTTAAAGTATCAAAATGTGTTCGATTTTGAATGATAATTTTAATAGTACCATTGTCGTGTAAATTAGTGATAAAGTAGGCATGTATTAAAACTATCAGAACTTCAATACGTTCAGTAGTTTTCTCAGTAGTTCATATATTTATTAATTTAGAATATTTTAGATAATTTAGAATATCTCACTGTCACTGAATTTATTTATAGTTGAGTTGTAAATAAATATATCTGTAATAGTATCTAGGCCATGTTTAATAAATATTATTTGGGGTATGTCTATATTTGTATATTACTTTATTGTATGATAAAAAAAGCATCAGCAATAAAGAGTTGTACTATTTCTAACTATATAATTATTTATCGAAATCTACAATTTTTATTTTCTAAACGGATTACTTTGTGAACGTTTTAACTGAACATAATAAGTTTCTGTTCATACATGTAACTCATATTAAAATTGAAAAAACGTTAGATTTAAAATAATTACTATTGCCGTAGCTGAAACTTCATATATAAATCTCTCTATTCTAGTCCCATTTCCAACCTCATTCTGAACACTGATTTCGATCTCGGTTTCTGTTCTGATATCCTTTAGGCTTATTAGTTCCGATCCCAATTTCGTTTTTAGTTATGTTCCCATTTCCTTGAACGATATCTTTGTTTTGATTCCGCTACCGATTTCAATGCCGCTTATGATTTTGTCTCCTTTGCTGACTCCACTTTCGATTCAAATTATGATTTGGTTTTTGCTTTCGACCTATTTCAATCCTGGTACTTATAATGTTCTCAAACCTGCTTTTCCGCTAATCATAGGCGTTAAAAGAAAATTGGAATACTAAAAATTGAAATTGTAAACTGTTAAAATAATGGAAATGCAATAATTTAAATGATTTGTTTGGTTCATACTTGCCATTTTTTTTAACTTTCTAGAGTTTATTTTTTTTATTTAGTAAATTTTCTAGATATCGTAAAATAAATTCAATCATGTAATAACAATCGACAATTTGTCCATTCTAATACTCGCACATTGTAAACACATTTGCACATTTGTAATTTATTTCAAGTGTTATTCATAACCTAAAAAATAAAAATACTTTCGAATTTCTAAAAATAAATACTAATATCTCTTTCTTCTGACTTTCATCCAATTTTTTTTAAATAGAATGGAATGGTATGCCAGTATATTACTGAGTTTTTAAAATAGTATAAAATTTAAATATAGACACTAAATATAGCATAAAATATAAATATGACTTAGATATAACTAGCTGTCCACAACGGTCAGATGATAATTTGTTTATAAATGACTTAATATAGCTTAATATTAGTAAAAAATATTGTCCAGACAGGATGACGAAGTAGTTGTGAACCTAGTCGGTTAACAAATACTAAATTTTTAGACTCGATATTTAATGTATCGTATTCATATTTATAGATTATATGTTCTTTTATCTCGCTTTAGTTGGAACCCTCTCCGAAATTAAGTAATTAGTTGTTTTTGAAGTCTGTTTAAACAATAAATTATATAGGTTTTTGAAGATGGGTTTTATTTTTCTTTTCCAAAAATTTATATTATATCACATTTTTTAGTAATCAAGTGAATTTATAATGAATTTAGCCGCTTTACATGTGTATTGGCCCATTGATAATAAAATTGGTCAGGCATCTTTTTTTACGTTTGTACAAGGCAAGTTGAAAATTAATTCTCATTCTTACATTTTTAGTTGTAGTGCAATTACCAAATTATTCTTATACAAACAATATAAATTACACTTATTCTTAATAATATAAAATTTCTACGATTCATACAGATCACATTTTCGTTCGCTTCCACATCAAATCAATTCACTCTGTTTCTATTGTTATCGCTAAAAGTTTCGATGTGTTCCTGTTAAGGTTGTCATGATGGAATTATATAAATGAATGAAAATATATAAGTAGATTAGTAAGTATTCAATTTTAATTCTATGTATACTAAATTTTACTAATAGTCATTGAAGAGTTGTTTCTTGGGACAAATCGCAGTATTATCACCTAACTCCTAACCGTTAAGTAGGGCTGTGGCTTCCATCATCAGCTCAGCAGTATGAAATGATAACTACCATACGCAAAAATTTGAACAACTAAAAAAAAAAAACTAAAACACACTATACGTGTCTATAATATTTGAGGGCTCGATTTCCCTGAGATGTCATCATCAGATCCGGACTAAATGACTATGGGATCACCTCGATAGTATATGGGTCACCTTCGGCCCATAGTAGACGAAGTTATCGCTGAACATACATAAAAAATACATACAAACGAACATAGAACCTCCTTCTTTTTTTTTTAAAGTCGGTTAAAATACGAGTACAGACAGCAACGCACTCAAGTTGTATAGCTGGCTCTCGCAGCAAGCACTCGAGCGGACGTGGCCCGCACGCCCGCCGCACGACTCACCCGGATCAGTGTCTGTCCATTAACCGAGCACGAGCATGGAGATTACTTCAATCTAGATGTATATACACATGAATCTCACTCATTGCTCATCACCTATTCAACTCCCATCCCTGATGGCGCGAGTCGAAACATTTTTAATATATTTCGATACCGAATTTATATCATTATATAAAAATAATATTTTATGAAAGTGTTAGATATAACACTTATCAGAAACAGTAATAACGATACGAAGTCGAACCACATATCATGAGTGGTTACTTTGATTTCATTACATCTATTACATTTGACTGAACTAAGAGATAAAAGACAAGAGAATGAGACTCCCATCGGATATTCCATTCCTTTCTAATAGCTCTGGAGGTCCACACCCCTCTTCACCTAATACACTATTCTTTTGGAAAAAAGCCATCAACGTCCTCATGACCCCTCTGGGTCTGCGAGCGCTCATGGACGAAGTTGATCATCTACTCTCTGGTGACCCGCACGTTCGTTTGCTTCATGACATGCTCAAAAAAAAAAGATAAAGTAATCAATTGAGTGAATTCTTCTAGTGTTGTAAACTAATCATAATAAAGGTATTTTGGAATGTAATGACACAATCAATACTTCGTTATGTACTTTGTTCGCAGGCATGCGCTTTGCCCAGCAAACATTGCGTTTCGCAATACCAGCGTTGGTTTTAAATACAAGATCGAGCCGTTGGAGGGCGCACCGCTGCCCAGCGAGGTGGGGGTGGACGCTAAGGGGATATTCCTGGCGCCTGATTGTCGTCTTGCTGTGCGTTTTGTCCCTAGAGCTTGAAGAATTTCAAACTGGCCATCACATCGATTTGATACTCGATTAATATTATAGAAAATCTTGAAAAAATATAATGTTACCTTTGTCACAGGAATGTCATATATTTCTTACTTTTTCTCCAAATAATCTATAACATTATATATTATTGGTAAGCTTTGTGGTACGTAATCATAAATGGTGTAGATCTATTTTTTATTTCTTAATAAGCAAAAAAAAAAGAAACAAAGAAATGGAAATATTGTTGGCTATACATTTCAATTTTAATATTTATTTTAAATATATAACGTATACTTATCTATTTATGCTCTTCTTTAATTCTCTATATTAATTATTTTACATTATCGATTTATAATCCGTAGGTTATCAGAAACCTTCGGAGTAGTGATTCAAGTAGAGTTGCGAAGTTTTTGAAATACTTTAATTATAATTCATATTTTTTTTTCTGAAACGAGTTTTCGAGATTTCTTTTTGAGCCTCTTCTTATTTTTGAGACACGATTCATGTAACCTTTTGTCATATTTGACCACTGTTCTGTCCTCAACATATCAAATAATATTCAGTAAGCTATAAGTATTAGAATACACACGGACAAGCATTCCGTATTATATTTAATATAGTCTTAATGAACACGCTCGAGTTGTAGATGAATGTTAAGTTAACAGTTCGTAACTTGTTCCATGTACTGTGTAATGTAGAGCCAAACTTTAAACACCGGTAATGAGCTTAATTCAACCATCTCTAAAACAAAATTTTGAGCTTCAACTAGAAAAGTTGCAGAAAAACATTAAAGATGAATTGAAGTTGACTTATAAATGTGTAAAAAATAATAAAAAAACTACATTTGAATGAAAATTATTGTAGTTAATTTTGCATGGAATAAATACGATTAGTTTAACTTATTATTCTAAGATAATTGATGGAAATGAGTTATATTTATAAGTAAAGTTTCATAGATAATACGAATACGAAGGATGTCTGTTAAATGGTATGGAGAGCAGGTTAAAACTATTTGTGATTTAGTATTTTTATTGATACCCCGCGTGATAGCTTATAGTAGAGTGACTATACTTCAATCTATAAAAACGAAAAACTTGATCTGATTACGAATTTCGTAAAAAAAATCATGCATCGTAAACTTAATCTTGATTTACACTTGAATCAACCTGTACATGCTTGTACGCGTATAAGAAACACACTGTACATATGTCGACTGATGTGATCGCTGGAACCTAAGGTTTTTTTGTAAAAAATAGTAATAAATATTTACGAAAATCGCAACGTCTTATATCCTCGGTCAAAAGGCGTATATGCAAGCGGTGCCAAACAATCAGATACGTGTAGGGAATGTGTGAAGTGTTTATGTTAAAAACTATTTGCTCGTGTACAAGTCATACAATTCCCAGTGCAAGGCACGGCACCTGAGCATTTTAAAAGGTGTGGGCGGTACATTAATTATATATTATTGCTATGAACATTTATCCACAACTAGACACCCATACAACAAAATTTTGTGGTTAATAATTTAACTTAATGAAGCCTAATTTGCAATTCTTTGAATATTACTGATAGCGTGGATAAATTTTATCCCTCCAATTGTTATCATTTCGGATTTTATGTTTATAACAGAGTTACCGTTGCAAAGTCCTATAATATACTATAAAAAAGCTTTAGTTTCTCATATAACAAAAAAGTTTAATTCTGGACACCTACGGAAAGAAAAATTGAATAAATTTTATTTACCTAATTTTCCATCTAACTAATATATCGTTTAAGAAATCCTTGAAGATTGTTCGTTTGCATTTCAATACCGATTCTGATTGGCGTAATAGTTAAGCGATAGTCAATAAAGTTATTTCAGACGGAAGCGACCCCCGGAAGCGGCCTTATGACGATAATTTTCAGTGATAATTCTACGCAGCGTTGGTTTTATTTTCCATAACCTATGATTCGTCATCATTTTTATTTCTCGGTTACAATAGCAAAATCTTTCTTTGGCTCATTTGAATTACATCTTAATATCTGACTAAATACATACACTTTCACTTGGAATTATTTGAATAAAAATAATTCACTTCTTAAGACATAATCGGTATTACGATGGAAGACGTGCTGCAGTCGTTTGTGTCGCGTATTTAGACTAAAAAAGCGAAACTTTGTCTCGGTGATCCCGGTACTGTCCTAGATCCCAATTATAATTCCATTCAAGGTTCTGAATTTAGTACGGATCTCGGTTTTATTACGGGACCTACTACATATTTTGATACCAATTGCAACGCCGGTCTTGATCCTCTCACTTTTTTTATTTATATAAATGAATGCTATATTATATTTTAGGACATAATCTACATGTATGCAAAATTTTATTATAATTTGTCCAGTTGTCCAGAGCGCCTGAAGCATTAACATCCATCAATATCGACACGCTATTTAAATCGGTCCTCTTTTGAATATCGTTGCAGGTTTTGTGGTGTTTATACATTTTTTTCTCGTAAAAAGTATTTTATCTCGTGATTTACAAAATAGTCTACGGCTAAGTAAAATTTTATTACAATCCTTTGAGCTTTTTGAAGATCAAGCGGGATAAATAAAGCGCGGTCACTTTTTGATATATCGCTTGTGCAACCGCATGTCAAGATCAATCAAGTCATTACTTAGTTATAGGAGGCTATATAGACAGACATGAAAGACAAAAATTTTAGAATATTGTATATGTAGATTTAGTGCATTATGACTGAATCTAGACTTAGACTCAACTAACGCTGATGTTTTATGGAAGCTACTTATTAATCTTGGATAATCATAAAATATTTTTTTTTATTAAATCATCAATTCCGTAAATCAAATTTCATATTTTAAATTTTGGTTTGAATTCTTAATACTTTTTGCGTTAAATCGTTTTTGAGTTTCTCTATGACAAAAAAGAAAAAGCTCCGAAATCATGGACACTTCATTGCCGCCATTCAAAGACGGAATTTGGGAGGAAGAATAAAATAAAAAGGTGTTTTATAACCATATCGACAAGAAGAATATATTTAAATGAATATTATTCTGTTCTGAGTACGCGTGCCTCGTCTAATATAAGAGAATATTTTCGATTTGCTTCTGTATTCCACCGTCGCATACATTCATATGTATCGTACTTTCAATATCGCAGTAAATGTCAGCGGGCCTCACGGAAATTCAATGGCTCGTAGCGTATTCGGGACAGCGTGAACAACGCCCAAATAAATACAAAGAAGTAAACTGTTATATGATCGGCTTTGCTCCGGCGGGACGATAAATAAAATGAATTGAATACGAACGGGTCGCGGGCCGTCGGCGAAACAGAAACGGCGGGCGAGTATCGGCGCTAAGTAATAGGCCGTGACGTAAGGTGTGGATGTGTGTTACATTACTCGTTAAGATACATATGTATATTTAGAAGAAATGTACCTTAGACGCGACATGTGCTGGAAGCTGTACAGTATATGCACTTACAGCAGAATAAAATTTTGTTATATTAAAATATTTTTTTTTTAAAAAAACCTTATATGGCGTTCAAAATGTTAGAATTTTCCTTTCAAACTCAATACGGAAATGATTTTTTTTTGAAGTACGAGAAATATGCCAAAAAATAATTAGATATTCTTTCTCAATAATAGATACTCAATAATTTAATACTGGCATATTATAAACCATGTTAAATAGTGATTACTTTTTGAATGATTTAAAAATTTAACAAATTAGAATTCTTATGTTTCTTTCTTTAAAATGCTTATTTTTGTGAGAATCTGGAAGGATAATGCTTGTAACGTTGGAATTCAGTCGACGTGATTTTCGCGCTATAATTTAGTATGATTACAAAAAAGTTTTAAATGTTAAAAAATGTTTTAAACTTTTGGTTACTACTTTTAGTAAACCTGTTTGTTCACTAGCAATAGTAGTTAATTGGTTTGCTGAGTTAAAAAGAGGACGGTGACGCTTTGAAGATGAAGCGAAGACAGGTCGGTAGCCAACCGCAGCCACTCAGAAAAATGTGCAAGCAGTTGAAAAATTGATGCAAAAGAGTAGAAAAATCGTACTAATTAATTAAGTAGGACTTGAGCAAAAACTAGGTTACGGATTACCAGCGATGCAAACGATTATTCACTATCACTTTTTTCGCCGTAAGCGTGGTTGGAAAATGGGGCCGCACAAACTGATCCCTGAACAGAAAGACCGCTGGATAGATTGGTGCTGATTTGTAATAGAGAAGTTCGAAGGAGGCAAGAAAAAAACGTATACCATATCCTACCAGTTGACGAAATATCTACGACTTCGAAATAAAACGACGATCGACCGTATGGTGCTTTGAAAATGAACCAACACCAACAAAACACGAAGAAACAAATGGTCACCATGTTTCTTTGTAAGATCAGCCATATATTGCTACTCTGGTGCTAGGGGATCAATAAACAGTTGGTTCGGAGTGCTATGTTACAATTTGTACCCCTGCAGTATTATCAGCTTGGTGTGATGTGTGACTAAAATCTTGAATTCGGAACCTTCTGTGGTTTCTCGACAACGCCGCACCGGACGCGTTCGCCAGAACACTTTATTTTTTAAATTAAAAAACATGTCTATCCTGCTTCACCCACCATATTTCTTTGATTCAGCACCATGCGATTTTAATTACCTTTTAAATTCAAACAAAAATTTGAATGCAAAAAAAAATTTGAGAGCAAGGCAAATACACTAGCTGCCTATAACTCTTAAATTTCATAAGTATCAGTGGGCAGAGGTATTTTCAAGTGGCTTATTCGCGTAGAAAATTGTATACATGTTCAGGGTGTAGACTTTTAAAAAACAGATATTAATAATAAATAATATGATTTTTTAGCATCTAGTTTTTTTTGGCATACCTACCTCTCGTGTTTTATATCGTTCAGAAATAGCTACAGCCATAACATTATAAGCATCTAACAATGATTTAGGATCCGGCATTAAAAAACTTTCTTTCGTCTGTTAATTAAATAAAATAACGTGTTAAGGGCTTGTTTTAATATCATATAAGTCCTCATAGCAGATCTCACTTTAGCAGTCTTTGTAGGATCGCTTTGTAACGTGGTGAGCTAAATAATGAACAGGACAAAAATGTTACTACTTTCAATTAGATAGGAATACATTCTTCTACACACGTACAAATAACATAAGGTCAATCATACATGGTACAAGGCCACACCCTTTGCATATTTGCTACGTGAAACACCATTGCGCTCCATTTACCAACTGTTGGCCCTGTCGTATAGAATTATCGTATAACTTCCATACCTCAACCTCTGATTGGTCTTCTCAAAGCGATTTTCAGTATGCACATTATATGTGTAATACAAAAGCAATTTGTTCGAAGTACACTGCAATACGTTTCAAAATAACACTAATGAAGTTCTAATCTAGTCCCTAAATGGACAATAAAATATATGCAGAAATACACATTTTCTGTTATAAATGTCTCCCTAGTCTAAACTTAACGTTATAGAGCGTTGCTGTTGATAACAAATACAAATATTTTAAAAGTACATAAATTATCAGAATTTTTATGCCTTTTTTTTGCGTGCTGTTGCTGCGGTTTTTTTTTGGAAATTACGGTGATATTAAGTTCATCGCTAAATCAGCTCGTGTATTTACTCATCAAATGAATCTTTAAAAAAAGTGCATTAAAAACAAAAATACAAAGTTTTAATTTTTTTAGAAAACTCTCAGCAGTCATAAAGATTGCAGCTGATTAATAATAAGTGCATATTACGATGTAGATTTTGGAAAATGCAATGTCCGTGAGAAAGAATGAAAAAAAAATTTGAAAAATGGTTGACCTTACAGGCCATTCCGCTATGATATTTATCGATGTGTTTCTGAGCTCCTGGAGTTCGAGAATATAGCTGCCTGTAAGTTTTTGAGTTGTTCGATCTCGAAAATTCGAAAAGCGATAGACACTGCAGGCCATCCCTGAAACTTTTTGTTATAACCGAGTACAAAATGCTAAAAATCTAAATTTATTAAAAAAAAATGCTTTTCTAATTTTATAACTATGATATTTTTTGAACGCGTCATTGGATTTTGATCTACTTTACGGAATTTAATGTAGTTCTTTAAGCAAAATAGAAAAACATACTCTATCAATTTGAGACAATCGACTGAAAACAATATTTTTTCCATTTATGAAAATGTTTTAATTTTATTGCAGCGAGTTAAAAATTTACCATTTAAAGTTAACGACAGCACGCTTTTTCTCGCAACTTTATTGTAAATATAATATATAATAATGTAAGTACATAGGATTAGCTATTGTTAATCCTATGTATTTAAATTATTATAATTTAAAACTTTATTTCGTTTAAATAACAACCAGGGAAGGTTTTTCTTATGTCGGATCTTAGACTACAAATGTGTTTTAGTTTAACAGTAAGTATTTATGATTGTTAAGTCATTTAGTAAGCGATTTTGAACTTTTTTCAATGTTTCGTACATCTCACGAAAAAACGGAACCCTTATTTGATCATATTCGTGACTGTCAGTACACGTTTGCGTTTGCCCGTGTCGCACAGCTTATTTTCTTAAAAACTTTTTATAATTTTGCAATTTCAACTAAAAGCACAAACTCACTTCATAGAAATCTTTTAGGTCAAAAATAAAAGACACATGTAATGCACAATATCTAACATTTGAACCGTAGTGTGTGATAAGAACTATAAATTAAGTCAGTACGTAGATCAACAATCGACAGGTAACGACATTAATTACAGTATATTACCGGTCGTGGAAGAATTAATAGAAAGTAAAAAAAATAATAAATATCTTTTAATAGAGGTACCAATTTTTAATTTTTAAAACAGTAATAAACATTCGATCATGATTTCTAACCATATGGGTAAAAGAAAGCAGTTCTAAGAAGCGAACGTAGAGCCAACTTAATTTTCACGTCGCCGATCGGGCGCCTACGACGGCGTGCAGCGCCGGCTCTAGATCTCGTTGATATGTATGAGCAATGTACAAGCCAAGCGCGATGCATGCGTACGGAACCCTGTCATAAAAAAATATGTCACAATCGGCAGCTCTGACGGCGCCTACACGAACGCAGTGTCATATGACATAGTTCCATTATCGGTCGAATGTCGGCTGCGGTGCCTTTTCGTTTCGAAGGAGGACGCTTTTTCATACAAAAGAAAATATGTTACAATCAGTTGTGGTTACAGCGCTTGAAAACGGTACGTATGACAAGGTTCCATCCCCATAATTCGCGATCGGCCAATACGTCAATGGCAACAGAACTCCGTAAAACAGTTAAATTGTGGTTGGTTAAAGAATCTGATATCAATTCATACTGGTACTTGACCGGTTTTATTATAAAAACTGCGACAACTTGAACAATCAGTTAATTGCAATGCGGGTAATGATCAGGATCCATTTGTTTAAAAAGGATCTAGGAAATAAATCATCTGTGATGTATTGCTATTCGAAATAGTATTCAGTAAAATACGTAATATGATAATTTTAAACGAATTATGTTTTCAATATTAATCTTGTAGTTATCTGTCGAGAAATTTGGATGAAGTACTACAATTTTTCTGAATAGCCTCTTATTGCATTGTTTATGACCATTTATTATTTAACCATTCTTCTTTTAGCATATTTTGTATTCAACTGTTTTATATAAACACCCACGCTTTCAATAGAAATAGTAAAGGATCTAACTACGTACGGACCGATGTCTATCATATTTTAGCCGCGTTGTACAAAAATTTCGAAAATGCAATGCTTCGTTAAACGCCTCATATTTAATGTCTCATACTTTTGTACATGCAAAAGAATTCTGTGTCACTTAAGGCGGATTCGCTATGACCCTGACGATTTGATTTTGAAATAGAATTTTGAGACACATGCTCTACGAAAGTTGTGTGTCGTTTGCGACTTATTAAAGCCTTTAACTGTATTGATCACCAAACATTATGGTATAAACGATACTGCAAGTGAATAAACAAAATGGTATCTATTAATACAACACCTATATACCTATTCTTTTATATATATGTATATATATATAAAAGAATACAAAGGTGTTATATTAATAGACAATCTAACAATGGGAATTTATTAAAATTCAATTTTCCCAAGTTCAAAAGAATAAGTATACTGTAAAAATGTATTTTCTTTGTGGATCTAATTTGCATTATTTCTCCGTCTTTAGTATGTATAAAAACTGTGTTTATTTGACAGAAAAAAAAATTGACATATTGTTAGCTGATGACGAAGGTCTCTTGTATTTAAAAATGAACGGAAACGAAAGGTAATTCACCAAAATGAATTCTGCACCCTCCGAGCTCTTGAACTGGTTCGCCGTTAATAACGTACGGCTAAACGTGAAAAACGTAAATAAAAAATTGCTGTGTCTGACGTTTGAAAAGTTTATCCCAATGTAACGGGCGGCGATAGCACTGCAAATTTAAATGGCGAAATTGTGTTTTTGGCATTACCATAGACGAACATTTATAGAGGGCTTAATAAAGGTGGCTTCCCAATGAGTTCGATGATTTTTGATATCAGGGAAGTAAAATTTATCGACGTACAAAGAGATTGACTTATTTTAGTTACGTCTGTGACATGATATCGTGTGATATTCTTATTTGGGAGAAAATTGTTGACAATCAAACAATATTTTTATTAGAAAATGGACAATATTAGTTATTTATGAACGAAATTTAAAATGTAGTCTAGAAGCTCACCTTTAAAAAAAACAACAATTTTATTTGTGTAACGACAATGTTTTTATTGGCTGTATTATTTCGAAAATATTATGGATTTCTCAAAAAAATAATTATTTCTCTAAAGTGTTTGATTCGTCTAGTGCAAGTAAAAGAGAAACACATTCGAACGAAATACTAGGTTCAGCCTGTCAAGGAAAGACATTATTTTATGGGCGAAAGTATTTATTTTTATGAGAAAATTCCTAAAATAATCATTGAACTAAGCAATAATTAATTAATAAGATGTATTATTAGAAGAGCAGCCCATAATAAACAGTTATTATTACATAAATGAATATTTTACTAATAATAATAAATGGTTATTGATGCATCTGTTTTATTTCATAGTCAGGTAGCATTTCTTTAATATTTGATTTCATTTATGAAAAAAAATAAGTGAGCCTTACTCTCATAAGCTTACGGAAGAAGTTATAATTATAATTTTTTTATTTTCTTTGTTCACTTTCATCACATTTTGCATAGAATTATATTTAAATAATTATTTCATTTAAGATTTCCTAACTTGATGAAAAACCACGTGCTGGCGGCACAAGCGTTAATATGAATATAGCAAAAAGTAAAATGACATATTTTTAAAATTATTAACGTATGCTCATGTCCAAAAAAAGGAAATTGACCGTCAAAGGATCCTCCTAATCGAAGACTTTGACCGTGAAAGGGTTCGGTTGTGCCGTCACCTTTTCCGTTACGGATTCCATTACCAAAACTTCCGGCTTACCCTCGTTAAAGAAGTTTCACTTCAAAAAAAAAAATAGGCCAGAAGGAGCCGCTTGCCTGTTTTCGTCCTTGCTTTTCCGAACCGGCGGTGATTAATTAAATCCGTTTAAGCTTTCACGGAGGGTACGTAAAAATAATCCGATCCTTTCTCATGAGTACCCATCCACTAGCGTCTGTGAACTGACAGTACAAGCAGTCGTCGACGTAACTTATCGGCGTAGGATCCAGTAATTACGCAGCGCGGCGCGACGCACACCGCTGGAACTATTGTTTTCATTTTCGCGTGCGTGTTTACTTTCCGAAACAAATATGGGGAAAGCTCAAAAGCGCGCCTGTTTGCGTCCCCGACTTAGGCAGGCCCTAAACTCCGGCCCAGCTTTCGCGGCTTTAATCTTATATGTTACGACTTTACTGGCGAACTTACTATCATCTCTCGAATGGTTTAGATATGTCGGTTATACATATATATTAATTCAAAAGTATAACTTTAATTTGAAACATTATTTTCTTTGAATATATTTAATAAAGAATATATTATTTGTCTTAGAATTATATTTACGTATGGTCAATGATATCATAATTAAGTGTCTCGCCTTTCTTATTTGTTTAAACGCTCCCACTACACTATCATAAGTTTAATATTTAACTTAAACATCGTCAACGAAATTTCAGACTCGTTTTCAATTTTAAAATAATTTTCTATATCTTATAACTCTGTAGTACATTCCTAGCTATTTAAAATTGTAATCGCTAATTATGATTATTAACGCTAAATGTCACATCTTTTTTTAAACGATTAAACTTCGTGTGGCATATATGTTATACATGATTACTAAAAATTAAGCTCAGGTGTATGTTGCGGGGAAAGGGGTGCTAATATAAGCCAGCTATAAGCTACAGGGCCTGTTTCTAAAGCTGCACATAATAATTGTTCAGAAAGAAGGACACATATCTGTCCATGCCGAAATTAAATGCGGAAAATAGCGTTTACCGAAATTGTATAACAACAAAACTGTTAAATAAACTTCGTATTTGCTAGAACTCTTGAAGTATAAAGTAGATTTTGCAAAAAAAAAAAGTATTAAAATATATTAAAAATCAAACCAACAATAATAATAATAATAATATATTCGCAACTGGTGAATTTATTTATATGACAATCAATTTTTGTATAATCCATTCGGACAGGATTTTATCGAATGCAACATTTCAATAAATATGTAAACTCATTTGATTCTGATAAAATACTGGGTAAGTATATGTTCATACACAAATCATTATAATTACGTGCCTTAAGATAATATCCCTTTCTGAAATTTAACGTTCAACTTGGTAACTATTTATCGGAGCAGTGTGCTAATCTTTATTAGGGTTCCGTGACTGTTGAAAAGACAAATAAGAACGGAGCACGTGTGGTAAAATATTAGAGAATATGTATGTTACATAAGGGTCACATCGTTTTTCTTATTAGCTAATTGCACTTTTTGTTTAATTTTTAATCAACCTATAAATTTTATTTAATGTCAGGTTTCATTATTAACCAATTATGTTACATTATAAATTTTTATACACTATTATATAAATTACAATTTTCATGACTTATCTATAAATTATATGTCATAAAACTGAAACTGCTGATATCTCTACTTGCAAAAATTTATGAATAGCCTAATATGTAACAATCGTTTTTATAATTTTTGTCCATCCACGTATGTTTGGTTTTCTGAGCGTCACGCAAAAACTATTGCTCGGAGCCGATGATATTTTTTTAAGTGTGATATATCTCATTTTGTTATATCTCATTTAAACAATATTAGATATATAGGAATTTCTTTTTTCAATATCGTATAGAAATCGTGTTATATGCAAAACTCTCTTTAATTGAGAACTGAATTGAATTAGGGAAATTATTTTTAAAATCATGTATTTGTATGGTTTTAAATCAGGTGACATTCTTTTAATTTTGCACCTTTAAAGATTGAAATGAGAGCAGGGTCGGGATCGAGATCGTGAAAGACACAGTGCTATCGATCGATATAAAAGATATAGAAATACATTCTATGTGTACGCAAGCGTAGTTGCTGGTCTAAGCTGATCTTTACATAAATTTTAGGGTATTTTACCGATATTCGTCTATCGAATTCAAATTTGGTAATCTATACTACGTAGCTTTAATTTTTCATTAGTTCATTGTTGTATTCGAGTCTTTTTTGTAGGCGATACGTGAGGAATTCATAAAGTTATGCGGCACTACAAAAAAAAAATACTGCATGACTTTTTTCATTGAAACTTTTAGGGAGAAACAAGCATATGAGCCAACGAAGAGCAGATGATTATTGCCGCCTACAAACTACTTTCAGGCTAACCTTTTAGAAAAAAATAGATTCTGTCCTTGAAGACACTCTTGTCGTAGTATACTGGGAACCCCGCTGATGGTAACTCATTTCAAAGTCATAGCATAAATGTGCAGTGTAGAAATGAAATGTGTAACAGTATGTGACAGAAAATTGGATAACTTTCTTATCCAATTTTCTGTAAGTGCCATAAGCGTCAGTTATAAAGATGGCGATGATGATATTTCGGCGAATGGAACGACGACGTAAGTAACTACTTTTATTCAATCTTTTACTAAATTTCTCAAAAAACTCTTAGTAGGTGACTCAACAAAGTTACATACGTCTAAAACAGTTTGATAAAAGACGCGGTCCCGTTAGTATCAGACAACACTTCAACCACGTCCTTAAGCGCTAATTCGCTAGTACATGTTTTCGCAATTTGCAAGCCCTATTTTGTTTTCTCTTGAATTGATTTTTTATCTTGGAGAACAAAGTCACACGATGCTGCAAGGAGGGTGATCTATAAGTTTGACTGGTGTACTGTGCAGAAAGCCCCTTGTTTTGAACACCAAGTGCGCAGATGCGTTGTCGTGGTGAACCAATAGCATACTAAGGCCGGTGCCAATCGCTTGCTGCCCACAGTAGTAAAATCTTCTGGCAATCATTCTATAACATACTATAAAGCATAGATGTTTCTTTGATTTCGTAACGGCATCGACAACAGATAATCCACCAAAGGAAAATGTTTTGCAATTCTCGCTCGCTTCGCTTCGGTAGACGTTGGGTCACTTTAAAACAGCCACATGGCCTCTGACGCCTCGTTTCTGGATCAAATCGATAAGGTCACGATTTATCATCCTTGACTGTATTATAAATACACCGAGACCGGATTACTTTAAATTTTTCTATCACATCACAGCTCTACTCTACCTGAACCTGTTTTTAAGCCTGCTTTAGACGGTGCGGTACCCAGCGTGAAACTATTCTCCTTGCGTGAAGAAGTTTCTGTGGAAATTATGCACACTTCCTGATCTAGTCTGCAGTATATATGCTGAATCTCATCATATGTCATTAGTCTATTTCTCTGAATCAAATTATTACTGCCAGCACGTTTTATTCTTCTAGTAGTGAACTTTTCTCTTTCACTAAAGTCACACGATCGCACATATATTAGTCAAACCAACGGCAAATGGTTGCTTCAGACAGTCATATCTTTGGACACAATTGGAGCTCTTTTAAATGATTTTCTAGTTTAAATCGATATTTAAAATCGTACAAAATCGTCGCGTGAAAATGTTATCGTTGTAGATCCATTCCTCAGTGAGACAAAATATTTTAATTTTGCTCGTAATAACGACGCAGAGAGAAGTTTGAATTAAGTATGTCAATATTTTTTTTCTTAAATAATTCAATTTTATAACTCAATAAAAGCAGCCAGTGTCTCTTTATTAAAAATATTTTCACGAATTAATTTAGAAAGCCTGCTACCAACGATTCCGAGCGTTCACTGCTTGTCTCCGCCAGGTAGTAATAAGTTTACGAACGAATAGCCGGTGCTGGGGGATGTGGCTAATTAAGAAGATTAAAAAAATAAAATATTAACATCTTTTTGCGGAGAAGTAAAAACATCAAGACTAAGCAGTGGCTTAAAAAAAGAAATACACAAAATTTTGAAAAATTTTGCTTACTTTTCCACGAAATGTCATAATTCGACATGTCATCAACGTCCTCGACCAAAGAGTTATTTACATATTTTCTTTAAAAGTAAGTCGACAAATATCAAAATTTTCCATTTCGCGGCGTTTCGTCCGACAGGCGGTCTAGTAACGCACTCGAATCGAAATCGGATCGGCGTCTGCGGACGTCCGATCATCGCTTTGGTATGCAGCGGCGGCGGGCCCCGCTCGGGAGGCGGACGCGGCGCGGAGCGGTTACGCGACGGAGACAAATGGTCCCGTCCCGCGGCGGGCGCCCCGCCGGGTTCGCCGTGTTTTTGTTGCGTGACGAAGGTCCGACCGACACTTTTTACGGACTCCTGTCGAACCACCACTCCCCCACCCGGCGCCTTCGCCGTAAGTCTAAACGAACCGGTTAATTTATGATTGTCTCCGGACAAAGATGGCTGTTTATTTCGTGACGTTATGGAAGGGTAAGTGTTTATGTTTAACCGACTTCGACAATAAGAAAGCGCGTACTCGATGAGTTTAGGTGTACTTTTCGTGTTTACGTTACCCGATAATTTCGCTAACTGTGAAATAAACTGGAGATTGAGATTGGAACTGAAAGTTGTGACCTAGATCAAAAGCATATTGGAAACTTGGACCAAGATCGGAATGACAGTGACAATGATTTAAATAAAAAATGTAGGATTGTAATTTTATTATTGATAAATTAGAAGAATTATAATTTTTAAAATTCGCTTCATTACTATTTAAATATTTGGCTTTCAACTATCCTACGTTATGAACTACCGAACTACTACGTTTCAATCATCCTTCATACGTTCTTTATTTTGCCACACGGAAAAACTTTAGAATGATCTATCGTAAGTGGAGTTCTCAACCGATTGCTTTACAGAAATTTTTAACATAAAATTTTATCTTGAGTTTGTGTTTATGGGCGACGGTGATCACCTACTCTCCGATAAATCGTACGCTCATTTGCCTTTTTAAAATGTTACAAAATTAATCAATAATTATACAGTTTCTTTAATTAACTGTCTAATAGCTAAAATGACTTACGTATATAAGAAATAACACAGAGAAGTATACTCTTATACAAAATATAATAATAACTTTTTCTTGAAATGTTATTGACTAATACCTAAAAGACTTTTCGCAATTTCGTTAATCTGAAAAAAAAGCTTATTATAAATAAGCTTATTATGGATAAGCTTGCTTATTCTAAATAACATTGCAAATAGAAATATTCTTCTTACTCTATTTGAGAAGAAAAGATCTATTGAGAACCCTATTCATGCAGGATGTGAGTAGCGGGCACTGCAATCTCTATAGACTCCAGTGCCTGCGTCAGGATAACTGGGGCATACACTCACCCGTTTGATATCCGCAGGTATGTCAGTTGGGGATGTGTAACTTTACCGTGGTTGATCAACCGCGAATAGAATCCACACTCACACTCTTTCAAATCGTATGATTCAAATCGAAAACAAGAGAGGATGAGTTGTCTGTCAAATGCCCCCTGTACACCGACGACCAAATATTCATCGGCCTACGAGTGAATGTCAGCAAGACTAAGGTCATGATGTTTGACAGAAGTCAAAGCATGAGTGAATGTGAAGCACATATAGAAGGTGAGAGGGTTGAATAAGTGAGAGAATTTGTAGGGCAGTAGAAAACTCGTTGCGTTTAAGTTTTTTAATAAATGTCATGAAATCCATTTACAGACCTACAAAATTTCCATTCCTTCCAATCTGTCAAGTGAGTACGAAGTAGTGTAGCATGAGTTTCGCGATTAAGAGCACTGCTGTGTTGTTACTCACGTATATATCCAATACAACTGTGTAGAAGTATTACTATGAAACTTTAAATAATAAAAAGTTTATATTATTCTGCGGCTATGAAAAAATTTGTAGCTTCTATTGGAGGGGCCCGCCTTTGTGGGTCGGCGATACCCCCACCGCCCCCAAAACTTGAATTACGCAATTTTCCGAGTTTGCTGGCGATGCTCATCATAATGAGAAGAAGAGGCACTCGTGCAAAAAGGGGGAATTTATACTGAAATAATTGAGTGAGATCTCGTATAACGGCCTGCGGTATGGCTCTTCCTAACACGCCTTGTCAATTCTAAATATTTGATTCTTCTCGAACCGACCTATTCTGAGGACGAATTTGATTTTTCGTATATATTGAGGTAACATGGCGGTCACACATTTTACGGTTATAAATGTTTTAATTTGATTCTACATTTATTAGTAGAATAATGTAAACGCAATATATCACATGTGATTTTGCAAGAGGCAAATTCAAATGTAAATTAAAAAAAAAAAAAACTTAAAATTGTTTTTCTCTGTTGCTTAAATAGATTGATTGCCATTTATAGGTTTACATAGTGATTGGTTTATATAGATCCAATGTTGATAAAGTATCTACACGAAAAATTCAGCTCGGCTGAACAGTATTCTATAAATTAGGAGGCATTTTCATATACACTGTACTTCAGTGTCTAAAGACGAATCTCTGGATAGTGCGTGTTGCCAGTGATGACATACGGATGCTAAACTTGATTCTCAATTGTTGATCTGTCAAACTAACTAACAGTCATTCGATTGTGAGTTAGTTTCGATTCGGGGTTTCGCTGCGAGATAAGATTCAAAACGAAGAAATCTGCTGGGTAACGCGACTAACCGAGATAGTTCACAGAATAAGTTGAAGTGGGCAACGGCCACGCCCCATTGCTCGTAAAACTTTTATCAGCTGAGAAGGAAAATTTCGCGAATGACAACCACAAACTGGACACTACAGAATGGAACGGCACACCACTAGGTGGACTAACGACCATGATTAAGGCCGCAGGCCGTTGTTACAGTGGCTTTTGACTACAGTGAGTTAAATGACCCAGGACCGTATGATGTTAAAATAGAAAGGTAGGCTTATATCCGGCAGTGAAGATTGCCATTTATGAGAAGATTTGAAAAAGTGATAATATTTTAATTGCACAATTCTTTTAATACTCAATCGACATTAAAAGATTATTAGATGGTCAGAACATATGACTGAATTAGTGGTAAAAGGAAATATAGGAAATTTATATTAAATTAAAATTCCCAGTAACAGTGGATGGCTTTCAAACACGAAATACAAAACAATTGATAATATTACATTTTCTTGGTAGTTTGGTGAAAACATCTCGGTACCAATTTCCGTGTCAAGCGAAACGTGCCAATTTCGGAAGTTGGATGGGAGGGCACCATGACCATCTTAAGCACGATTTTGTTTCATAAAGCGAGTTAAACAGGTGATTCCGGATGGAATCATAGACGTTATTGAACTTACTCATGCTTATACTGAGGACAGGCAAAAAGAATCCTATAATATTGGCCTACCTATAACGAATTAACTACACATCCGATAAATATAAAACTTTATCTGTGTACACAAGGCGTAATTGTCTAAAATATAGAATAACATGTGATCGTGACCGTAGCTTTTACCCCGTGGATACGTAATGAACAGTTAACTCTACGTCTGAGTACAATCAAGAGCAAACAAGAAAACATTATTGCATAAAATATATAGGCTAGGAACTAGTTATTAATTGCCTGTATGCCTTCGCGAACGTATATAAAGGATCCTTAATTTTTATGTCGATTACTTATTGCTAACACGTATATCCAAATATGATCAAAATCGGTACAGCGATCGGGATCCGTAACTAAAGTAGGACCAGGGTATGGCCCGGGCGACTGCTAATGTGGTCGCATCTTCTGTGTGAGGTAGAAAAATGAATATGATCAGTTTTTAAGTCGACAGAAAATTGTTGAACGATCTCTGATAGGAGCGACGCGCGACGTGCGACGCGACAAGCATTCCATTTCAGATATATAGAAACAATAATTTAGACAACCGAGCCCCAATTATTGTCGGTTCTAAGAATATTCAGTAGGAAAAAACAGATAGATCCACGATCGAATGCAAATTTACTGACGAGCCTCTGTGTACATTACAATTTGCATATCGAATCGGGGCCAAAATCAATCGTTCTTCTTCGCGAGCGGTGAGCGGCGCGAGGACGGGGCCATCGGTGCGTTTGCTGTTCTCTCTGTTCCTCTCATTTAGAAATTGGCCTGGAAGGGAAGTGGGTGCACGGGATACATACATATCTCATTACGGCAATTTGGGTTGCGTATGGTGTTCGTTAGTTGTGTATCTTATTTTCAGGGCTGTAAGATTTTGTTTAAACTACCTTATTTCCCGTTTTACTCCATGTTTTGACAGGAAAGTATTAAATTTTACATGATTGGAAATCAATGGTTTGATTGATGTGCGTACGTGAATTCATACTTCAATTTTTATTTGTGTTGAAACAACTTTTTTTTTTCTTTTGAACCGTTTAAAACGATCATTGAAAATTGTATTAAATGAATATTTTAGTTTTAATTTTCGGGATTATATTTCATAATGGGGAACTTAAGGCGTGTTTCAAAACCGTCTTTTAAATTCGCTTTCAACAAAAAAATTGCTTCAGAATGAATTTTGAATTTGGAACGAACCTATAAAGGTGAATTTGTTATTATAAGTGAATTTAAAAGAAGGTCGTGAAAGTGACGTTAAAAAAAATTAAGAGCACAAAAAAGGTTATATCGACTACCTTTAATATTTAATATCTATAAACTATAACAATTTGTGTGAAATCATTGTAGTAAATAATTGCCGTGTTAATAGCTTATCCCACCTTGAAGTTGGTACACATGTATGTCTGTGATACAAACATGGACGTGCAACCTCGTATTGCCCTACTTGGGGCTCGTGCTAATATTCAGCAAATAAATGAAAAATATTTCTTTATATCCTACTCGCACTTGACCGGTTTGGTTTTTTGTTCTTCCCCCCCAGTAGAGTTCGCTCAACACCACGACGCCGAGACCGCTAGAAGCTCTGGTTGTTTAATTAGCACTATCTCCCTTGTCCTTGCTGTCATTTGTATGTAAATTTATGCAGCGTCCGTAGTTATCGTTGTAACTGACTTAAAAGTGACTAAAATGGACATAAAGAATACAAACTGAATAGTAATAGTTAAAAAGTCAGCCGTCCTCGATTATGTTGCTACGAGACATTAACGTGCTAAAGTGCCTTATACACGGGCCATCTCGCTGAGTGTCCCGCCGAAGACGTATATACTCTAACATAACAGACAAAACAGAGGTTTGATTATACCGAATAAACACGTGTTTTTTACAATATAAATTTAACGCCATTTATATCTAAATATAAAGAAAATTATGTTCTTTGCATGAATGTTATTTAAAGAATAAAAGAAAGAGAAAAAGATTTCAATGAAAGAAAATATATATGTGAATTCCTTAAGCATTTGTGGAGTTTAAATTTCTTATATAAATCTTGCCAAAGTTTTTAAAAAAGCTCTCCTAGCACGTTAACGCCAAATAACAAATGTGCTGTGCGGAAAGTACCCACGCGATTTCGCATGTTTGGTGCATGTCGACCCTTGACACACTTATGTCCGGGGTGTTGAATAGGCATGACATGAAACATGACGGTGAGAAGCACTGAATTAGTTTCAAGGAGTCGAGTGAACAACAATTATGAGAATTCTTGATGTACGTTTAGTCAATTCATTGTCATCATGCAACGTGCATAGTGCATGACCACGGCGGAAATATAGGGACCATATATATGGCATTTAGGTTTAATGTTTTTTTGGGTACATTAGAGTTATGTTTTTCTTAAGGTTTATTTTCTTACTTACATGTGGAGCAATTTGCATACTAAATGCTGTCGTTGCGATTTGTGCAGCATTTTGGTACATTTATATATTATACCTATCTTACAATTATTACAATAAATATAATGTAATCTTTATTATGTGAATGAGATAGTAGTTTTTTCTGAACATTTCTTTGATTATACATTTTTATCTTCCATTAACTTTTATATTTCATTATTTGTCTTTATTTACTATTTTATATAACCATGTTTTGCATAAAGTATTAAAATACAAAATTTCAAAAAAGAAAGATAATATTAAATTATTCATCGTTGCTTGTCAAGTAAGCAAGTGCCATTAGGAATTTACTCGCCGGAGCAATATCGAATTGCATATACGGACCACATTTAGCACAGACGTAAACAGAGAAAACGATATCCCACATCTTTCCAAGAGTTGGCGATTCTATTACCCTACATTCACCATGCGATGTTCAGGGCAATTTGTGGCCAAATACGGCCAGTCGGAGAGTTCTATACCGGCGTGGGTGCGGCCGGCGTAGTCAGCTTTCGACTTAAATGCCGTCGCACCCTAAGACCTGAGATTCACATTAACTAACCAAAGTATTGTAAGGACTGAGTAGGGAATACAATAACGTAACCTAACAAACGAATCCTGCTACATTTTAACGAGCTTAAGAATAAGCAAGATATACGACTTTCAAGCGTGGTCAAACATTAGACCATATATGTTTTAAACCTTGATTATTTTGTTTTAGCTATTGAGTTATCGCACAACATTTATGTCAGGTTTACATTACTCAACAAGAATATATACTGAAAATGAAGATATGCTCCTATTTAATGCTTTTAAACTAAAAAGAAAAATAAAAATCGGATTAGTATAAATTAGTCCTACTGTTTAATGTACGCGAGTATATATTGAATCTATTTTATACATTTCACCTTTCTCACCCGGTACCTGTAAATGTACAGGTACTTGAGGTACAAAGTTTGAGTCTATACTAGAGTAAACACGTAAGCATTCTAAATACATGAAAGATGTACTCAGATCATAAGGTTTCATATATTTAAAAATAGGTTGTGTCCAATGGCTCTGGGATCTTGGAATATATGTACATATAATAGGCCAATAGTAGTAATTAAGTAAGCTAATAGTTCTACAACAAAATTGATTTCATGAACTCAAAATAAGTTTCTCCACTTTTCAACCATAAGTACAGTCGGCAAAGATGATAGCATGGAGTAAGAGATGCCAGGCGAGGAGGTATATTTCAAAGGGATACGATCGGTGACACCGCTGCGGAAACACAGAGGGATGTAAGAAACTAATTTGGTGCAAAGAGAGGCAACGGCGGCTCTACCGTGCAACTAAATATCAGGTTAAAAGGTTTTTGAACCAAATACTTAAAGCTGATTTTAGCAGAAATTGTTTCTCATACTAATATTATTTCTGCAGAAATACCTATCTATAAAATGAGTGGTAGCTCCTACGTTACTAATCACTTTGTAGATTAAAAACCTTACCAGTGAGTATATTCGGATATTTACAGTGTCTGCCAAGGCAGCGTTAACATTTGACGTGCCATCAAGTATGTCAAATACTTAACAGTAGGATGTACATGGCCGATCAATCGTTGGATAATAAATATGTGCACGGTGGTTTTGTATCGTTTATCGTATATAACTTTCCTAGATATCCTACGCAGTTAGAAATAGTGTCCAGAATAATAAAGCACGCTTTATTTAAAATGTGAAAATTTTGAAGATTACGTGTTAAAGTTATACTCGTTATTATTGTCCAAAATACAAACAATGAAATAAAATATAAATACTAAAATACCAATGAGAAGAGGTGGAACGAATTAAAAAAATGTTATTAATGATGGTCAACTTTAAAATAAGAGTAGTATCGACTCGACTGGTGAATTTTTATAAATATTTTAAACAGAACGGAGAGCACCACCTCATTATTTAAATTTTTCAAAATGCTTTATACACGGTATGCAATTTTTTTAATCTTTATGACTCCGTGTACATACATATCCTTAGCTAAAAATTATAGAGACGGAGACGCTTAATTAAGGTCTCGACGTATAGTTCCGACGGTGGCCCTAATAAAGGGACAGATCACTGGATCCCCGATCAGATACGGGCGCTGTCGAGTCAGCGCAGACGGACCCGCCCGATCTTTCTTCGATACGAATGCCTTAATCCCGCCGCGTGTCTTTAGGTGCTACTCCTGGTTTTTCCGTTTTAAATTAAACGTGTTTCTGGTTTGAGCCTTCGCAAAGAGATAACTTTCTTTTTTTGGGTGTTCAAAATTATGTAACGCTATTTTATAAAATTCTTTTAAATCGCGTGCTTAATTTTTGTTGTGGCTTCTTTGTTGATATATCAAAATAGAAAATGGTGAGTGGTGTGACTACTTAGAAGAACATTATGAAACTATTGATTATAAAATAAATTTGTGACCAAATCAAATAATAATCGTCACCAATTTGAAGTAGTTGACTGCCGAATGTTGAAATGATTTTATATTGAACCGATGAAATACCACACTCAGAATCATAGAATATGGACGTGAAGTAGCAGCTTCCGTTGTTGCATTTCGTCTAGTATATGAAAGTTCCGACGACACTCCCCTCCCTTTACTCTTCCATCAATCCTATCCCCCTCCATTAGATATTACATCCTATCCCAAGTGTGATTTTTCCATCTCATTTTATTTTTGATTATTGATTGACTGAGTTGAGAGCTCTCGATCAAGCTATAAAAACCAAAAAAGGAACTCTAAAGGAGCACGCTGTAATAGGTACCCTGAGCAGCTCGGTTTTAGAATTAACAGTACCCAAAAGAGGAGAATGGTAATGGAGCTATCTATCGTTCATAGTAGTTATTGGAGAATGTTTTTTTCCCTTTTCGCCGATGTTTATCCATCTTCTGAGTAATAATATGGCTTTTTCATTACATTTTATTATTCATTAACTATGTTGACACCAATATATTTTGTTTTTGATTGTCAACCCTCAGTTTTTTTTAGTATATAAATAATAATTTTTTTGATCCCTTATTTTAATATTCTCAATCTTAACCAATACGCTGGACCTCTTTACATATTACATCTGGTTTAATTTTCAGTTTAGATCTAGGCTATAAAAGTCTGGGTTTTGAAACCACGATCCCGTTCAACGGTTTACGGTTAAAAAAGAAACAAAAAAACGGCAAATATATTCATTTTCAGTAATATGGTAGTAAAATGAATAAAAATCTTAAGGTTCTAGGTCATTAACACGCTTAAATAAAAACTTTGATATAAATCATTGTTTGTGGAAATTGGCTTTTTATGAATTAGTAAACAAATTTATGTGTTGAAAAAAATCAAATGTAAATTATTTTTAATATAGCTTATACAGATATCCTTTTCACGCGTAAATTCACCTTTGGTTTTACCCCATTAAAACAACATTTTTCAGAAATGCTATAGTAGCATCTAACCGAATCTTTGAATACAATAAATATGTCATGTTCTAGATCCCAAATATTTCAAGATTTTCATGCTAATTTTTTATGCGTTTTTGCAGAAATCGTTAAAATTATTATTCATAAAAAAATACTATTAAGATATGCTACGTCACTAATTTAAGATTATTCATAATAACCCATTAAATTTTGATATTTTAAAATTATCATTTTATAATTAAAATTATCATCATTTGACTTTCTTGTTATTAAAACTGACCTATCGTTAATAGTGCAACTTTTTTTTTTATGTAAATAAATGCACACGAATTCTCCTTTCACCAGAGTGTAGGTAGTAATTTTATCCCTTTATTAAGATAGTTTGACTTCGATATCTCATCGATGATCTCCGTAGGGTAGAACTAATACGTTTGCTTAGGATACGAAAATCCCGGATTCAATTTCCAAGTAACCGAAATGTTTGAGTTTTCTGGTTTTTAGGGTAAAGTAATAAATACCAAATGTGATGATCATAAAAATATCGAGTAAGTGCTTATAATCGCTGGTATTTTGTTATGTAACATTTTTTTTCCTTTACGTAATATTCAAATGAAGCAAGAGATTTAAACACAATTTTAAAATAAAATTTTCTACAATTAACCTGAGAAATAGGCAAAAAATTGTGAAATCTATTTATTTTTTAATTTTCAAATCAAGAAAATGGAAAAATAACCTTAATATTACCTATGTATTTATAAGAAATAACTAATTAAATTGATATCTCACAATATTTATACAAAAAGGAACACTCGATACATCTTTTGTGCTACCTAGCCATAAGCATTTAAATGTCTGTATGTGTATGTCTCTTTCTGTGCACTATTCTATATTTCTATATATCTACTGTACATCTATCGACTACACGTCTGTTTATCTTTTTGTACAGACACATATGTGTTTTATAAGTGTGGTATGTAGACCTAAAATGGATTGATCCGCAAGTAGGAACGAAAGCGTACACCTCGACACTACCACAATGTACGTCAAACTATCAACCTACTTAATCAATACGCCGGCGCACAAGAGGCCGCGCCGCTAACCAAACTCAATGCGTACCGATACACGGCCTTTGTACAGGTTTTCGCCTTTCTCTATACAAAATGTACAACCTCGAATTTATGCCCTATAAGGATTCATTAATCAATATCTTTGAATGTTAATTTAACGCGTATTACAACTGTATTGGCGTACTCAATTTATGGCTAGGGTGACCACAATATTTGAATTTAAACCGTTGTCGGTTGTGTAACAGGGATTTAATTTATTTGGAAGAGTTTGTTTGTGGCTTTCGGAAACTTGTAAATGTTCATAAATTGTAAAAACGATTATCGTATAATCGCATATATTTATTAATCCTATTTCGATTATATTCACATTTCTTTTTATAGAAAAATAGTGTAAAGGCAAATGCTTAAAAAACATTATTAATTTTGAAAAATATCCATAATGTTATTTTATAACAGAAACTCACTCGTTACAAAACAAAAAATGTATGCCGACCGTTTCAATATTCGAAAAGGTATTTTAGCAAATAAACAACTATTTTTAATATCGTCTGAAGCACAATGACGAAAAGGAATATGGATTTATTGAATACGATGAACACAACAAATTTATTTATAAACAAAACAATATCAATAAATATTTAGGATGCAAGTCAATGAAAAATAAGAATAATATGTTAATATTATAAGTGCATTCTAATTTTTGAGATGCGTTATACACATAAGTAGTCGACAAATGGCTTTGTTTTAAAGAATTTAAAACACGTAAAGAAAACACTTAAACTAGACACGGCTGTAACTACAGTCTTTCTCTGGAAAAAAAAAATACCATAGAAACGGTCCCGAAATTATTAAAAACTTAGGTCTTAGATAAAATTAATTAACTTTATGTATGAATAGAGCTTAAGAGATAAATAGATCTTAAATTGTATTCTCTATGTTTTGACTGAAGTATTATTGATTCTTGTGTGATAATATCAAAAAAAAAAAATGAGAATGTACTCTGTTTATTCCGCAAAAAGAGAAAAGCAAATACGTATTTCAACTTACAATTTTTATTAGCATATGCCTGAATCCCATTATAATGATTGATTGCATTATTTCAATAAGTAAAAACTTATTGAATCATATCTACAAAGTTTTATTATAAAATGTTCCCGTTCGAAAAATCGTATGGTCAACCTACGCATAGTCAAAACCCATGGCAGAATTATTGCATTTATCGGAGCGGTGGCAATATCGTACATTTAGTAGAGGCAATAAATGATTACCATCCTATTCTGTCTGGTTACACAGCGAATTTAGTGAATGTGTATATCATCTTTGTGCATTTAATATCCATCGAATGCGATTCAGTGGCTTGGCTCGTAAAACTACCGAGTTTTAAGGTTTGGTAGTTTTATGAGACGATGCTACCTATTTTGAAAATAATAGCTCTCTCTGATTCAGTATTTCAAATGTCGTTAAGTTTATAGGTTTGACGTTAAAGAGTAACTTATGTATTCTAGTATATGGAATAAGTTATTAAATATTTATATCCCTGTATACATTTCCATTTCCTTATTATTAGAATACCATGACGTATATTTGAATTTTTAAGATTAAATTTTGAAACGAAGTTCTGATCGTCGCCGACCTTTCTAACTTTCAATCCACATCAAAACGCAGCCATACGATTGTTTTGAACACATAATCGAACACACCTTCTCCCACACACACACACACACACACACACACACACACACACACACACACACACAAAACTTAAGGCTCTTCACGAGCACGTTTTATTCACGTTAGTTTAATAAAAGAAGAACTGGCTGTATGCATAAGGAACCAGTTTAATAGCTGAAACGAAAGAAATGGTTAACGGCAGGGTTAGCAAAACTGTGATCGACAAGATAAAAACAGTTGTGAATGTAGTAAAAATATTTAAATACATATATTATTGTCATAATTTATAATAAACAATATAATACTTTATAAATTTGCTTTCACAAAAATTACTTTCACTAAAAAATGCTTTGAACTACTTTTATTTCGGGTGTACTCTGACGCCATTCTTTTCTTTTGTAATTTAAATTAAACTTTAATGTGTATTAACACTTAACGCCTCTTGCACGCCTCGTTGAATTCAATCGCTTCTATAGCTCTAAATATTAAAAAAATTTAAAGCATTATATATATATATATATATAATATTTTGAAAATATATAATTGCATAAAAATATAGTTCTAAAGTCAAAATTCATTGTAAAAGTTTTTCTTTGTAAAAACTGTATTTAAAAAGAGATTGTACAAAATACCCTTACGAGTAACCAATTGTGAATTGTTACACGTAAGGGTATTTTGTACAACGCAACATTTACGTCTGTATATGAGACATCAAAAGAAGGTGAAAGGTAGTTAAAAATGAATAGGTAAGATAGCTTAGTGGTTAGTTACTTAACTACATTTTTTAAATTATACCTATTTATGGTATAAGATTCCACTGAAGAAAAAGAAAACGTTGTTTCACAATTTAAAATTTACACCATTTTTACCTAAGTTTGGCAATACGTTTAATTAATTTATTTTGACTAGATATCATACAGTTTTCTACGTTACATTTGCCCTAAAATTGCCACCATTCAGTTGTTATTATAATAGATACACTGGTACATATTTTGTTATCGGTCGTAGAATCAAAAATCTGCAATTGAGTTGTCTCACAAAGTTTTTGGTGTGACACAAATTTTTTGTTTACTTGAAAATAGATTTACCATAAAGTAGTTGTGAATGTGAATTAATGATATATTTCTAAATATATTGAATATTGATTAATCCTTGCTGAGTATCGCGGTAGTTGAATCTGTTTATGATTAAAATTTTAAAAAAGACAACCTTATTTAATTCGAGAAAACAAAATGTTAAGGAGAATCCGTATCAGGATTAACATAAGGGCATCGAGAGTAATAAAAAACAAGATAATTGTATGTAATTAATGTCACAGTGAAATTATACAAATTATTCAAGAAGATATCTGAGAACTAAACGAATAAATGTAGTTATGTTGCTGCCGCTGTTAATCACAATTCACGGTTCAGCACAACTGTCTAGAGACATATACGATTTCGAAATTTTCTTAAGTCTACTTAATAATTTCTAATAGTTACATACATTATTATTTTGTCAGTAAAATATAACAATTTATTCTCTGAAAATCAATTCCAAAGGAGGTTCTAAGTAAAGTGAGTTTTATAGAAGTTGTGATTCAAAGGAATATTACTGGAATGATTTTCTTCGAACATTTAAAACTTCACCAGCTGTGAAAAGTTTTACGTTTTCTTTGAAATGCTTGCGATAAAAAAAACTGTTTTCAGAATTACATTAAAATATATTAAATACAGACCAGGGAAAGAAATGCTATTCACCGATTATAATCATAATACCAAACATATTACTATTTGATTGCACAAAACATTGGCTAAAGGCCGTGTACGTGGCGACAGTACAAAGAATCAAAATAAGCCCTGCACTGTTTTGGCAGCTGGCGCACACCAAGATCGTGGGAAGGCACACACGAGGGTAGATTTCAGGTACACAATACTAGGTGCTTTTGTTAACTTAGACTAAATTATACTACCTGCTCATTAATTACGTGTCACGAATTCCGTTGTTTTATTGTGAATTTGCTGATTTGCTGAACTTACAATGAAAAGTAAGTCGTATATTCAGTTAATTTTTTCTTAAAAGGTTGTGTATTTACGAAACCACTCTTCTATCATTATCGTAAAGAGCTTACGAGCTTACGAGCCACTGTCCCGTGGCGAGTCTAGCGGATTTTCCTTGTTGATATACGTTGATCATGTAATCCGAATGACGAAAACGACCGCAGCATCAGTACCCTCGCATATACAACGTAGTGAATATTTGATGCTCTATGTCTGGATATAAAATTGCCACTTAGGCATTCTCTACCTGCTGGGAGAGAAAAAATAAAAAGTGAAGATTAAGAAAACCATATATTTATAATGTAATACAAAAGTGCATTGCCGAACTGCCAAGATATTTTTAACAGATCGTACTCGTAAATGCAGTGTTTGCTAAAAGAAAATTAAATGACTCATAGTTCACCAGTCATAGTTCAAACTCCACTATGTACTATATATAACCGTTTGTATGCGATCTTGTACATTTTCCAAGTGTAAAAAAGGCTATATACGAATCAGAAAACAAAATGGGAAATATGTGACGACTAATGTAAATAAACAGCATCTACTGTAACTTGGAAAATTCTGACCAATCAAAATCAATACAAAGTGTAAACATGCATTTCGCGGAAAAAGGGGGTTGGGTCTATTCCTTTATACGTTTAAAAGAAAAGTAATTCTCTTATTTCTATTATTTCGGTTATAAGAGTAGTTCACAACATTGTCATCAGATATACGTCCTTAATATTGTTTCACCTCAAACGTGGATAAGATGGTCCAATTCTTCATTTAGAAAATACATGGCCTTGGAATAGGCGATTAAGAAATAACAAACTAGAACAAAATCCTCAAGTGTGCTATAATACAAATGCGTCAAATACTAAACTTGTTTTATGTACTTATGTCATAAAACTGATAACAATAAAGCTAAAAATTGACTGCTTTATATGACGACCGTTCATATTTCCATAGCGAAACTAAATAGTCAAATCTGTGATTCACCGGAATTCAAAGTAATACATGTCTTTTATATAATATAGTGCTAGCGTTTGGAAAGTTGAAATAACAGTGGCCTGATCATATCTGGAACATAAATGACAAACTGTGATGTTAATTGGTCTCACGATTGAGAATATGCCTATCAAGCGTAGGATGGCCACAGTCACCGGCAAATGAGACGACAACCTAATTAGAGCGACTGGCGGCCATCGGATGAGGAAAATGAAAAAAAAAACGCACAAGTGCGATTTGAACCCGCATGAAGATTATACAATGGGAATTGGGTTAAATTACTATTGGATCAGAACAAACAGAAGAATCTATAAAAAGTGTATGGTCTTAAAATGATATGGTAAATATCTCAACATTCTGTGTAAAAGTTTAATTTGTTTCTATAAAAAATCTGACCTAATAGTAAATAGGTCAAGTTTGTTTGTTTGTTTGTTTGTTTGTTTATAGTAACAATTGTAAGTTTGAAAGTAGGATATTAAGAAATTTAGCATGTTATTTCAAGACCTTCTACGTTCTTGTAGGTGCTTTTTAATCTATATCTGAAGAATTATGTTCCGTTTTTTTCCAAAACCTTAAGTTTAGTCGTTTTAGAGATTAGAATGGAATGATCAATTTTGATCTGTTTTAAAAAAATATATTTTAAAATTTTAAAAGACATGTGCATTTGAGACTTTTACAACAAACTTTTTCGTGTTACGCGGTACGGTTTGCAATTTTCTTTTAATTTTTTAATTTGCCCCCTCAAATTGATTCCCATATCCAAAATTAATTTATTTACATTACACAACCGTATTTCAATCGCAAAAATAACATATAATGACTAATTTATGATTTTATCGATCCTAAAGATTTGGAGCAAATTGGCCGTGACAAACAGACATGAGATTCGTATACAGCGAAATCTAAATACTGAATCATTTCAACCTCAGTAACGAACTATTTTAATCGACGACAAATTTTTAATCCTAGTCGTCACTAATATATAGGCAAATTTTACAAACAAAGATATATTAAATTCATCTATACATGTAATACATAATATTATAAAACCATGGTGTCTGTACATTGAATATATTTGCCATAGACTGATTGCTAGTGATGCAAGGCGTGTAACGAAATGTAATAAGTATAACATTATTTTTAAAAACTTTATCTATCTGAATGGACATGCTAATTTCTAAAAGTACTAGATGAATTTCCATAGGACTTTCGCACGTAACTTGGCCATAGCTTGGAGTTACATATAGACTTCATTCAATCAATTCGGTTAACAAAAGGCAATTAATTTTTAAAAGTAATCTCCACGCGTACGAATTCGCAGCCACAGTTAGTTTATAACATTTTGTGTGTTATGCCGCAGCAAGGTAATCGCGAGATAATTTCATAACATTCAGTATTCCCACGTCTCATAAGTCTCCCGCGCACCCTCACAACTTCTTTAGCTAAAGAGCTGTTTTTCACAGTTCGAAAAGAAAGCCCGGCGATGTACCCATCCGCGCCAGATTTTCAATTCTTCCCCGGGGAATAAAAATAGGGGAGGGTTTGGGACTTCATAAGAATGACTAATGGATCCTCTCTTATCGACCTCGTCTGTCGCAGGCAGAGGCGCTGTATACCATTAGATAATATACGATAGACTCTGATTATTAGAAAGATAGACTAGCTGATGGAGATTGATGCTTCTACGTGATAGGAGTCGTATATGCTTCTATTATAAAATATTCGAATTTTTCAGGAGATTTTATGTCACATGTTCCGTTACCGAGGCGTAGGCAATATTTGTAGGGGTTGAATGATTAAATTTGCATATACCGATTGCTCATAATGAATCTTACATAGTCAGATTGGAGAAATGGAGTAGTCGAAGGTACTGGTTTGCTACAAGTAATTTTATGGTTCTTACCTTAAAAGGTAGACTTATAGCATCACTTCGTTATCTGTAAGTCTGTCTGTCTGTCAGGACCCTTTTTTCATGATTGGGTAGAATATTCAGTGTGAAATTAATATTTAATTCTTAAATCTACCATCCCCGGGAGCTGTAAAAAAAACAAACTGATAAGTCAATGCAGTACAGAAATACAAACACTTTTGCTACATATTTTCGTACTCGAAAATAAATCAAAACCTATCTAGTACTTTCCATTGATTTACAATCATGAAAACTAGCAAGAAACAAGGTCTTACAGCAAAAGTAATATCACTTATATCACGTTCTTTTTTGTTTCTACGAACTGACATTTGCAGTTGGAGTACGAATAGTGATGAAGAACGATGTATGGGAGAGAACATTTTTCAACTTCCCGTTATGAAAATTTAGTATTTTCAAAAACTAGGATATTTAAAAAGTTTTTCGTCAAAAATATCTCGAAAAAGAAAGATCTATAAATGTTTCTTAATTCCAGGAATCGATAGCGCGCCAGTGTCGGGCTCATATGTGTGTGGAATTTTCAGGATCAATTCCGATACGCACTTGTAAAGTGTTTTGCTTGTCGTTTTGAATAAGTTATATTTATTTAAATAAATTTCTGTGTACGAGTTTTCGACGTCCTTTCCTGTCATTTTTTGATCGATACTACAACTACAGAAGGCGACATTGACGTAGTATTGGCGTCAGCTTAATGTGTGTGTCTCAGAAGCTAGTATTGAATTGAATTTGGACGGGGGAAACACTTCGTCGGTGTCGAGAAAGGAAACGTAATATGTGACCGGACCTACATTATTCAATAGAAAAAGTGGTCAAGTGTGACTGGAACTCGCTGAAGAGGGTTCCGTACGATAATTCAATGCATTATTTACTGTTTTTTAATGGTACAGCTTGATTCTTCATGAACGGTTTTCAAACTTATAGTCAAGTTTATTACCATGACGAAACGGATCTATATAGAACTAATAGATATGTTGCATTACAAATTTAATCACTACAAAGCGCAAAAAAAAATGGGAATTTCAAGTATATTAAAAATAAACACCTGACTAAAAAGATCGAAACAATCTCGATAATTTAGAGATTTTTTTAAAGCATTGTTATTCTTTTTTATTTAAGTTCTTTTGTTTGTTATACAATCTCGTAGATATTGAAGCCTTTTCAAAGAATTTTGATTATTCAGCCAATGCGGGAAATTTTTCGGGATGAAGGTACTAATAGCTAACCGATCCAATGTTTTTCAAGTTTAAGAGTTGAACAAGCTTGACCCTTATCAAAATATGTAAGTTAATTTTTACATTTGCCCAATAGGGTGTAATCCTTTTAAGCTTATTAACAGTCAAAGCGAAAAAAGATGTTTCAAAAGCAACAACCCCCGTTTGGTTTTTTTTCCCCCTCGAAACGTATTAATGTCGATCGTGCAAGCCTCAATCCCTACGCCTACTCATGATTCATCGAAAATTCTAGGGTCAACAAACTCAACAGATTCTCTTTGAGCTAACTTTTCTATTACCAATTGGTTCTTAAAAAGAGCTGTCAACTCACGATTTTCTATGGCATCCACAGCACAGTTCAGTAGACCGTGGTAGACGTTGAAGTTATGGTGTAACATTACTGGTGTTCCAAGCCCGATGCATAATGTACCGATAATACCCTTTTGTTTGGATCGTCCGGTATAGATTATTAAAATAGGGCATTGGCAGGAGATTTACTTTAATATGTCGACAGCCCTTACTTAATACTGGTTTGAAGATTTGCCTAAATACGTAGTTATTGTTGAAATCCTTACGAAAAAAAAAATTCTGTGCATTATATGAGACTTATGAGAAAGAATGTTGGCGCCGTGTGGACACTCCTAATGGGTTTTTATATAAAAATAATAAAGTTTCGATATACAAGTGGCCCACACTGGCTACTCAAAATAACAGCCATTATGAATTCTCTAGCCAAGATTCGGTTATACTCCTTTATATATATTCTTATGCCAAATTTTTTGGAGTATCAAAACTAAGAAATAATTTATAATAAACCATGTTGTTTCATAGTATTATTTACTAAATATAATACACAAAGTCTGATATTTCTCATACTAAATGTACTAAATAAAATTAACATACAAATCCGGCATGTCCGAGAGATACACTGCGGGAATGATATACATATTTATGACGCGACCTTGTTTACGTCCTATCGAGCTATCTGGTACTTAGTAGCGACACTAAACTTCGTGGTTCATGATTTATCATAATATTATAGTATTGCATTATAATGCAAATGTACATTGTTTATTGAATTTCATACTTTTTGTACATACAATTGAATGTACTACAATTAAAAAGCCCAAGGAGTTCCATTGTAAAAAGTAGAAGTGCCTTTCTGTTTTTAATAAAAACTTGTATGGGTTTCATACATTTTATGAAATGCCTAGAATAATTAAGCATGAACTTGCAACAAATAAACAATATTTTAAAAAACGACACTGCGATAAATCCGGTGTGATGCTTTTTACATTGTGGATCGTTGCAGCCTCATAATAAATTGGCGAACTGTCTTCATGTTAGTTATACTGTTTTTTACTTTAGAGCAAAATGATAGTACAAAAATTGTTAAAATACGTATATATACTTAGATTCATTTGTTTAATAGCCTTTCTCTTAATGCCTATATCACTAGAGTCACAAAATATTTTTTTATTACCTACAATTTTTTTAGATTTTAGTCCTCATATTCAAATGTTATTTTTTACTCCCATAATCAAAACGAATCTATAACGAACGCCTACCATGCTTGGAGCGCGGTGGCGCGATCGCCGATAAACGCAAAAACAAATGTTATTAAAATATTAAAATTTCAAACCGATTACATTTTTTCCCCATGTTTTGTATTTAATTGCTTGAGTGTGAAAATTTTGCAAAATGAGAAAAGTGTGTTCGTTGGCCAAACCCAATTTTATTTCGCATTGTTTTGAGCAAAATTGTTTTCGAACACAGAAAATCTATTTGCATATTCGAGCTTAATACTATAAGCGTTTTTCTTGAAAACTTTAACGAATATAATAATTAGTTAATTGCTGTTTTTCAAATATTTTGAAAGGAATATCTTATGAACAAAGAAACGTATTTGAAGGAGCTTTACGGCATTTTGAAGTACTAGGTATATTTTCTGACCAGTTTCACAGCGACGTTCGTATATGTGAATGTTTTTGAACGTGTGTGCGTATGTGTATGCACGTGGGTGTCTACGTGCGTGTGCTCATCATATAAGGTTCATTATATTGGTTAAGTTTTTTCACCAGATGTACGTAACTCTAAAAACGGAGTTAATACGAATAAAAGTCGCATGCCGAGATGCCCTTGCCGTTTTATAAACAAGCCTGGTATTGGTCATTTCTACAAAGCAAATGAAAGAGTGTTAAATTGTTAGTTTCTTTTTGTTTTATTTGAACGCTTTACAGCTTGAAAATTTTTGAAATAATTCACAATTAAGTATAAATTTAGGATTTGTAAATGTAACGGGGATTTCAGCTATCGCCGCGTAAGCCCGCACCTCGGGTTGCTTCTCTTCACGAGTACACGCTTCTGATTCAGCGGATTTCTTGCGGTGTGGCGGCGATTAATGATGGACAGCGTTTTCACTTTCAGACTTCTTTATTCAGCCGAGCTTCACAATTTGACGGTTGGCTAGCAACTGTGTCGGATGCACCACTCCCACTGCATTTTATAGGTGGTGCATCCGTTGCACATGTGAGTTGCATACATTTTAATTGGGGAGGCGTGTCCATGCACTTTATTTGCATATGCATTGGCTCGCTCGCTCGTGGTTCTTCCTCACCCTTTTTATTCATGGGTGTGGGTACGGGACGGAGGACTTATATTTTGCCTCATGCCCGGGCGTCTTCTCGTCGGGGATACGACCCCGACGGATCAAGTGGCAATGGTTAGAACCATTGATTCTGGAGTCATGCCGGTACCGTCGCCGGATCGCCCGCGGGCGCTCGCGGTAGTCGCGCATGCGCAGCCAGCAGGCGGAAGGGGGGGCACCGGCTGATGGTTGATAGTCGACGAGGGTGGGAGGGAGGCGCAGCCCGAGCTGCACATGCAGCCGACCGCTGGTGGTCGGACGCTGGGGGACGCCGACCGGATCAAGGCGGCACGCATCGGTAACCCGCTAGGCGTAGATCTAACCGAGCGCGCCTGCCGATCGCTGATCAGGCTATCCACGCATCCGACGGCAGCAGCCAGGATAGCACGCGTCAGCGAGCCGCGTCCTTCAACCTCTTCGTTCTGTCCTCGGTCGCGGTGTCAATCAGGTGCCTACGCCGAGCCACCCGCGGGCGCGCGCATCGCCGCGCATGCGCAGCCGCAGGTGGAGGGGGCATCCGGCTCGATGGTTGGTACTCAACGAGGGTGGGAGGAAGGCGCAGCTCAAGCTGCACACGCAGCCGACCGCTGGTGGTCGGACGCTGGGGGACGCCGACCGGATCAAGGCGGCACGCATCGGTGACCCGCTAGGCGTAGATCTAACCGAGCGCGCCTGCCGACCGCTGATCAGGCTATCCACGCATCCGACGGCAGCAGCCAAGGCAGTACGTGTTAGCGAGCCGCGTCCTTCAACCTCTTCGTTCTGTCCTGTCCTGGGTTCGATGTCAATCCGATGCCTACACCGGGCCACCCGCGGGCGCGCGCGTCGCCGCGCATGCGCTCAGCGTCGGTTGGGGGGGGCACCGGGTTGTGACGCGGTGGTTGACGAAGGCGGGGGGGGAGGGGCACAACTCGATCGACGCATGCAGACGACCGCCGCCCGCCGGACGCCGATGAGAACGCCTACCACGTCGAGGCAGCACGCACCGGCGACTCAGCAGCAGCACCCGAAGCAGCACGCGTCAGTGAGCCGCTGTCCTCGTCTTCTCGTTCTGGCCCTCGTCCGGGTAGTATTTTCCGATCGGCGAGGGGCCCCCCGAAGCATCGGTTCACAATTAGAGTAATTGTTCCCACGATGTCCGAATAGGCGCCCCGCCGTCTGCAGCATGGTAGGCGCGCGGCGCGTCGGACACTTCAGCGTCCGGTAAAGCCGGGGGCCGTACCAGCGCGCTCTGCACGTCCGATGGCCGCGGTGCTGAGCCGCCTGCATTTTAATGAATTAGAATGCGGCGACATCAGCTTTGGTGCAGTGGTGTAAATCCGGGATCTCAATTGAGGGTAGTTAGCAGGCCGGCCCGGGCGCGGCGCGCGCGCGCGCACGCGCACGGCCGCGTTGGTTCCCGTGGGCGTCTGGCGCGACCTCGACGGTGTAGTTGCCGGAGGTTTTTTCGCACTCGCGGGATACGTGGGTATCTTGGTGAGTTGGCGTCCGATCCCGTTGCGCCACGCCGAGGCGTGCGCTGCGGGCCGCTGCCGGGAGTCAACTGAAACTGCACTGGCGCCACTAGCGCCCGAGACACCGATTAGCGGCCATGCCGTAATGACGGCCGCTTTTTAAGGCCTATCATTGGTCCTCCCCACCAAAGCACAATTTCGTATGCAAATCACACGCACATTACATTTCAAATGTTTAATTTAGCAAATACAAATTCTAAAATAAAAAACAAACAAATATTTTTCTTAAAACTAGTCCCTACCCGGGTAATAAAAAACTATACAAAAAACTCTTTAATAAAATACACACAAACATAAATATCAATTACAAAATAATTCTTATCAAGCCCGTATAAGACACAATACAATATTTCAATTATCATTAGTTGCGCGGCTGTCCGTAACAGTAAATATGGAATAAGAGAGAGGGGGATTTTTTATGATAAATGTTAGTACAAGTCTAAAAAAAATATTTTTTTTATAACAATTTATTATTTGCTAATAAAAAGAATTAAGAAGTTAATAAGAAATATACCATATATAAAAAATATACGATTATAATATCAGATATACCACATATATTAGAATTACACCATTTTATAGGAATATTATATCACATTTTTAAAATAGAAGCATGTTACACCTTACTTGTCTTTTCAAATTGTAACAGGCTTTTATTAAAAAAAATGTGATATAATATACCTATAAAATGGTATATTTCTTATCATAATTAATTCGTTTTTAACTCTATAGTTCTATTTATTAACAAGTAATAAAAGCATGTTTTTTATAAAAAAAAATATTTTCAATTTTTTAGTATTCATGATTCGAGATTTACTACGGCATATTTCATAGCGCGTAGTGGCGTTTTATTACCGAGATCCTGTAGCCAATTTCCAGCTTCGGTATCAAGGCCTGGTTATCATTTACGACCAAAGTACTCGTCAAGATAAATCAGATGAGTCTAAAGTCGATGGGATTGTGTTGTTTTATTACGGAATTTCTATGGCCACCTTCCAGCTCCATCATCAGACCCTGGATGCTATCTAGAGACAAAGTACTGTGACCAGCACTCGTTTTGACAAACGAATCATACAAGCTCAAACTTGATGAGGTTACGTCGTTTTATTACGGAGTTCTTGCGGCCATCTCCCAGCTATACATATGTATGAAAATTTCAGCGCTATCGGAAACCGGTAAGTGGATCAAATTTAAATTGCAAGATTTGATTACAGACAGACAAGTGATAGTAAATAAAAACTTGTAAAAAAAACGCGGTACACAGAAAAGTATGTACACAATGTGAACTTAACATATTATTAAATGACATTCCATACGATATTATAATTAAGAGGAAGTTTTTATGAGATCCCCAAATTCTCTATATCGTTAAATTAAATGGAAGATTATTTCAATATGAACGAACCCGTAGTTTCTTTATATATATATATAAAGCTTTTTTTTGTTTTTATATATTTATATTTCGTTTTAAATTTTTTACGCACATATATATGAAAGATTTATTAATAATAATTATCATCATTAATACTTTCATCAATTATAAATGATGATGACTGTCATAACATGAAGTCAAAAAAAATAAATAAACAAATTGATCAAGAGACAGCAGATGTATCCACATAAACGATTCATTTTAAGCTTTTAAATACGGCAACTTAAAAAAGCTTAACCTTAGGCTGGCGATAAATAGCAATTATCGACGCTTACACAGTAAACATAATATGCAGACAGGCTGTTGTAGCGTGTAGACAGCCTCGACAGGCTGCAGTGGTTATTTGTCATAAATGCCGTGTTGACTTACGCCTGTAGGCACTCATAAGCCTGCGTAAGTAAGAAGGTCAAAACACTTAATAAAGCGCATATATCTTACTTCTTTTGTCTATTAAATATAACAGATTGTGTTGAGATTGTACTTACACCTTTCAGGTGTAGTTCCGTGCATGAATATGTTTTAAGAAAAAACAAGCCTGAAATCGTATCTAGTGAGCGTTTAAGAACATAAAGCCCAGTTCATTAGAAAAATATATCTAAAAAGAAAGCTTTTTCGGTATTGACTTAGTAACAGACAATTTTAATTATTGTATAATTTGAAATAAATTTTAGGTGAAAACAAGAAATAATAATTTAAAATAAAAACATAAACTCTATTAACTAGGTTGAAGTTGAAGTGATTGCGTACAAATTATAATACGATATATTACTTACAAGAGTTTCGAAATATTTAATGTAAAATTAAAAACAAAACGGAACACGAGAGACCCACTCTTCGGGCTCCAATTAACTTTGAGGGAAGTTGTCCGACCTCTGTTGTGTAGATTCTAGCAGGTATTGAGTATATATGTCGAGAAATATCTATAAATATTGATTATCTATAAATATAAATAAAAACTCATACCTATTAATATAAAATTCAGAAAAAACCTTGACTTTAACGATTTTTAATTTGAAATACAAATTTATTTGAATTGAAATACAAAAAAAAAAAAAAAATTTCAATGTTATAAGGCACTAGGTATAGTACTATACAAAATAAATATATATTTTCGTGTAACATTACATAAAAATTAGTTCTACTTGGCTAAATATTTTATATTCAATTATAGAAGAGTGCTGTATTATAAATATAGCGTGACAATCTTAAACACTTTTGCGATATAATCATAAATATTTTATAACGCGGCAATTTTTTTTATTATACCTTTTTAAAGAACTCGCCATAAACGTTTATAAGGAATTGCATACGTCTAAATCTGTTTTAAAAACATATTTATCGGACCACACCAGACACTTCTTCGACATGCGATAGTGCATCTTTCAGCTATGAAAACTCTTTTCCTTTGAGTTAAATTTTTATCTTGGAGGCAAAAAAATCCATATGGCTCCTATACACAGACTCTAAGGAGGGCAACCTACATATTTTAGCGGTGTGCTGTCCAAAAAGTCTCTTGCTTTCAGCTCCGAGTGCAAGGACACGATGTCGTGGTGAAACCTTAGTCAGTCCATGGTGATTGATTACTTGCTGCTCACAGCAGTAAAACCTTCTATCACACATTCATTTCATACAGAATAACACATTTTTAAAAAGCTAGAACTCGTAAGAGTAACGACCTGTCGACGAAAGAAAACTCGAGATCAATATTTTCCGTGTACATCTTCCTCGCTTAACTTCGGCAGGCGTTGGTTCATTTGAAACAGTCACACTATCGACCGACCCTTTGTTTTGTGATGGTCCTGATAATTCTATGATTCTCCTTCTGTAATTATACCGTAAATACGCCGAGACGAGCTTGCTTTAAATATTATCATAATGGTACGGCAGCTTTTTATCTCAATCTGCTTTTAAGCCTGCGTTAGATGGTGCGGTACCCAGTCGGTAGTTATGCTCGTTACATAAAAATGCCTATGTTTAATTTCACATAACCTTTCCCATCTAATCTGCAGTATGTGCTGAATTTTCTCGTATTTACTTCAATTATTCTCTTGAATCAATTTCTTATTTCTAGCACGTTTCCTTCTGTAACAAACGTTAAGGGGTGGCCGTTTCTTTTTTCTAGACTCCTGGATCACACGATACCTTCCTAACGCTCAACCGAAGCACTTTTTTTGTTTACACTCATTAAAGGATAAGTGGTCACACAAAAAGTGCCCTTCGCTTAAACGAAATCCTGGATCCGCGCCCGGACTAGACAACGCTTTGGTTCATTAAACCAGCGGCAAACATTCGCTTTAGAAGGGCTTTTGTCTTTCGACGTCATTCCGAGTCGATACTTCTAGTTTTATTCGACATTTAAGAATATGCGAAATGGCTACGCGAGAATGTTCTCGTTATAGGTACATTTTTCAGTTAGACAGAATATTTTAATTTAGTGGTAAAAAAATGGAGAGAGAAATTTGAATCAGAAATGTCTACATTTTTTCTCTTAAATAATCTAATTTTATAAACCAGTAAAGCTAGCCAGTATTTCTTTGTAAAAGGAGTTTCTTGCAAAATATATATATATATATAAATATATATATATATATATATATATATATATATATATATATATATATATATATATGCTGTTAATTTCCTTTAGAATAATCTAAGTTCCGGTTTAAATTAAAAATGAATAAATAAAGGGATGTTTTATAGTCGGCCTACACATCCAACTTCTACAATTTTCTTTGAAGACGTCCTTGAGTAAGATTCAAGTATTTAGAACATATACCTAAATAAATGTACCTATATCATCATAAGATATGCTCCGAATTCTAGTCGAGACTTTTTGTTCGATTTACGTTCCCAAACATATCCGTTTATCCCCTGACGTTTCACGAATTTATAAGAGTTAAATGCCCAAAAATCAACACAATTCATTAAAACACCACTCCTTCCATGAGTAAATATTTCCCGTAGTACCTTTGTTTTGGTAACGTCCATAATGAGTGTTTTCGATTGTATCGCATGCGCTTATCCATACGGGATGTGTTACATATGTACAATGACATAAAAAAGAAAATATTCATTTTATGAGCTTTATATGTTATTAATGTCGTTTTTTTCTAATTTTGCAAATACAAACCCATTTGTTTTGACAGGCAATAAAGTTTATTGCTTTAATTCCACAATAAAAGTATGTTAACGAACTATACAGGGCAGTGAGGAAGAAAGGAATTTAAAGGTTGTGTAGTAAAAACATATATGAAACCGAGGCAGTTGTCGACGCGACATCGATTTAAATAGAATGTAATCTTATAAAAATATTAATATGAACTCCAAATCAGGAACACCTATATTTATGCCCACAGTGTCAACGACTGTATAAGCGTTTAAAGATAACATAAATAGAACACTCAATAAATATATGCTAATGGTTATCTGTTCGCTACACTAGGGGTAATTATTAGATCGGGGAAAAAGTTTTTCCGTATTTTATATACAAATTCAAGGTAATATTTATTATATTCTATTTACATTTCCTCATTATATATATTATTTTGTAGGTATTTAGGTACGTAGGCCATTATGTAGGTAGTGATATAATCCCATTGCTGTACTTTGTAGCTTTGATCAAAAAATTACGACAAGTAATTTCGACAGTCCTCTCTTGATATTAACGTAACACTGCCTAAATAATTCTAAACAGATAGATGAACAGGTGAAAATCTGAGGGTACAAGGTCAGGACTATATGTTAGACGTATTAACACTTCTCAAATAAACTTTCTCGATATTTGCTGATTAGCTAAAAGTGTGTGTGGTCTGGTGTTATCATGGTGAAAAACCACACCCTTTCTGTTGATCAATTACGACCGTGTATCCTCTATTTCTTGTTTGAGTCTCATCAGTTGTTGGCAGTAGAGATCCGAATTGATGGTTTTTCCTGCCAGTAAAAGCTCATAACGCATAATGCCCTTCTGATCCCGCCATACATATAGCATCGACGTATTGCGAGTTAGTCTGGGTTTCGCTATAATTTGTGAAGCTTTCTTGCCTTTCGACCATAATCTATTTCAATCTGTCTTATCATAAGTGATCTATTTTTCATGACCATTTGTCAATCTTTTCAAAACTACGTCCGTTTCGTCAGTACATAAATGAGTAGACGATGAATTAGATTTCTTTCAGTGAGCACGTGCGGGACTCGGGTACCGAGCTTTTTTGTTTATCCATCTTTTTTGAAATGGGTTTAATCTGTTTCATGGTCAATTTACAACTCTTCAGCTATGTTTTAAGAACTAAGACGCCGATCTTACTCTACTTTTTTCAAAATGGCATTGACTTTACCCGTGACAGATTGATCAAAGCGAGGTTCATTTTTGACATAAAAATTACTAGACTAAAATTGCTTAAACCAGTTTTGTGCTATTATTACCGACGCTGCATTAGGTCCATAAACGTCACAAATTTTTTTCGCGGCTCGTGTGGTATTTTTCTGTTTTTTGTTATAAAACTTCAAAATGTATCGAATTTCTACGTTAGATTCACTTATTTTTGTTGTCAGAAAAACAATAGAAAATGGTGGGACACAGTTTTTATCTTTTATTTTTTTTTTCTAAAATGTTAACTGTTTAATAATATCAACATTAGCCAGATACAAAAAAAAACAATCAAAAAGATTCAGCTGTAACTTTTTACTTATGAAATATCTTTTTTATTTTAAAAAGGAAATAGTTCACTTTTTAAAATGTCAATTGACAATAGTCTATTAAAGACAAACCACACATTAATTATATTCAAATAGTAGCAGCAGGTTACTAGTATGCTTTAAGGACTTAAATATTTTCCCCGCGCATTGCGATTCTTTGACACTTTCTACGCTAGATCATTGTGTTGGGTATTAGAAATGTTCCAATGCGCAGATTAATTCAGATGGTATTTCTTTGTTGCTTAAAAGAAATTATGAAAAAAATTGTTATAAACGTAAAGAAACATTATGTTACTACTTCAAGTCATTATTAAATAAAAATTATTAAATATAATTGTTACGGACAGCCGTGCTCCTAATATTAATTTATAAATAAATATATATGATTACATAAAAACGGACTTAGGTTAAGGATTCTCTTTTGTGTTTTATTTTATTTTATGTGTAATTAAATAATTTAAATAGTTCTCTCATTACTATCCGGGTAGGGATTAGTTATTAGGAATTGCTTATAAGTATTTTTTTTTGTATTATTCAATTTGTTTTTAGTTTATTTATTGTTTTGTTGACTTCATTGTGTGTAATTTGTATTTAATTTTAAATACAAAACTATTGTAATGCACATATGAGTTGTATATAAAATTGTGCCTTGACCAGAGGACCAATAAGAGGCCGAGAACTGCGACGGTCTATACGATACGACCGCGAATCGGTGTACCGAGCGCATGTGGCGCTCATATGTAAAATATGCGAAGTGCATGGTCACGCCCCCTCTAATGTAATGTATGCATCTCATACGTGCAGATGGATGCGTCATCTATAAATTGCAGCGGAATTGGTGCATCTGTCTCAGTCAGTTTCAGCACTGAGTCAGTCAGTCTGGTCAGTTGATCCGGTCGGTCTTATACACAAGCTCTATCAGTTAGAGCTCCCAGATCGTTTTGTTTTAATTATCCACCATTACATTAGCAATCGCCACTTCTCTTTCAGACTGGACAATACGTACTCTTCAATGAAACCTATCAGAGCTGGAGTACCTCAAGGCTCCACGCTTTCTCCACAGCTGTACCCCGCGTACGTAAACGACATACCGCGTCTGTCGACAGGCGTCCAACTCGTGTTGTTCGTAGACGATACTGCGCTTTATTTTAGGTCCAACAGCATAGGGAACATTCTCCCGAGATTACAGAGAGCCACTGACGAGCTGACACAATGGCTCCGACTCTTAAGAATAGACGTCAACCCTGAAAAGTCAGCTTCAATAAACTTCAAGTATAGTCCACATAAGGTGCAGTTTCTAGTACCTTGTGATACCCCCAGTTTACGTATATTATTAAATCAACCAATACCGTGGCGACATCACTATAAATATTTAGACATCACAATCAATAAGCATCTTCTTTTTAAAGATCATACTGATCGTGTTAGAAAAATAGCACTATTTTACCTATCCCGCTTATACAGTGTGATAGCTATGGAAAGTAAAATGTTGTTACGTAAAAAACGTACGATATATACGATGTGTATCAGACCTGTCATGACTTACGCAGTCAGTTTTTGCTCATGTAAAGCCTGATTTACTTTATGAACAGCGAAAAGTACAGAACAAATTCTGTAGAAGAGTAGCTGACACACCATGGTACGTCAATTACTCTGTGCTTCATCGGGACCTAGAGCTCCCTACTATTTCCAAATTTGTGAAGGACACATCAGAGCGTTACTTCGATATAGCGAGTAGCCATCCGAATCCCTTTATTAGTTTCGGCCGTATCATACGAGCCACCTCCTCCACATAATTTTTGTAGAAGACTACGGAATGTCCTGATAGATCCGTCCGACGATCTCACAGTCAAGGTGGAAAAATTTTTAGACAATTCTATAATTCTATAATTATTCAATAATAAAATGGCTATTGTTTAGGGGTAGGGGTTTCCCAAGTCATAAGAACCTGTAAAAGTCATCATTCCGGTGCGTTCTCAGCGCCTCCCGGAACTCCCCTCTGAAGTTTCAGTCCGTACTGTAAACTTTACGTGACTTCCTATGCCGAGGTGTCGGCTTAAAAGTACATCCATAGGGCAGTCACGCGTCGATGGCATCCCTATGCCGAAACAGCCGCGTTCCCGATGAAGGAGTCAAAGCCTTTGGTTTTCTACATTGCAGCCATAAGTTGTCCAGGAGGTTTTTAGTCCGTGAGAGTCGGACACACCTGTGTGCCCGGGACACAGACGGCCCCTAATGGATTTTTCTCATCCTTCCCCATCTCGTACGGGGAGAACTACAAAAAAAAAACAAAAAGTGCATCCGTCATATGACCTTACTGCCAAGGTTGAAGAATTAAATAAAGTTCTTGAAAATTTAATGGAATAGGAGTAGGTCTCTAATTCAGTCAAGCTTCAATGGTTTAACTCCCGGGGTGCTCTCCGCATATCGGTGTCACTCAGAGGTATCCATCCGTGTTATGACCTCTCGTGATTTCATAAGCAGAGGAGATTCGAGCGGACCACCTGTAGGAGAGTCACGCACGACAGCATGTGTATGTCGATCGGTCGCGCCAGATAAGTTGACTACAGCGTTTGGCTAACAGTAGAAGCCACAATCATGTTTTCCGGGGGTTTATTAGTCCGTGAAAGTTGGACACTACCCATACACGTGGGTGCGTGGGTAACTCATTAGGTTCTTTATTCCCTTCTCCCCGCAAGAATAATTAAAAAAAAAAGTGCATCCTTCGCAGTTCTGCTCCGATCGCCACTTGTAAAGCTCGTGCTACAATAAACAAGTCTGAACATCGAAACCATGTCCATCATTTTGCCCACACACCGCAAGAATCCATACTCCGAGGCGACTGTAAGGAAATCCAACGTGCGGGCTTACGCGGCGGTACTCAAATCGCCGTTACAATAATTTTAACGTAAAATGGCTTCAGATGCTTATTATAAATTGTCTAGTTTTATTATGGCTAGCTATTCGTAAAAGCAGTAAAGAAAATATAAGTAATGCACATCCCAATTAATATTAAGAACCCCATACTTTTTTACATTAGTTCAATTCACATTCAAAAGTATTTTATTTTGCTTTCTAGTAGATAAAAGTGTATTTTTTCTCAGATTTTTCAAAAAATATTTTAATTATTACATTTTAATTCAGTAATGTTTGTCTTTTGGTTTTATTGTACTATTTTAATCATGTACAGTTTCATAAACATTTTCTTATTGTGTTTTAAACAATATTTTTATTTATTGGGGTGGAATGCAGTCTGTTATTACGTAATAGCATTCGGATTTGGGCTCGTGAAAAAAATGAAAGCCTGAAGTCTAAGCTTGAGGGGATTACTAACAGTCATTGAGAAAATCCACTTTTCAGCTTTCGGCTCCATAATAAGACTCTCGTCGCAAAACGGAATGTGTTAGACTTCTCGAAACAACCGAATAGGTTCAAACTTGCAGAGTTTACTGGGCAGGCAAGGTAGGCAATTAATAGTTAAATCCTTTATATATTGTTACAATTTTTGTTTACTAAGTACAACTATTGTTAGTTAAGTATATAACATTATGAATTAAAAAAGCTTATCCAGTAAACTTGCGTTCTACCACAGTTCGTCGCTAAGTCTTCTTTTCCACATAAGATATCCAAGTAATTGATTGAACTAATTAATTACACTTGGTAATCACCAAGTGTTGAACAACCAAATATTTATTTTTGTTTATTTTTTTATTTTATTGAATCTGAAGTACACTAATTTGTCTAAATTTGGGTAGACCTCACTAAACGTACTGTCCATAAATCGCATCTTTACTGTAAGCCGTTAAGGAGTTTCATTGATCATAATATATTCGACTAGGACAATTACTTGACCATAACGACCTTACGGTAGAGGACTCAAATATCCGGATAGCCTATAAAAGATTCGGCCGATTATTGTTAATTTGCTCCAAACAATTGAAGAGTTCCGTAACTTTGTCATGGATCCCATAATCCGAACCTAACCACACTATCATTAAACTACCTTTGAAGTAACATCCTTGCCAATAAGAAAAGAATCAAGGAAATCGGTTAGCGTGATATTCAGTTATTCGTCCATTTGTAGCGCACATACTTAATGCAAATTTAAGATTTATATGATTTTCTCATAGATTCCATTGTCAGAAATGAACCAAATTAAAATGGGACCACACGGAAAGCATCAGCTTTAAAATAAAAATAAAAAAAAAATATTAAAATCGGTTCACTCAGTAGAAAGTTCTGAGGTAACAAACATGAAATAAATACAGTCGAATTGAGAACTTCCTTCTTATTAATTTTGAAATCGGTTAAAAAGTGGTCAAACGAAACGCTTTAAAAAGATCAACAGTTCATTTTCAATAGAAATAATCGACAGTTCGGTAAGCCGTTGTTGTCTCTGGGTATTGAGTAAATGAGTATGTCTATCTAATAAATTATCATCGTTCGGCAGAAGCGCTATTTGCGGAATGGCGACAATCCACTGGCCAGTCGTAAAATTTGGAGAAAATTGTTAGCAAATTATTTTCATATAAATATTCTATTACTTTGCACACGTGGAGATTGTAAAATTCAAATTATGTGTATACACATTTTAACTTATTTATCAGTCGATTTAAATTAAAATTATGGGCACAGTAAATATTTTATTAGTACAGTAAATATTTACAGTAAATATTCATTGAGCAGAGTATCAGGGAAAACGTTACAGAATCTACTAAAATTTTCAGATGATAGTACATCAAAAAGTTTTATATAATGTTAATAAATTTAATTCTATAAATTTCGATATCATTTTTAATTATATCAATTAATATACGTTTGTGTGACTTTTATAAGTTTGATGTCGTCTACATTTCGTTTTCTTTCAAGCTGACCACAAATGCTCACAGTATTTTTACAAATTTCCAAGAATTATGATTTTTATTTTTAAAATTATAAATTTATATATTTTTCGCACGTAGTAAGCTATGTCAGTTTTTTTTTTGTGATACTACCTAAATCGTAAATAATATCTGTTTCAGCTAAAAAATTATTATAAACATCCAAAACATAAAAAGTAAAAAGGAAAAAGATCTTCTGTATTTTTGTAGATGTGGAATAAGTTTATGAGAGAATAAAAAGGATTGTTTTATGAAGAATCTTATCCATCCATGGTGTGAGTAGCAGACTGATACAGTCACTACAATTTCTGTTCAGAGGCTTCAGTGTCTGCCTCAGAATAAACAGGCATACATTGACTGGTTTGACATCGTCAAGTATGTCACATAGGGCTGTGTAGTTTCGCTTAGCTATTCGACGCATGTGTAGCTGCCTGTGTGATTTGAATGAGTATGAGTGTGGACTGAGAATAGATGAGCTATCTGTTAAAAGTTTCCTGTACGTACGCCGACGACCAAGTAATTCTTGCCCCTTTGGCGTGGGAGTTGCAGGAGATTGTACTTAATTAAAATGAATGATTCCGTTATAACAAAAGGTATGGAAATAAATGTCAGCAAGACTAAGGTTATGGTGTTTGAAATAAGTGATAACTCTACAGAATGAGATATATATACACTTTTTTAGTCTCTCGCCTATATATATAGGTAAGAGAGTAAAAAAGTGAGAGTTTGTATACTTGAGTAATCTGTTTATAAATGATGGTAAACATGACAGAGATATCGGAATGTAATTGTAAATAGTACCTCACAACAAGCGTGTTTGTCTGTTAGTAATGGCGTTCTAATCCCTTCTCTTATGTACGGTAGTGAAAGATGGGTATGTCAGAAGAAGAATCGATGTAAAATAGATGCAGTGAAGATGTAGTCTCTGTTTATTATTTACGGAGTGTCTTTGAAAGATAAATGTAGAAACAGTGATGTCATATAGCGGTTTGGTTTGAAAGAACATGTCTTGACTGGAATAGAAAAAGGTATGTTGCTATGGTTTGGACATCTGGAAAGAATGAATGAAAGTAGACTAACAAAACATATTTATAGAGCGAATGTGTGTAATGAGAAGGTAGGCAAGGGTCTCCTTAGAAAATACCATCAAGTTCAAATTGGTGGCGTATTAAAAAAGGGTCATATTTTAAGCACCCGAACCCGACGATCGTGCATGAAAAGATTGATGGATGTCATTGAAGCAAAAGTGATACGCAAAGTTCATACCAGGTGAAAACGTACAGTTTTAACCTACACTTTGGAGAATAGCTCGGAATTTATATAATTATAATTAAAAATAAATTCTTTTATACGATGCAACAATTACGACGCTTAAGTCAAACTATCACCGTCTTAGATTTCGACCTAAAGTCGTCAGTTATTTGATTGAAAAAACCTATCAAGTTTAAAATATCTTTAGAGAATCTTCTTTATAGGTTCTATTTAAAATACATAAAACATAAAATAAATTATACGAATTAAAAAACCAACGTCTTTCGACGACGTGCAGTATATTAATGAATTGGCCGTAATGAGTTAATATTTTCGTACTATTAAAAAACAAAATCGACTAGTGCTGATGCGTTGACATGATTTATAAAAAATCAAATTTATATATGAGAAGAACACTAAACAATAACGGTTAATGGACAACGTTCTTTGCTTTTATTAAGAAAATGTAACTGCTACTGTGTCATATGCCTGAGTTATCATTTTCGATAAGCAGTCATATTCTTCGAGGACATGCAAAGTGCTAAACTCGGTGCAATAGCTATAGGATCCAAATTGACATTCTCTTATATTATAAATCCGTGGACTATAATTGCTTCAATGTCTAATTCATATTGGCTAATTAAACTTATTTCGATGTGTATTTTATTAAAAGTATGTAATACTCATTACGACTCTAAATGTTTCCTTGGTTGTTAGTGTTTCTCAACAGTATTTGTTAAATTATGCAAATCAATAACCCATGAATATTCCAAACCAATAACCAGAATCATAACCGCGAAGAAAACAAATAGAAAACAAAATAGCCTATTCCTCTGTTTGCGACCAGTCAGTCAATTAAATATTTCGCAATATTTATTATTCATTTTTCTGGTTACGTTTACTATATTTTGAGTCAAGTTTATATTTGGTGTCCATCTGACAGTTTTAATGATTTGGTATTTTTTTTGTATAATAAAACTCATTATATACATTCGCATTACTCTTTAATTTTAATAAGCAAACACTTCCGTTACAAATATGACCAAGGTAAGTAAATATTTTCACTAAAATGCACAACAGAACCATAAAGGTTGATGTTATTAAATTATGTTACGTGAGTTTAATTGATTTATGTTTTGCATTAAATTGATTTTTGTATAATAACTTGATTTTTTAACAATATACAAATACAGGTAAGGGCTTTATGCCTTTACCATGTTTTCGAGCATTGAAAAGTTCCACTATCCACCTCCCGGCACATTATTAGAATTTTGTCAACCAACTGTAAGATATCCGGATCGTTAAAGACAAATGTGTGTATTAGTAGTCATATGAGTTATTCTATTAATTTCCCGGTTGTATCATGAGCTCGATATCAAACTATTGTATTATCATCAGGATTATATACATTAGCAATGTTTAAAACAGATGCAGTAATTAAAAGTAGGTTAAAATTTACTCTAGAATCGTTCATGTATTTGTTTGTTAGTGACATTGGTTAATAAAAGCTTGTAAAAATCTCAGTTGCCTAGGGTTCAAATGCGAGACTCCTGCATAGCAGGCCGGCGTATTGACTATTATTCTGTAAAATTAAATCGCTTGTGGATAGGCATTTTCTAAAACGAATGTCGGTCACATGTGCATATTTTAAAATCAAAACATTTTTTTTGAGAGCCTCAATAAAACACCACAAGCGCAATAATACGATCACAGTAATTATATATTACTAGATAAAAAAATCTCCCTGAAATGTAAACACTGTATTGAAAACGAAATTTTTAATATTTTTCTTCTATCGCACTCTCCAGATTTCTCATGATAGATCAAAGATAAACCTAGCATTGTTAGTAACGTGTGGCAAACTTAGTGCTGTTACAAAAAGTATAAAAATCGCCGGTGCTGACAAGTATGTTGATCTAAAGCTAAGAGCGTTATGTCGTTCATTGAACGACAAATTGACAATGTGTTTTTTTTTTAATTTGAGCCTAATGAAACCACTACCAGTTTGATTTAGTGGACGACTTCATTTCTGATTTCCTTTATTTAAAAAAAAGAGATCGTGCGCATATGTGATGGAGTGTTTCAAATCTAAAACGAATATTCGTGAACGTAACGAACGTGTGCGACGAACACAACGCGATCTGTAAGGTAGTGTCTTCCACTATTCCGCTAGTGAAGATGCAGAAGTGAAAGAAGAATAGAATTTTTTTTCTCGTCGAGTGTACGCAGTACGTATTGCGTCCCCGTTCCGCCCGCGGCCCGCCAGCGCGCAGCCGCTCGCAACAATAGCCGTGGATGAAGTCTCCCGCCGTATACATCTTTTATTCTCCTCTCTCGCTTTTGATTGTGTCTCTTGATGTTGAAAAGTAACGTCCTGTATATGCGGAGGTATGACGCTGACGGGTTTATTATGCCGGCGGTGACGTTATTTATTTGCGAAGGTTTTGATTAAATTCGCGCGAAATTATGAAATGCGTGCGTTATAAATTCTTTCACGTAATGGAGAGATAAAGGTATGATCTTTTTAGTAACTGCAATTGTTGCCCCAATTTTAAAAAATTTTGTTCCTATGTACGAGTGTTTATTTTTATGCTATTTATGTACATTTTTTGAATAAACTTATGCCCATTTTACAGAAGGGTAAACAGAGACTACAGATCTCCACGTGGTGTGAAATTTGCATATTTCGCTTGCTATCATCCGTTAATCTTATCACACAAACTCGTCGGTCTCGAGTGATTTAAATTTGGTCCATTGCTATTATGCCACCAAAGTGATCACCATAAAAATTTTCAGCCCACCTTTGCCGATACTTTCATCATACACATTCGGTATATAGATTAATTTCGTCGGTCTACTTTCATTCATCCTTTCCAGATGGCCAAACCACCGCAACATACCTCTTTATAATTTACTCGTATCTTATTTCAAACTACACCACTCTTTGATATCACTGTCCATACATATATCTTTCAAAGATAGAGATTTGTAGTGTCAGTATACTTTTATTCGTTCTTTCCAAGAGGACATACTACCGTAACATACAATTTTATACTCTAGTCACTCCAACTTATTTTAAACCACACTACTCTCTGATATAACTGTTCCTATATGCATCTTTAAAAGATAGAAATTTGTCTTGTCAGTGTACCTTCATTCATTTTTTCCAGAAGGTTAAAATATTGCAGTATACAATTTTATACTGTAGTCACTCCACCTTTTTTTAAACCACACCACTCTCTGATGTCACTGTTTTTAAATATATCTTTCAGAGATAGAGATTTGCAACATACTTTCACTCATTTTTTCCAGAAGGCTAAACTACCGCAACATACAATTTTATACTTTAATCACTAAATCTTCTTTTATATTACATCCCTCTTTGAGATCATCCATTCTACATCTATCCTTCAACGACACTCCACACATGCAGGAATCGTTACTTCACTGCATTGATTTTATTTTGACTGTTCTTCTGCCATATCCTACTTTTGTTACCGTACATAAATATTGGGATCAGGATCCCGTTATGAGTATCCAATCAGGCTTGTCGATGACGCTTTCATTATTTTCCCGGTATCACTCTCCCGCCAACATCTTTCTCATGTATATATATCTACTAATTTATGATTTTTCTATTTGAAATAAAAAGAAAATCATCTCTTGAACAGTGTGTGCTATTTTTTTTTTGTTTATTTGTTTATGTAAACAAAAAATTTTTGTTATAGCCGTATCTACTTGATTGAATGTGTTCATTTCCGTGTGAGGCCGATGTCCACATTTTGAAATATTTATCGAGAACATATAAATAGATAATTATGTCCAACAACGATATCAACTTAATACAAAGTAAATAGATAGCGAAAAGGAAAACATACATTTGTTTGCATCATGTTGTTATTTTATATACACATCAATTGTACGTACCGTTATTGTTTATTCATATATATTAGGTTGGGGAAAACATTTTTCGTATTTTATAAGTAAAAAGTTGCAGTAAGATCCCTTTGGTTGCGCTGTTGATATCTGGCTAGTTTCGATACCATTATATTTAATTGTATCAAATAATTGACATTAAAAATGAAATATAAAAAGTAAAAAGGGTGCCACCCCATTTTTGTATTGTTTTATTGTTCGCCAAAATGAGTGGATCTAACGTAAACATTAGATACATTTTGAAGTTTTATTACTGAAAAGGGAAAAATGCGACACAAACCGCAAAACATAAATTGTGAAGTTTATGGATCTAACTCAATGTCGGGAAGATTAGTACAAAACTGGTTCAAGCGTTGTGTCAATCGTGTACTCATTTCCAATTCTCCACTGAAACGTAACAAAACCAAATTATTTATTATGAGCTTTTACAGCCGGGCAAAACCATCAATTTAAAAAAAAAAAGGCTAGATTTGATCAACAGAAAGGCTGTCGTTTCTCACCAGACCACACACATCTTTAGCCACTTAGAAAATATTGAGAGACTTTGGCTAGGAAGTGTTGATGAATCCTATATATAGTTCTGACCTTGCACCCTCAGATTTTTATCTGTTTTGGTCTCTTTAGAATTCTTTAGGTAGTGTTAGGTTAACATCAAGACAGGAAACAACTTGTCTTAGTTTTTTGATCAGAAGTCCCAAAATTTCTGTAGCAATGGAATTACGTCACTACATACAAAATGGCAACAAGTTGTTGTCCAAAATGGTACATATTTATCATAATTAAATTTAAATGAAATATGATGAAAAATTGTGTTGACTTTGTATATAAAATACGAAAAAACATTTTCCAAGATCTTATATTAAGCTAAATACGACTAATTGACTGACTCAACACGAGGTCTCTGCAACTATAGGCCCGATTAACTCGAACCTTGACATAGTTATTCTTTTCGGGACGAAGAGGTTCACTAAAAATGAATTTTACGCAATTGCTATCCAAAAAAAAGTTTTAGCCATTTAATGTCGCGGGCAGAGTCGTGGGCAAAAGCTAAAATATATATCGCATGTAACAGGTGATATTCGCTTGTAAGCAACTATTATAAAATATTTTGTTGTAAAATAAATATAATATTTATATATTCAAATTGTTGGAATTCTAAAAATGTTTAACGAAATATTCTTATCGTGTGTTGCTATAACAAAACAGGACTGTTATCAGCAGAGTGTCTGCGAATTTATTTGTTATTTACTTTATTATGTCTTTGACATTCGTGTGAATTTTATTTAAGGTTGAGGGTGATTAATCATTGTTCAGGTTGTTGTTTGAAAAATCTCATTTTTTCCTTCTAATTTTTAGTTTATCATATGAAAACTCTCGTGTGACAAGAATAAATAGGAAATTAAATGTTTTCGATAGATATGCAAACAGACTACGAATATATTTTTAGAATTTTAATACATTATACAAAATAGTCGAAGAGTTAGAGTCTTTTTTCTTAATTTTTAAGTAAAATTTATCCGTGTTACTTTATTTAGAATGTTTTTACTGATGTTTTTGAAAGAAAGGATTATTAAATAAATTAATTTTATGTAATTCAACTTAAATCCGTTTTAAGTAATTATATTTTCTCTTGAATAAATAAATTAAACTCAACACAATTTTTTATAAATATTTCATTTATATTTCGAGGGAATAAATCACTTCTCAGGATTTACCCTGGTACATTTTAAACGCATAATTTTTAAACTTCAAAATGAAATATACGAAGGCGGGCTTTTTCAATATTAAGAGCTATAAATCAAGAGCTACAATGTGGGTCAAGTTTTTCCGACCTCATCTGGCCCCGTCTGCCCGAGCGCGAACTACAATACGCGCACGCCGGCGCGGAGCTGACTCGTAACATTTACTTGGCCATACTAAATCTCGATACTGGCTTTACTCGAATAGTGTGAGCTATATTGTTTGTGATTCAGTATACTGCACCTTTTATTTTTTCTCTATAAGTAAGTGTAACATATGTAAATAAAACATCGTTCTGTAACAATGTTTATTGTTAATTATTTTATAATACCAAAAAACACTTTAAGCATGTCAATTGACAGGACTTTTGATTTAATGATTAATAAAATATAAGATTTATTGAAATTAGAAAAACACCGTATTCACGTAAATATAATTATAGTTATTTTTCATAAAATATTCTTTTAACCGTTATGCCATACATATTAAATAAATTCCATCTATTTGTTACAGATCGACAAGATAATTTATTTTTTGCAAATTTCATTTATAAATCATCTACAATTAGATTACAGAATACGATAATCTCAGATAATTATGAAACAATAATCATTCGCTCAAAAGAACGTTCAGGTATAAATCTGAATTAAATCCATTACGAATAATTGGAAATATTCGGACAGAACGAACACCTTACGTGGACTCTCCGCAGCTTCAGAGGGGTCAGCTTCGAGCTCGCCCCGCGCGCGCGGGCGCATTTTTCGTCAAAGTCAGCCGCCGCGGCCGGGCCGATACGCGGCGCGATCCTTCCGCTTTCGATTCGATTTCGCCAAATTTAATTTAAAATAATTTGGAGCCGGCGCGGCGCCGTAATCCGATAACGGCGGTGCCCGGCGTCGATAAATTACGCCTCGCCAATTAAACCCTCCCGAGTGGCGCTTCCCTCCCCCCCCTCGCTTCGTCCCCGCGACCGCCTGAGACTCGGATAATTGCCATTTTTTATTCACATATTTGGAATTAGTTTACGAATACGCCGCTCTCTCGTCGCTGTCGCGCTCGCGTCAAATTAAATTCGACCTCTTCTTGTTCAGCGCCACTCTCGCTACAAAAGCGAGCAGGTAGAAATATTGCGTGTAAGCCGAAAAAAAAAATGGAATGTTCGTCTCAATCAAGACCGAGTTATTGATATGGTCTCGATTGACACGAACATTCGATTTTTTTTAGAGCGAAGATAGAATCCCAGATTATATAATCTACCATATCAGTTGGAATTTGTCAAATTAATCTGGCATGCTCTCCTGACGACTGCCGGAATCGGATAATTAACATTTTTAATCTAATCTAAATCAGTACAATTAATTTTTAATGATGTGATTTAATAAGTTCTCGTTTGCTATTCTTTCAGCTCCCAATCACAAAATGTGGTCATACAAATTAAGTAATTTAAAGAAATATTAAAGTAATTAATGAAATAATTTCAAAAAACAATTTTTTATAACTGATTGATTAAATCAATATCGTAGAGTCCCAAAAAGCTTAACAATGGAACTAAAAACATACATTTTCAAAGGTTTAAACACTTTGATTTACTTTATCGCTCAATATTCACTACATAGTCATAAAAAAGATGTAAAAAAAAACGATAGTTTTTGCTTTTCGAGAAATTCTTGAAAAAAAAATGTAAAACGGTTGATCCTGTAGGCCATCCCAAAACTTCCTGCTATGATATTTATTGATTTTGAGCTTCTCACACACACACGCGCGCTCGCACACGTACACACACACACATAACACACTCATACCCACACACTCCCTCTCAAACATACACAAAGAGAGAAAGAGATAATCATATACACATATACACAGAGACATATCGGCATAAATAGGAAAATGATAATTTTCTTAAGAGGAAGTTAAACAATGCTATTTTTTACCTCTTTAAAATAAGATATCTTATGAAAGCGTTGTTGGGTCTTGCTCTGCTTTAAAGCAGTTAATACAGTTTTCTAAGCAAAAAATAATACCACGTTATTTTGAAAAATTCCCTATTTTATAATTTTACTTTAACGGTATTTCTCGAACGAATCATTTGATTTTGGTGCAGTTTAAAAGCTTCACCGATTTTTACTTGTTTTCATTATTGGCACGTTGTTCGTCACGGTAATTAAAAGAATTTGAAATTTTACAATTTACAATTACAAATGTACAATTTTATAGAATAGTTTTTCTAAATTTACAAATAATTGGAAATCTTCGATTTCCATAGCGAAAAATTAAAAAAAATATTCTCCTTTAAGATTTGTTTTCTATGACGATACGAACAAGATTACGGTTCGGTGAGTTTAAATGTTTTGACAGAATTGACTTTTGAAGCTGTAATTTTTTACGCCTCCAAAGGTCCTGTAGATCTTAGTGTTTCGTACTGATTTTAAATTGATGGTTTTATCCGTTCCTGAGAAAAAGGACTAAGATAGACGGACAGGACTTGACAACCCTAAAATAGCAATTTTTGAATTCAGTAATATTAATCTATTAAGAGTAACATGTACAATCATTTATATTTAATATTCGCTTTATATTACTAAACAAACAGATGTTATTTATTTTTTCATTTTTTGAAATGCGATGACCAGACAGCATTTATAATTATTATTTAGAATTAATATAACACAATACCTTGTACTGATTTAACGAGCGTAATCCTATAAGAGTTCCGTTTTTTGTAGGCTGTACGGAACGCTAAAAATAATTTATTGCTACGGATATCAAAAAAATACTCTTAAATGTACATACATGGGTATGAGATATACAATATGGGAACAGCACTCACAAGCTGAATAGTTAAAAGTACTAAATTATTCCCCTACAAAAATATTCGAGACAACTATCCTAAAAGACGTTTAAAATCTTATTCGCTTCTGAGTTCTTTAAATTTTAAACGTATTTTGATCGGTTACTGTGTTCCGAAGTGAAACAAATCTTAATTGTGTTGTAAATTACATATCTATGACTTGTTTACTTAAGTAATTTATTGATTATTTACAATTAAAAAGGGTTCGAGACGGCTAGTAGATGGTTATATATGTTGGAATTCAAGTGCTGGCACTAGTCAGTTTTACTTTTGCGATCAGTGCGTTCACAAATGAAGTGCGATCAACTGAAAGCGTTTAAGTGGCTCCATAGCGATTTATTATATTTCAGTGTTGTTAGATATACCATCTATTTTTCTGCGTGTTCATTTTTCATAGCGTAATACTAGTCACAGTTAAGATCCAAGCTGCAGCTTAGTCAATTTAATTCAGCAAAACATGTTCAAGTTTCCTTTCACCTAATCCCCCAAATTAAAAGGTCATGCCCGATATATGACCGCTGTCTGTGGATCGGTCCCATTCATGTTTACGCAGCTAACATCACGATGGACCATTTAACAATCTTCCAGTAGATCGAGTCTCGCAGCATTCTCCCAATCGGCGCCATTTACGGAAGTGAAGTCATTGGATATCGAGGGCTAATGAAACTGGTCGCAAGTATACTACCTAGTGCGTATATTGTGAAGATATGATTTGCAATAGAGTAACATAAAAAAATTATATTTCCACACTAGCTGCGTCCAAACTTCGTATACATAGATATTATTTATAAAAAAATAATTAATTTTCTGTGCTCCAATTGTAATGAAATAGAATGTATGTTTTGTCCCTATATGAAACTGACATGGGCTTTTCAATGTACCTTTCAAAATTTGTCTACTATTTTGGAGTTTAGAGTGTCCGGAGGGAAATAATTTTTTTATAAAGAATCTCATTGTATTCTATTAAACTCCCTATATGACCCTGAATCAGTTTTTGACAAATATTTTCAATGTCCGGTCACGAGGGTTCTGCGGCTTCGTTGTATGTATAGCTAAAGCTTGAAAATACTTACACTCGAGCGTATCTCTCTCACACTAATAACATCTTTCTTTAGAATTGCCTTTGAGGTTTGACATTTATGTACATTAATTATTTAAAAATAAAGAAAGAAAAAAGTTTGCGGAACAGATTCGGTGCACCAACTTTTTTTATTATTAAATTTCACACTTACTTAATTCTAATTCTATGCATTTGATTTATTTATTTATTTATTTACAGATACACATACATGTTACAGTTATAACATTGGTAAGAATTGCATAAAATACAAATTTCTGTTTTACATTGGAGTGCAAGAGTGTACTCAGCTTGTTTAACATTGGATTACATTAAAAACAGCTTAAATAGCCAAACTTTAGTTCACATCTATTGCTAAGTTTAAATGCCTACTATTAGTTATATTAAATTTTGCTTTAATATAATTCATTTTAGAGCGGAAGATGTAAGTAGTTAATTGTTTTCTAAAGGAAGATTGCCATAATCAGCACAGTGATTTCTTATGCGTTACGCAATACCTAGACTATCAGAGTTCACGTAAAGCTAATTGCTAGTTGAGTAACTAGGTATTATATAATTAGGTAGATATTCCTAATCCAAATCTAAGCATAATAATCCAATCTAATCTCTACCCATAGCATTAATTACAATCGCTGTGTTGCACTTCTCTGCAATATAGTATATTGTACTTCTCCGTTAGCTCTCTTGCGTAAATATAAACAGATGGTTGTCCGTTCGTTGAGACTTGCACACAATAAATCTATTTGTGCACTTCCGTTTTATAATAATACCTTAGTAACAAGCTGATGTGATGAGAAAAAAATGACTAGATAAATTCTTTTTACAGTTTACATATCGCATTCCAGGTAGTCGATATACTTGAAACGCTGTTATTTTGATACCACGACACTTAATTCTAATTCTATGAAGAAGAAGACCAACGTATATCTGGTGTCCAAGAGTATATTTTTATTACTGCTTCATTAAAAATCTGGACATTACCTACATTGTCATATTGCCATACAAGGCACCGATAAGGAATCTGATCAACTAAAGAAAATGGAGTGTGTAATGTCATTGTCCGGCTTCAAAAGTTTTCTTTGGAATGTGATGCTTCGCTTTTATAAAAGCAGCATGTGCCATTAAAGTCAGACTTCCTTGTCAAAGTCTGGTGATATTTAAAATTGATCAACATAAATTTTTATTTGTCATTCTATAATTATAGATACGAATATGCACATATTTTGTCTTTGTACGCCTTATATAAAAAAAAAAAAACAGCATGTGCAAAATAACGTCACTTGCACTATTGTTAAAAGAAAAGTATATATGTTAGTACTCTCGTGAGAAAAAATTGACCAATTTGACATGCTATCAGGGAGATTGTCAATTGGTTATTTTACAGCGTGCTAGTAAAGTGCGCCAATTCAGAGAATGAGATATGAAGTACCTACTAACATCCGATTGCAATTTTCCTCGCTTTTCACATAAATTCTGAAAATTCTTTCAAGTTATATAGATATTTAAAAACAGGATTTTTGTCCTGTTTCCCCTTATATATCCTTTAGATATCCTTTAGCTCTATAGAAGTATAACGTCTACAGACATTTTTTTCTAATTAATTCCTATTAGGAAATTTGAAATGTTGACGAATTCTTTTCTACACACATATTTCATATGATTTCATTTTCTTAATCGCGTCAACAATATCTCGATAAAGTTATAGGACGTCGACATTTCCATCACTACACACAAGCAAGGATTAAACCATCAGATTTAATCAAAGCTAAACGCGCACACACACACATACGCTAGCGCTTCAGACCCCGTGAGAGTTCGGCAATGGGTTCCTCTAATTACATTCCGACCGAGTGTCGAGCGCAAATCGATCCTAGAGTGTTTACACAGAAGGGACACGGGACCTGCATTAGGCCGGCGGACACTTGCATCGGGTGCATCCGGCGGCCGGAGTGCGCGCGCGCCGCAGACCGCCCGGGACGATATGCGTTTTACGACGTCAAATGGCCCGCTCTAAATTCCCAGATAAGCGTAAGTATACACGAGATCAGGTGACGTTGCGACTTGAAGTGGTCACGTGATACGTCAGAATATGTGAGTGACTCCATTAAATGATTTGAAGTTAATTCTTAGAATTCGGCTTCAAATTAGAAAAAGAAAAACTATGATATTACAATCGATAGTTACATCATATTTGTATGTAAAACTAGCGGCCCGGTACGTGCTTCGCTAGGTATAAGGCATAATAATAAAAAAAATATATTATTAAGTTCATTTATTCAAACAAAAAAATATTTTAAATTGCTAGCTATTTAAAAGTCCAAATGACCCAAATGATATTGCTTAGTAAAAATAAAACGGTTTCTTATGGAATGTGTAGAAAATAATATTATAAAATAAAAACACCGAAACATTTTTTTTATAATAATTTTATTAGAAAAAATATGCCGCTGCCACTGGGCACAAACGGTGTATAAATTTTTGTAACCTTCTTCATTCATTGTATTATCTTTAATATTTCGAAGTACTTGGTGTGCTAAAATAAACAAACTTAGAAATAAAACATAAAAAATAAAATTTATTACTTTCTGTAATTTCGAAAGTATGAAACTGCTCAACAAAACCCACTACAGAAACATAATGTAAATGTTTATATTATATTTATCAGCAATAAACACAAAGATATACTATCAAACATTATTTCTGAACTATGAGAAAGAGTAAAAACTAAAAAATAAAAAAGAATTGGGTACTCTTACTATGGTGGGTCTATATGGGTTAGTCTAAAACATTTGGATAAACTATATTTTTTGTTTTTCCATTTTGAGCATAAATAAATAAACAGTTGGGGGTACCGACTCTGGAACAGGCAACATAAAGTTGGCCTAGAGTGAAATGGCATAAAGTGAAAAACATGATTCCTCCAAATTCACATTATAAACGTGAAGGGTTTGCCCTTGGGCCTTGTTTATGGTCATCGCAAATGATAAACGCACAGGATATTGTAATCGTTTGAATCATAGGGATACGCGGTATCAAACACACTTCTCCTTTTGATTTACCAGTTAAGATTGTAGCTTCAATCAAATTTGGCAATAACTTTTTTCACTGCCAATCTGGTGCCATTACACAGTTTTGGTGGATTAATATTTCGCAATAATATAATCAAAGAACCAACTTTCAGATTCAAGCAATGCGGTGGTATACCAGCCGGTTCCAATGAATTTAAAAATTCAATTGGATAATTCATTGCCTCATCTTGATTCATAACACTGTCAATTGATTTATATGTCGTGACTACACCTGGCAGTTTCGCTTGAATTTGAAAATTAATGGCATTGATATGAATGTTCTTCGGTGCTAAAATGGCGCGTTCTCTCAACCAATCATGATTTCTGTAATTCTGAAGAATATTCGGAAAAACACATTCAATCAACTCATCTATCGATTGCGCAATTGTACAAAAATTGTTCGGTAGTGATCAATCCGTTGGTACTGTCGATTTGTATTTTGCCAAATGTTCAGTGTCAATTTTCGTACATTTCTCCAAAGAACTGATGACTTCAAACAGGCTTTTATTTCATCAGCAGGAGTTGATCGAGGAATGACAGGCAATGTTTGACGAAAGTCCCCTGACAGCAATATCAGAGCACCACCAAAAAGCTGTTGATTACCGCGTAAATCTTTCATTGTTCGATTCTAGTGATTTTTTATTCGCCATTGTGCACTCATCCCATAAAATAATTGACGTTAATCGCAGAACTTTTGCCATAGCAGAATTTCTCGAAATATTGCAAGTTGGAGTTTCAATCACCTGTACATTCAATGGCAATTTTAATGCAGACTGTACGGTACCACCACCTTCTAATAATGTAGAAGCAATTTCTGAAGATGCAAGTGCCAATGCAATTTCTGTTCCGATCGAATAGTCGCTAAAATCAATGTCACACGAAAGTTTTGCCTGTACCACCAGATGCATCCAAGAAATATAATCCACCTGCATTATTGGAAACGGCTTATATGATTGTGTCATATACATGTTGAACTCCTGCTCACGTTGCAATTCACGATCAAACAAATCATGTATCTCACGATTTAGTGCGGTCATACCCAATTGTACTAATGCGCTTTATTTACAATCGTTAGACACATATCTTCAATTATTATTAAAGCTTCGTTGTACATTTCCAAGGTAATCAACAAATCAGAATTTCTTGCATGATGACGCATACGAATTAAAATATCTTCTGTCATATAATGTTTATATTTGTTCCATAATTCAAGTGGATTTGATGGCGAACATATTGATAATATAATGGCAAATAGCATTCGTATTTGTTGTGGATGAGCTGAAGTAGATGCATCTTGAAGTGTTGAATCCCAATGTGCATCATCCTCCAACAAATGCAAGAGTTGACACACGATATGTTTGACATAAAGACCGTTGACTGTTCTCAATTCTTGAAATGATTTTGGGCCATTGACGTTAACTAATAACAATCGCAAATAAAACACTCTGCATTGTTTGGATGTACTGTATATATTCTCCCAATAGCATCTGTTTGGAAAATGCCTGGATGCCCATCGACTGCCGTTCCTTGTTTACGTCTTTGAAATTTTTCGAAGACACATTCCATGTGTAATACTGGGGCACATCAGAATATAACAAATTTATCGCAAATGTATCAGTTTCGCATAATTTGAAAAAGCGGTCAACGTATTCCAATACATTTGCTTCATTAAAATAAATACGTTGGCCATTTCAAGATGCACAGCCAAGTCATTTCGTGCATTTAATCCTCCAGACAGCTTCATTACTACTTATATAGCGCCCCATTTGATACTGAGCATATCGCTCCCTTTATTTACATACTTGCAAATATATTTAATGGATTTGACTGAATTACAATATTCCACATTTATATGAGCATTGAATATTTTCGATAATAATGGACAATACGGAACCACCCAACGATTATCAACTTCAACGTCCTGATTACGCATTCTAATGGTTGCCGTTTTGCCATTATCATTAGGTGATCTACGTCGATACAAAGGATATCCGTCATTGCCAGTTATTGTGTTTGAAGTCAATTGCCTTGGGTATCGTTTCAAACACTTTCCATCAATCATACATGGCGAATTCATATTTAGTTCACCGCACGGACCATGTATCATGTTTTTAACGACAACGTGAAATAACTCAGGATCGACAGTTTGATCAGAATTTCAGCTGATATAACGTTATCGATTTGATCCGGAGTTATTTTATGTACCAGCCAAATTAATATATGTGCGGCAATCCCTTTTTGCCATTCGATGGAGTACATATGGCAACGAACCTCTCAAATACACATAATTTCACAATTAAATCCATAAGTGCTTTCAATTTTTCCGAAAACACGTGCTGTGATGTCATGACGATCAGTTGTAGACTGTCCTTCAAATAAATTGCTTTTGATATCATCCCACTGTGGATTACATGTAAATGTAATGAGCAGATCCGGTCGACCGTATTTTCGTACATAAGACATTGCGTCTTGTGTATATTCGTTCATATGCCGTGGGCTACCAATATACGACGATGACAATATAGTTAAAGCTCCAATGTCGTTAACATTAGCATCATTCGTTATCGCATCTCGCAAATGAATATATTCTTCGGATCTTAATTTTGCTTGGTTGAAACGAATAAAATTAAGACGTTCAGTTTCTATTTTGGCATACATATCAACGATGTACTGATGATATAGTTTACCACATCGCAAGATATAATTTTGTTCTTGTGGACGAAACATCAATCGATACGAATAAAAGTTTATGGCACTAACTTTTTTCTGTACATGTAGACCTGAAGATAAGTGCAAAACCTGACATTAGAAAATTATACAAATGAAATGTTAGCACACTGAAAATAGATCAATTATTTACCTGTTCGTGGATCAATCATTGGTATATTGATACGATATCCATCGTCACCTTTCCAATGCAATATTGGGTATTGTAATGCATCGTAACTACGATGCAGTTCCGAAACACGTTGCAATTGATCATTTCTGCGATGAAGTACAATATCACGGGGTTGAAACTGATCATCAGGAATAACAATTGCAACCTCATCAATTGTCGGTGCATTGATTCGCCTTGCATGTTCTCCAAAAGGTGTTCTATCAGCCCTTGTTACAATTTTGTGATTATCAGATGGCATACGATCAAGAGCAATTTTGAACAATTGAACTAATGCGTTATGCTGATGGAAAAACCTTTGTAGCTCAGGAATAATTTCTCGCCTTGTATTTGAAACAATTACACAACGTTGATCCAATTTACGATTTTCATCACCAATAAAATAAATTTGCAAAAATTGATGATCAGCGTCGGGGTATGGCAATACCTAACCAGCTTGATGATAAATCTGGCCCTGAATCTGTAACATGTATGCAATTTTAGGTATATGTTGGATCAGAATTTTTAAGACTTTATGATTCAGATTGATGTAAACATGGGACAATCCTGTTGAGGTATTTACCTTAAAAGTCGGCATAAAATTATCTATAATAATTTTAGTACCACCGAAAGAAGTCACTTGAAATGCCGAATTGTATTGTTGAATACGACTCAAAAACTGCTTCGACGTTTGAGATGTCCCAAAATAAATGAATACAATGGTTCGGGTGGAGTTTCTAATGTTGGCAATCTCATTTTACCATTAGTACAACACATGCCGGGCGTTTCACCTGGAAAGTTAGCCGCATCACAATGTGGACATATTGCGTCCATCATTCCAATGTATCCGTACATACTATAATCAACTGGTGACTGTTGTAATTAAAAGCAGCACACAGCATTTCAGCCAAAACAGCACGACGTTTTCGTGATCGCCGTGCAAGATTCAGTACAGGTACAGGGTCAACAGATCTATTCTGTGCTTTACTTAGCGTTTTTTTTTTTCAAATAATTTCTAATTCACTATTTTATATGTATTATGTCCAATTTTACTAAATGAATACTTTTTTCGTTTTCGTTTTCGATTCTGAGGACGAAGTTTTTAATTTTAAGTCTTTAATAAACTTGTTTTATATGTATAAAAGCGACATATATTTTCGATTTAAAAACTTACATAATTGTGAAGAGAAAAAAAATTATAGCGTTGTTTATTACTTTATTTAGTGTTTTTTTTTTTATTATTCATATTTCTCTATTTTATACGGATTATATCCAAAATCAATAATATTTTTCATAATACATAATTTTTTTACTATTTGTTTAATTACTTTCAAAAGTTGTTAATTTATATCACTGTTCCTATAATTTGATATAACATTTTACTGTTGAAATTTTTCAAAATATCAACACGATTGTAATTATTGCGTAGACATTCAATGTAAATGAATCGTTTAAATAAGTATTCAATCGGGTTATTTAACAAGTACATTGACGCCGAATTGAAGAGCGTAAAAATATGGAATTATTCCAATTTTTTTCACTGAAATACTCTTCGCATTCAAACAATGGAACACTGAAAACGGCAGTGTCCTTATCACGTTCAAATCAATGATGCGAATCGAATGCTGTAATGAGCTTTAAATGTATTTTTAGAGCTCCGCAACTGAAAAAATGATGAAGCTTCAGTCTCAGATAATTTATTGCGGATGTACTGGATCAATTAAATTGGTTAAATGGTTGTTAGTACACGTAAGGATTTCTGTGGCTCAAAACGTGAATTCATGACGTCAATAAATATTTTTGTGAAAAAAGGGGTTACTTTTTAGAACCAAATTAAAGAATTAAAATAAATCTTTACAAATTGAAATTGACAATTAAGAGGGTCTTTCTTAAATATTTGTATTTTTTAATTAGTATTTTTAAAATTATTACTTTTATTTATGAAAATAAATGAAAATTTCTCTCCCCTTATCTCCTAGATTAATGTGTCTAAAATTTTGAAAAAAATACAGAAAGTATTTGTTTAATTTATAATTACAGTAAAATCTAAAAGGAGTCTGTGGTCTTAAAACAGGATGGTATGTTTCTCAATATTTTGTGTACGAACTTATATTTGCTGTTATTTTAATTACCACAAAAATTTGACTAATATTTATATAATATTAAATATAATATTAAAAACACGATAGATAGGTTATATGTACGACGGAACCTTTTCCACGCGAATTCAACTCGCAAATGTTTGATTGTTCCCGTTTATAGAATTGCATGTGCTTGCCGTAATTACGTACATCGCTAATTACTAATAAATATCTCAATTAATTGCATAATTGAAAATTTAACTTGTTTCATGCGGAGAGACAATAGCATTACACTAATAGCCCGCAAAGCAAACGTTTGCACGTCGCAATCCCTAGACTGCGACGTTAATAAATCGTCTCGCACAAGCCCTCGCGGCTGGCGCTCGCTGTCGATACACCGATTCGAATCTCATTTCGCGCGCAGGCATCGCGCGACCCGGACGCACTTTAATAAATGTACATCTGAAAGTGGCCCGATAAGCGGACTGATAAATATTTATAAAGTTAACGCGTTTAATTAGCGCGGCGGGGGCGGGCGCGCGGCGCGCGGGCGGCGGCGGCAGTTTACCTTGTAATTATTTCACCTTGTTCCGAAGACACTGCAAGTTTTCGCGGACAAGGCCCCGTCCGAAGTTTAATAGTCCCTAATTAGGCCGTAAATTTAAGCCAATAAACTTTGCGAGTGTTTAATCCGGAAAAGTCCGGGGCGGGCGCAATTAATCTTAGCGAAAGTTCCGGAAAACGAGGCGAGGATCCGGCGCCGTGCGGAGGCGGCGCGGCATTCCGGGGATTGCGTCGCTCCAGATTATTGTTTTTGCGGCATTCATTTTTCACGCGTCTGAAACATTCGCCGCCTGCCGGCGCGGGCGGCGCGCGATGGATGCCTATCGACCGGCGCCGGGCGGGCCTGTGCGCCGCGAGCGTCACTTTAGTCTCTAGACTCGTGAGAATGATGTTGCCGAGAAAAGAAATACGCTTATTTGTATACTTCTACTACTACAACGTGGCTTCGCATACTCGAGCGCGATATGATTTTTCGTAGATATTTCTAGAGAGTTGTCGATTTAATTTGTTCAGAATTCTGAATACGAATGTAATAAAATTGTGATAATTAGCAATATTGAACAATCGTTGAAGAAAGTGTGACATCTCTTGGCCATGATTTCCTAGATGGAAATCGTATAACATCGAATCTGCTAAACAATTTCTTTTGCCACAATTTTTCAAGACAAATTGTGATGTTTGTCTTTTACATTTGTTTATCACAAAATATGTAATATTAGCAGCCCCAAATCACGTTTTAACCGTTTTCAAACCACGTGATCACAAATGCCTCTCATCACAAATGACAAGTTTTCTCGGTCCGTACATCAGCTTCTGTATGACTTGCTTTAGGAAAAGATTTACGAGAGCTCTATACATAAAGTGGACATTAAGTGCCAATTCGGTTTCAAGAGTAAAATTTTCGTGAAAGATTATAGTGCTTATCCACGACCGATACTTTAATACATCGTGCTAAGCAAAATGGATTTTAGTACTTACCAATGCTCAAGAGTCGAGAAAAATATAGAATGCATCTTAATCTATTGTTACAGTTTTTTTATCCAACATAAGTAAATCATAATACAATTTAATATGATAACTTGATAAAATTCAAATACATCACATAAATTAAGTTTTATATAAATTATTAGAAGTTCCAATCGTCCTTTACTCTGAGATAAAATAAACTTAAGACGATAATACTGTAGAACAAATAATTTTACGATGATTTAGAACAAATTTGAATAACAATACGAAACGTAAAAAAGACATTTTATGTTTAACGAACTATCCGAAAAATGAAAATTTTAAATCTTAAGAAACAGTACTGAAAACATTGAGGCAAACATCTTGTGTTACTAATAAGACAATGTCTGATGATCAAACATAACCCAAAATATAACCTAAAGTCTTGTTTGTATACAAGAAATATAAATTGTTATCCTTTAATTATAAAAATTTGAATTAGATTTATAATACCCATTTGGACAAATAAACGACTAACCTTTTAAATGTGAAAAAATAAGTATGAAAAAATAAGTCACTGACTTCTTCTTCCTTATACAGTGGAATGTGGAAGAAAGGTTCACGACTTTTACCTGATCGCCTCAAAGCAATGTCGGCCGTTCCACGCTGTGACCATCAAGGTCTTGGTTGCTACTCAAAAACCTTTGCAGTCCAGCGGTTACCAGATTCCACAAGCGGCGAGGTCTGTCCACGCATCACCACTTTAATTTTCGGATTCTGTGATGATGTCAGTTACTCTTGTTCTTCTGCAGATTCCTTCGTTTCGTACTTTATGTCACACTGAGACCCCGGGTTTTTACGTCCCACTTTACGTGACCGCGTCTGGTATATGATAGTATGTGTGTCGAATCAATGCTAACGAGCACACGCTCAAGAATTTTTATCTCTGGATAGACGTTACATTTACCATTTTACTTGCTCAAAAGAAGCTATATCATAGCTGTATCAATATAATAATATGGGAAATTTAAATAAAGAGTGGAATAAGATGTGTATAACATTCTATGGTTATGTTTTATATTTACGGGTTGCAAAAACTGCTTTTGAAACTAAAGAGACTTAAGGTTATTTTTTAATATGCCAGGGTGACTGATTTGAGAGTAACAAACGCATCGAAACCAAGTGGTCGTTTTGATTGTTTCGGCTTGAATGTGTCTTTATGTTAGCCACATCACTAAGAGGTAGGCCCATAAGATAAATTATAATGAAATCGTGTGAAAGATTCTAACGTTGTATGTCCGAATACGTCACATAAACCCACAATTCAATTGTATGACCTGACGGCCAAAGAATCAAGTCGGATTACTAGAGTTGGACTACGTCGAATGGAAGGAAGTTGTTGTGCGACACGCCATTCTAAATTAGTTCGTCCACGTTTCATTGTTTCGCTTGAATAGGGCAGTTTACTGTTTTATTTTTATATTACAATAGTTAACACTTTTTTATTCGGTTAAAATTATAGTGAAAGCGTTTTTGGTTTTTTTGATAACTACGTAAATACCCGAGTAATAGCGTTTTTTAAACTTTTAATTTGACAGAGATGACTAGTGCTTTCTTTGACAAATTAGAATTCAGTGACGTCATTATTTACTAGCGCCATATAGAACAATGTTCAACTTCTTGTGGTAAGGAGATAGCATAGAATCTATATGGTTTATAGTTCATAATTTTTTAATGATTTTATTTCACTTTCATGTATCATGTCAAATCAGTTTACATCATTCATCGACAAATATAATATACTATATCTCAGTAAACTAATTTATTGATTTACTGAAACTATGACGTCATTTTATAACTATATTACAATAACGAATTTTGAAACAATGTCGGTATATATTCATTGAAAAGCCTAATCTACATTAAGATAATGTATACGGTTGGAGAAAATTTCTTAAGGATAGTCTCCTATCTTAACATTCATGAAGGGCCATATGATTGAGTGATGCGGTGCTGAGCAAGTGAAAAAACTTCAGGCATTCGAGCGCGAGTTAGAAGGTATTAACCTAGAAGGTTAATACCTTCTAACTCTACCTCCGATGTTTATGAGTTAGACTCATAAACATCGGATACGAGAAAGCTTGGCTTAAAGCTTCACGCAGCCAAACAATCTTGTCGATGTTTTAAGCAGGGATTAAAACAGACCTGCCGATGACGAACGAGATGACAACTTAGTGATATTAAATACTACATTCAAGATTGTGTGTCGAAGAAAGATCGGCAAAGGTCGCCCTAAAAAATCATATTCAGACCACATTGGTGGCATATTACAAAAGGGCCAAATTTTAAACACCCGAAACCGACGAGCTTGCACGAAAAGATTGGTGGATGTCAGTGAGGCAAAAGAGATATGCAAAGATCGTACCATGTGGAAATCTATAGTCTCTGCCTACCCTTCTGGGAAATAGATGTGAGTTTATATTATTATCACTGTTAAAGGTTATAAAGCCTAGGTGGGAACTTTTAACCGGCGGTCCCGGATATTCACGTCCGAGTGGGGTTAATAACAACCATAACAAATCTTTTCATAAACAATGAGGCGATACTCAAGAAATCTATAAAACTATTTGACACAATAACCCTGTAGAATTGATAATGTCGAATCGAAAACGCTATTATCGATTCGTCATCCCGACAGTCGGGCACGCGTCGCCCAGACGATGTTCCCTCGACGTACGTCGGTCGCACGGACTCGTTCCCGTGGCCCATATCCTATTATTCCGGCCGCGGCGCGGGCGTACAAGTTGTTAGTGGGCTGCGACGGCGCAGCAGTTCGGGGTCACGTCGGCCGCTGGCTTACCGCGGATTTGTCCCGCGCCATACGTCTCGCCCGAAGAGACAACCGCTCATTGAATTTCATAAGAAGCGGATTACAAGCGCTCCGCCCGGGCGTACACGGGCCGCGACCGCCGCCGCTCTTCCCCCCTTCGGCCTAATGCCGTGTTATTCTATTGTGTCCGGATGTGTATGGAATCTTTACTCGGCACGCTCGCGAGACAGATTTGTAACTTTCATGGCTGGCTATGGTCGGGGTTCATTTTTAAGTGTGTACAATATCTGTGTTACAATGGGTTTTATATTCGAGACCTGTTTTACTTTTACTGTTTTGTGAGTGAAACAGGGATAAAATAATTATGATTATGGATAAACATTAGCAATCAATTAAGTACGTATCGTTTACATAATGTAATTCGATCAATGAGAGGATGCAATACCTGGTAGGTACTAGAGTGGAAGGCCCTTAAAATATACGAATTATCGCCCTTAAAACACTTAGTTGTCTCACATCACTATCAATGCGATATAACTACGAGATTTGAAAGAAGATGTAGTGGCAGGAGTTGAAAAGTGTAATTCAAGCTGATTTGTTCATCTGGAAAAAATAAATAAAGCTAAGCCGGTCAAGTAACTCTGCAGAGTGAATGTATGTGACGAAATAGGCGACAAGAGGCGCTTTAGAAAATTTCATGCATAATGTGCAATAATAATCTATAAATTTTAACTACCTAAAATCTATAAGTTTATATGGAAGAAATTTCAGTGAAGCAAGGCAGGTGTTTAATATCGTATCATGTAGAGGTCTATGCTCTCTGTCCATCCCTCTGGGAAATAGGCGTCAATGTAAAAAATGATCTGTAAAAGGGTTTTTATATAGACTAGAAAGTGTCTCAGCTCATATGAGTATGATTTTGGGATTGCTAGAACATAGCGCCATATAACTATAATATTAAATGGGTGTTAAATGTTCTATTAGATGATTACTCTCATCAATGTCATTTATAGGGTGTCACAATAATACACGAAATCCATACAGGTAAAGATAAAAACTTTAACGATCTGTCGAATCTTTCGATTTGTGTTTCAGGGTTGCATTTTTCTTTTGGTAAAGTTGAGCTTCATAAAAAGAAGTGGCAAAAAAGTGGAAATAACAATAGAAAGCTGCCACAATTAAACTTGCCGATTCACAGTAGAAAGCTACATTGTATAATTATCACCAATTTTTTTGGAACTAGAATTATAACTTTTAAGGACACTTATAAACAATCAATACATAATCGATATTGAGATGAAATTGAATTATTAAATATTACGATATTTTATGACGAATGAACTCTTTTAATAGGAATGAAATGCAAAACTGGAGCGTTTATAATACATAAAAACTAGCGTCTTCTTCACAGGGATCTAGAACTCCCTACTATAACCAAATTCATGAAGGACGCATCTAAACGGTTCTTCGACATCGTGGAAAATCGGTGAAAAATGCCAATGCGTTCTTCCGCTCGGCAGTCTCTTATGAGCTACCTCAATTCCATCCTTATGTTATTCCATCAGTAGCCCACGTAATGTACTTACCGATCAACCTGACGCTATAAGTAGCGGCAGTGGAAAGTCTCATCGAAGTCAACGACTTCAATGACTGACTAAGCGTAGGTACCTCTCGATCAGTAACGTCTAAATAGACCCCCCCCCATTTCACAGAGCCGCTCTCGTGCCGGGCAGATTAAACGACCCAATCCGTGCGGTGTCCAGTGACTTTCTATGCCGAGATGATTCCCTTAAGGAATCGTCCATAAGGCGAGTCACGCGCAGTCGGCATCCCCGTGTGCTGTCCGGCGCGTTTGGTGTAGCTGTCACAGAACTCCAGCTAACAGCACTGTCGTCGACCCGCCATTCCTTCAAGGGGACTTTTTTGTTAGGTTTCAGCCCCACACTACCCACGCGCATGGGCATGCAAGTGTGCGTTATGCATTTTTAACTTCCTCCTCGTCGCAAAGCGAAAAAAACGATTAACGTTTTATGAAATTGCAAAACATTAAAGAAAAGAACTATATTATAGCCCACAAATCGCTTAGAGGAAGAATTAATGGCCAGACCTGGAGTCGGAACCCAACAATTCAGAAGAAGTAGATTGTCGGAGGGTACACACAGCGGTACTGAAGTGATTCACACATAACACAAATTAGTATATTTCTTCTTGTAGTTATTAGAGAAATCAATCAACAATAGTACTTAAAGTTAAAAACTAATTTTATCGATACGTCATAAGCAAATAGCACTAATATCACACAGTGTAAAGCGCTGAAGATGTTGTTTAAACGTTGTATAAGGTGATGCTCTTTCCGGTTTAAATATTTAGCCTTGGTGTTACATACATATGTAACATGAGTATAAACTCGTGTTACATGTGTATGTAACATGCGTTTAAACTCCGCAAACACGATCGGCTTATTGTGTAAGTAATAACCGTGTCGTTGTCTTTACCTAGGATGTCGTTATCTTTACTCTCCAAAGCTTTCCTTAACATTTGCCTTTTTAGGGTTTTGCATCTCAAAAGGAAAAAAAGAACTCTCATAGAATGAGTTCGTTGTCTGTCCGTCAAGTTCTCTTTTTTTCTCGGGAACGCGTGATAACAGCGAGTTGAAATGAATATCAAATACTTAATTCTACGGTCCCTTGGGGCTGTGTAAGAAAGTAAAGCTTCTAATTCAAGAAAATCAAAATGTACGGGCATGTCTTAAGCGTTGTATTTTTTTTTGCCACTACGCCTTCTATTTTGACATTCGCAAATAAATCATAACCTATTGATTACTTATAATTAACCTATAATCACAAAGTTTGTCAAGAAGCAAAGTCTTGTCACACAAGTAAAGAAAAAAAAATCCGAAAAACGTTAAATTGCATTTATTTTAGGTGAATAAAAAATGCTAACAAAATTTCTCTTGTAATTAGAGTATGGACCGTTATAAAGATCTATATATGAGAGAGCACATTTTAACTTCTTAAAATAAAAATTTTAGATTCATAAAGTTTCGAATTTCCAATAAAAAATCGATTAAGTTTTGGAAAAAAAAAGTAGCAAAAGATTCAAAATTTCAAGGACCGATATGTCGCCAGCATCGGTATCGAAAACAGTTTGTACGGAACCGTCAGTGTACGCGTCCTGTTCGCAGTTGTCCGGTGTTTTTTTTTTACGATACGAATGTCAATACATTCTATAAATAGGAAAATATAAAAGACATGTTACCCTTGATCCAATATCGGGGGCGCGTCCGATTCCTTCCGCATACTTTCCGAAGTGCCAGATAGATTTAATCGATGATTTTTAGATAGCTAAAATGGACATTCCCCGTCATTCCGATGAAAATAAATTCACAGACGATTGGTTCCGAAATCGCTCCGGTTTCAAAGGACATTCAATGGCCCACTCTAATGTCGGGGCAATGGAGAGGGGGCAGGGGGCAAATTTTAATCTTATTACCGAAGACCCTTTCATTTTCAAAGACAATTGGAGCGCGTCCGTTAAGAGCGCTTGCTTAATTCAAATTACGTGGGAATTATTTCCGTCCGAAAATCCATGAGAAATATCAGTTTTTTTTTTTCAGTGTCGACTACAGCGTTTATAAGTCCGAGTTGAGTAGCATTGGAGTTTATTGAGAACGAAGTGAGAAGTTTAGAAAATGAAAAAATAATTCAGTGATTTAGGAGCCTTTGTGCTTGCAGATAATATAAAATATTTTTCTTCTGTAAATAAATTAGACTAAATTAAAACATTTAAAATTAATGCCCTTACTATATTTTATAAAAAAAAAACACATGAATAGAAATTGAGCATAAATCTTCAAAATATCATTTTTATTAATCTATTCCCAATTGAAATGAAAAATAAACCGAAGTTTTATTGATTTTTAGTAAATATTATTTTATTATATAATATTTGGATAACATTTTTATATGAGAAGCTGCATTCATACATTTACATTGTATACAAATGTATGAATGCAGTTACAATAAATGGTTATTATAAGATAAAAATACGTATCTTGTCCATAAAACGACTAAAAAGTATAAAATAATTTCTCAAACCCTCGCGAAGATTTAAAATCCTATACAGATTCCTAACCTTATTCAGATTATTTTGAAAATGTGTGATTGCGAACTATTAACAGTTATGAAACTTTTCGAAAGATTTAAAACGAAAAACGTAGGGCGTATAGAGCAGTAATTAACAAAAGGTAGAGAATGGCAATCAATGAGAAAACCCACACAATTCATATTATTTTCAATGCAACAAAATTGCTAGTTTAACTTTTAACTCATTAACGACCTGTCGTAACTATGGCTGTTTTTTGTGACTGAGTCGTACTTTTAAATTGTTATTTACTGTAATTCGCTCATTAAAGGCATAATGAATACTTGGTTGGTCCTAAATATTACCAAAATATATTTCAAATATTAATGCACAAAATTCTGAAATATTTTGCATACAATGTAGTCTCAGAACATAATCTCGAAACACGTAATTTAAGAAAAGATAATGTAATTTCTTAATTGTTCATTCTGTATTCATTTCTGTTTCAATTGTGTGCATCGGAAAGCGATCTTTTTAATAAAATATCATTTTATCACGAACAGGGGTTCAGCAAAGTGACATTGCTCAGACCTCTCCTGTTCAGTTTGGCAATCCAAAATGTATTAACGGGACTCACTTCTCCTTTTGATCTATGGTAGACGGATGAAGGTCTAATAGTTAGGGATCCTTGTAAGAGAGATTCTTGTCCTGATTTTGCTGTTGGTCACAATCGGTCTGCATGTAAATACTGACAAATATGAGTTTTTTTTGTCTGCAACGATGATGCCCGCTCGTGTTTAGTTCGGTGCTCGTTTATCATACCGAGGTCTTAGAGAACTAAGTTGCGAGGACTTTAATGTTTTGGATTCTCCGATTTTCCCAGATGTTTTAGAATTCCGAAAAATTGCAACTTTCACACTTATTTGAGCACCTTCTTAAACTTTCGGTACATGTCGTATTATCTACTATGCTTCTTAACCCCTAAATTAACATATTTAATCCGGACCTGCCCTACTTGGTTATTTTCTTTCCACTTTGCTGGAATCGACGAAACTGTAAGATAGACCGTTGAAAATATCCTCAACGTTACTCTTCACGATAACCAGTGGTCCAAACAAGTTTGCCTATACGTTACGGCGGACTGGATATTCGACAGTTATGAGATATTGGCCTGCCTGTTTTCCTTAGATCTGTTCAAGGGGTGGTGGAACTTGCTGAACATTTATTCTTCCGTAAAAGCACCAATCTCCAAATCCCTATTGAAAATGATGCACTTACTGCTTGGTTATCCATTTATTTGGACCATAAAATTTCGGAACTTTTTGGCAAATAGATTTCTTGGGATGAAATATGTAGTTAAAACACTTTCCAGCTGATATTAAAGGAAGCGCTCAATGCCACTGATAAAGCTAGCCTGAGGGCTGCTCTCTCCTCAGAATCTATAGTTGTATGCACTGCCTTTATCCAATTTCGGCACATTACTGGACGACAACTCTTTTCGGATGGCTGTAGCACTTCAATTGGTCTTCAATGTCTGCAAACCACACTTATGCATTTGTGGTTCAAATGTAGAGGCTAATGGCCATCATGGGCTGTTATAAACATAGCTCTGATAGACTCCCGCCTCATCATGCCCACAATGATATCATCCGAAGGGCGCTGATTTTTGCCAACGATACATGTACGCTTGACCCTCGTGATCTTAGCCGCTCGAATGGTAAGCGACCTTATTGATTAATAATGATCCCCTGGCAAAGAGATCGTTATCTGAGATACCACATGTATCCACACGTTCGCAGCGTCCCACCTAAATAATATCTTAAGAGTAACACCCTCCGGGGCCGAATCTGCCAGAAACATCTGAAATACAGCATTCTGAAGGAGACATATCTTATTACTACGGTCGTCTGCGAAACAGCTGGATCATGGAGCAATAACACAAAGACCTTTATAATGGATTTGGCCAGGAGACTCAGGGACAAAAGAGACGACCCCCATTCTGAATCTTACCTGTTCCAAACCCTTTGGGTCGCCATCCAACGCCGAAATGCTGCTAGTGTAATAGGCACTTTCGGACCAGACCAGACCAGGGAAGACATTTCTGTAACATAAATTCAGTAATTTTTAGTATTTTATAATTATTCTTTAATTTGTTTATATCCTTTAGATAAGTCATTAAAGTAATTTGTAGCCCTATATGTTTATGTAGTCTGAATATTATATCCTAGGATATATTTTGTGTATTAAGAGAAATATGTTAAGATTTATCATTATTGAATAATTATAATTTAAACTTTGATAAGCATATAATTTCTTTAAACTAGTCTAAGGTGTTTGTTAATTGCATGATAATAAGGAATATTTAGATTCATAAATATTAAGTTCGCAATCATTACTTTTCTCTATACAATGCAAACCAGAGACAAAAAAGAACAGACAATATTTTTTCATCGAAATCCGTTGAGCAATTTCGGTTCGATAAAACAACAAACATTGAAACAAAAAGTTTGCTTTAGCTACGTCAACAGACGAATTTTCAACTTCGTATATTCTGTATTTTTTCTGGTCTCCAAGGATACTATATCTATATAGTTCATTACAATTTATTGTTCAAAATGTTTTTGCTATCCTATGAGCAATAAATTATTTAATCATAATAAAATACATATTATTTTCATCTATAAGAATACGAACTTATGCTCCAATCGAAAATAAATAAGAATATGTACTATATTCTTCCAAGACAATCGCTATGGATATTCGTTAAACTATTATTGATTATGAAACATAAATCGAAATAGAAAACTTTTGATTTCATTAATTAGAATAGTTTGACAAAACACAGTGTTCGAATCTTCAAATATTTAAACAAACATCCTTCTAATATTGTCAGCTTAAGGGTCAAATGGCATTTTTAGGGCGTAATTTTAAATAAAAAATAAATACGATTCTATGAAGCGTCATAGCAGTAAGTAAATAACTCGAAGTACCCAAAACGTTTATTTAAAGAACAAAATGTTACTTTAAGATTAGTTTTAGAAAATACTGCGTGTGCATTTGTACATCTTAGTTTTAAGAGCTTTTGATTCGTTATCCATTCTATTCCTACCACGTCAGGGGGTTGATTTTCGGGTCATGTGCTTCAATGCCTCATGTGAGAAAATAAAAGTTGATATAAAAATACTCAAGTAAAAACAGTAATCCGTGTCCTCTGATACCTCTTACAGTCCAATTTACGTACCTACATATGTTACGAGAACCTTAAGTATAGGGACAAACACATGGTCTTTAGATCTCCACTCCGTTTTATCACTTACTACTACTACTTTTCTTGAAGAAGCAATGTAGCCAATTTGCTATGACACCTTCCGTTTTAAGTATGCAGTTTTTTCTAGTTAATGTTGTTATTTTGTCAGATTCAATCCCCCCACCTACTGCTTAAACGTATCCTCCAGCCATTTTTTAATTTAATATTTAGGGGCGTGGACCTTAAGATCTCTGTAAGCTGGTTCGGTGCGAGTTTGAGATGACGAGCGATCGTATGACCGACCATCCCACTGCGATGAGAACGTGTGACATCAGCGACTTTTTTTCGAGGAATGGCACAGGGTGATGAAGTTTGGTTACGATAAATTATACCCAAATTATATTTATCGATAGAATATCTATCTATAACAAATAACGTCAAACCATCCACTATAACGTACAATTCTTGTAGAGCAGCCTCAAACAATAGTACATCACGACCCGGGGTGTTCGGGCGAGGTATTGAATTAAATGCGACCCCGTTCATCCCCCTAAACACTGCCCCCTTAACACTCCCAGCTTAACACAATTGTGACAGAAAGCAAAGCTAATTCGATGAAGCGGCCTGCACTCAGTTCAAACTTATCCTACGTTAACCTCGGTGGATTTTCAATTTCAGCGAAATCAAACTATGAACAATTTTCCTCTAAACTCTGTCATAATTGATTTGTTTCTTTTTCATAAAAACAATCTAGTTTAGAGAAAATCTAGAAGAAAGAAAGAAAATAAGAGAAAGAAGTGTATATTATTAAAACTTTATTTATATTATACTAGTTATCCGCTCGCGGCATCACCTGCGAGGATTAAGCTCGTCGCGTTTATTTCGTTTGCTGCGTTGATATATGTCTCTTTTTTGTCTTTATAAGCATGTAATTTTCAGATATTTCCTATAATAAAAAGTAATACATGATCGCCTTCAGGATGCAAGCCATTTCTCTTGACAATCCCATGAATCAGGTCAGTGATTTAATTAAAAATTATAAAATAGTTACATAATAATAGTAGCTATGGCGTCGCGGTTCCCATGCTCGATCCCGCACACCGGCTGTAGTGCTCCCTCCGTCTCACTTTCGTTCCTGATTTTTTCCAATATCGTTTTGTTCCTAAATAGACTGAACCATAACGGTTCTTAATTATTCTCTCAAGACCATAAATGATCAATTGAATTGACAAAAAAAAATGTAGATACCATAAACTCGCTCCAATAACTAACAGGAAAAGCCGCATCGTGATCTGTTCAGCCATTCCAAAGTCGTTATTATTATTATAAGATCTTTAATAAATCTTTCTTTAGAGGGATGATTTTCGTGAGGTTGTATTTCGTTTTTCTAATATCTATATTATAGTGCTCTTATTGTGGGTATAATATAATGTAAGTGAATTGAATTATAACGTAATGTAAAATAAAATTTTAATTAGCATGACCTCAGAATGTAGGACCCTCGCCAAAATAATCACGACTTTAATTCTAGACTGATAATACCTTTTTATCATTAATTTTACTTTTTATTATAAAATTCAATTTCATTGAGGAATCTTTTGATGGGGAAAACGAAACAGTTCCCATTTTATAGGGTATAAAATTCTATATGAAAATTTTGCTAAATTTAAAGTTAGAGTAACTTAACAAGTCTTTAGCTTACTATCGTTACAGTATTATTATATTGCACTTAATAAATTTTTCATCGTTATAATTATTTTTATTTACTTGATATTATAACGTTATTTATTTAATATAATTTTAATCAATAAATATAATTTCTACTTCTTTGATTTTCTCTTAATGTCTGGTAAATCACGTTAAAAAATATAATAAGTGTTTTAATGACTAGATGAAGAAACAAATAAGACTTTTCCAAATTTTGAACTGATAGTTAAACATCTTATCTATTATTTCATTTATTTTATGTCTTCCTCGTGATTTAAATGGTGGACAAGAAATGAATTAAAAAGTTTCACCTTTTCATCAATATGTGTTGCTAAGTAAATACTGTTCAATAAATAAATCAAAATATTCTTTAAATAATTGGAATTCTGTAATTTGTGGAATCCGCAGATGAATTGCAGTGAGCGCGGTCAAGGGGCATGTAGTCGAGTTTACGCTATCACTAATATGCTTCATTGAAATAATTATCTCGGTAAAAAGAAGAAAATAAAAACTTGAATTTTATGTTCTTAAACTAAATTAATAGTCCTTCAAAGGTCAGAGAAAATGAAATATTTGGTTGTTCATAAGAAAATGAAAAAGTATTAAAGCTTGTTTTATTTTTACCACCGCGAACTATGTGGAAAGAAACGATTTGAAATTTGCACAATTTATAGTAGTCAAGTGATACAAGCGAAATTACTTAACTAACTACATAAAACAAAATGAGAATTTTCGTTTTCAAGCTTGGGGCTCGAGAACCATTACCTCGTCTTATGACACGCTTGTTTTAATTAATGAAATTACAACCTGAACTTAAATAATGAGTATGTCAGTAATTATTTTCTGATCGCTGTTAGTCGGTTGTAATACTTATCCATGATATTTTTATTAGCATATAAAGTTTTGTTGTATGTATCAATCTGTAAGTCTATCAGCGGACTGATATGGAAGACGATCTTCCTGTCTCCAGAAACTAACTCTAAAAACGACGTGTCCACCCATTCACGCATGTGTGCAATGACGAATTGATTTCGCGCGAAGTTAAAATATACGCGAAACACACCGAAAACAAACCGTTATCCCATAATCGACGTTGCCATAGTCGTCATAACCAATGGTATATGGAGGGGGGGTAGCGGGTGACCTTCCGTTGACAATCATTAATTTAGGGGACGCAGAATCATCGGCCCGTTTATTTTAACGGACGGAATATTTGTGAAAGCCATTAAAAGGGTCTTCATTACGCGCGATGACAAGAGCCACACGTCCCGTTTTTACGAGCCTTATTTATGGTCATCGAAGTGTCCGTCGGTGAAGCATATTGGTGGTTGTCACGCTATCCTTTTTTCCTTTTGTAAGGGTTGAATCGGTTCTGAAAAAGATGGTGCACTGATGTTGGTGAATATACATTTGTTTTACAAAAAAATCGAGTTTCGCCATTTATTTTTTTTTTAATTTTAATTTCAAATGAAATTGACGAACGAGAGTCACGTCTATTGCTGCTTATGTTTTAATTCATGTATGTAATATATTATTTCATCTTTCAATGTGTTGACAAGATTAATCCAGTGAATTGATTCGAGAGTCAGTACAACGTCTTAATTTCTCAGTCATCTTAACGAGCGTGGATCTTAATGAACTACATATAATTTAAAGTTTTATTTTTTTTTGTTAAAAAAATATCATTTTGCATACTTCAATTAGCATACAAAATTACTTCATTCATGTTTGAATTAAACTTACGAGGAGAGCAAAAAGAAACTTATTTTTACGATTTATAGTTTGGTGGAAACAATTTGATCGCCATTAGAAATGTACGTAAAATTTACTTCAATATGTGTCGTTATCACTTTTGGCGCACGAAAGTGGTTTCCATTTGTTGGAAATATCGTGGAAATATCAGTCAGTAAAATCAAATTTCAACTCTGAGTTTGACTACACTTACCTACGTAATTTTCACATTGTAACATTATAAAAAAAAAGTTAGTAACTTTCCTTTAATATTGGTCATTTAATATATTTACCATAAGCAGTATTTATTGTTGAATATTATAGAAATTTAGTCGCTATTAAACTTAGTATATATGGATGGCTACAAAACCAAATGGATCAAGAACTTAGGTCTCAATAAACTTATAATATGACCAAAGCTGGGGTTTTTCAGTTCCACATTACAATTATACTAGCGCCACCTGCTCGCTTCGCTGGACGTTATGGGTTATGAAAATAGATTGAATTAGAAGTTATATTTCTTTAGCGTAAATAAAATTTTTTTGGGGTAAGTGCATTTTTCTTAGGACACGCCACGCCGCTATTAAATCAGTTATAAAATATATGTTATTGTACTGCCTTCCGTGTGTGCTGTCTTGGTACTCGGTTGAACCAATTGGAAGTATATGTTAAATTAGCACGTTACGTGCTGAAATACACTCCGATCAGATTTTCCTAATGTACCTAAAGAAGTAATAAGTGTTATAAGGAGCTCAAAAAATAAATATCTTAAAACCGTGTATAAACGATTCCGCGTCGAATAGTCAAAGTCAAAGATACTGATGTGTGGTCAAAGAAAATATAGCTTTTATTATACATATAGAAATAAATGCAGATCAATACAGAAATAGCGATCGCCCACTTTCAATCAACTGTAAAGAAGTTGCACATAACACGCGTATGGACGTCATTTGTATCGCGCACTGGCGGAGGGCTGGGCGGCCGGGCGAGGGGCGGGACGCACTCATTAGGCACTCCGGTTTCGGCCCTCCAATAAATAACTCCTCAGCAACCTTAAAAGAGGTAAACGAGCCGATTTTTTATGCTATTTCAACCCACCAATCCGGGTAATTGATGTGCTTAATGTGTATTTGAATTCGTTGTGCGCAGAAAGTTCAATTTGTCGATATGGCAAGACTAGAATGTTCTATGAGGACACGGGGTTTCTTAAACGTTATAAGTTTCTTCTTACAAAATTCTTAAGAAACGATTTTTTCGGTTACGCTTTATTATTTTTTTCTCGGAAAATACAAAACATGTCAAAGTGATCCGATTCGTCATGTCATCGACATTATTGTGTCAGTTGCCGTTACATGATTCATTAACTTTTACAGCAAAAAAAAAAAATAGCAAAGATACCTCATTTAAAACACAGATTTACGTTTTATATACAAATATGACAGATTTAAGCATCCAATTTTTTTACGTATCTTAATCTATACAAACATTGCAAAATGCCTGATGGATATTTTGAAGTTAATCCTAGATTTCATATAAGCAAACATTCGCCTGTTTAGTACATAGTAGCAAGGTGTACGCGGATTATGGGGCGTTACGTACCACTTCAAATTAATAGTTTATCAGTGCGTTTCATTGTATTTGCGTGCATTTATTAATAGTTTATTTATTAATATGTAAGAATAAGGAAACTAGGCAAAAATAGCTATTTGAGTCGTTACAAATATTTCTTTTATCATATAGAGCCAATATATTTACACTGAACGAAATATTTTCTGCTTATAAAAACTTATATGGCATATGATACCGGTGGAGAACGGTTTGAAAGACTGTCCAGTGGTTAGAGTGTATACGAGGATGTTGATGTGGTTTGGCTATCTAGAAAGGACAAGAATCTACACTGGCTAAAGAATTATCCAAAGTGAATATGTCTGATGGAAGGGTCGGCAAGGAGCGTGTTAAATGTACACAAGTGAGGCAACAATATCTCCTAGCCTCGTGCATACTCACGATGGATAAAGGTAACATGCTTTTTTATTTTATTGTAAATATTGGTAATACGTAAATTTGATATGAATTTGTAATAAAAGTAGTTGTACCCGACAGATGTTATACTATCATGTTCGTATAAATGAATAGAATTTAATTCAAATGCTCAAAAATATTGTTTTGATTATCAATTACCACCATTAAAAACAATAAAATATGATTGATATTAGTTCCTTTTAATTTAGTATAGATTCCTGTAAATCATTATTTTTAAAATGTTTCATATAAAAATTGAAAAAAAAAATTACAATTATGAATAGGGAAAACATATTTTTCAAGTTTAAATATATAGATGTTGATATACATATACAATGTATATGTATCTTTTGTGTAGGAGGTTTGTAAATTTTGTAATTTTTTTTTAGAACTTAGAAGTTACATTTTTCCATCATGTCAAATAATAGACAGTCATACAGTTGCCCTATATTTGGAACTATAGAAGATATAAAAGAAAACGTTTTATGAACATACCAGGACGTCACGAAATGTTACGAGTGTAATAGACTACAGGTGAAAACTAAAAATGGCAGTAATATAGAGCCCGCATTTTCCGAAATTGCAGAAATTGTAACCCAGAAATTTGAAGGAGTATGGCAAAAGTTATCAATCCCAATAGTCTTATATACAAGAGTCATTTAGGTCCTGAAAGCTTATAATTCTCAATTCAAAAATATTATGAAATCATTGAAAAGGTTTATCAACTGAGAAAAAACTGAAATCTTGCAGTAAAGCGAAATTTTGTTGATATTTGTTTATATAAATGCACGATATTAAGTCAATGCAATTGTCCCAAAGAAGTTAAAGTTCCTAAAGAAGAACACGATTTTTTGATTGATCAACGGGGTGAGAGAAAAATGAGAATCGGTGGCATTGATCGCAATCGAACAAAAAGTTAACAAAAAAAGTTTGTTCGAAAGCAAGCTCCAACAAAAATCAGTCTGAAGAGCGATAACAACCCATCCAAAATGCCAGAACAAGAATTATCGTTATCAACAAGTGGTGATTCTGAAACTAGTGTTTCATTTCCGGAAAAGCTACACAAAATTATAAAAGAGCCCTTACCTTCTACCTCAGGAACTATGGAAAATAACAAAAGCTTGAAAAGTTTACCGTTGTTGTCGCAAATATGTGACCGTTTTGGAGTATCCGAAAGAGCTGGTACTGCAATTGCTTCTACAGTTTTACACGAGCTTTCGTCAGATATCGTTAAATATAAATCAAAACTGCGAAGAGAGAGAAGGAAAACACGTGATGCGCTTATGAAAAATCAAGCGTCTTTAAACTTGCCTGCTTTATATTTTGATGGTCGGAAAAATAAAACCCTGAAGATAGTCAAATAGGGAATCTAAAGGTACAAGAAAGTAGTTATTGAAGAACACGTTTCTGTAATTAAAGAACCGGAGTCCATCTACGTAGGGTATGTGACGTCATTACAAGGTACTGCAAAGATCATTGATATATCAATAAACGCTATTCTTTTCGCCACAAATATTAGTACTGTTCACCTACTGGTTATTGGATGCGATGGAACAGTGACAAATCCGGATGAATTAGGTGGTGTCATAAGGCTATTTGAAAAAAGACTTCAGGGACCTTTGAAATGGATAATTTGCATGTTGCATTTAAATGACCTGCCTTTGAGGCATATTTTTGATTATATGGATGGTAATACTTCTGGTTCTCTACGTACAATGGTCCTATTGGTAAGATGCTTGACAAGTGTGAAACGCGAGCTGTAGTTGAATTTGAGTCAATACCACGTCATTTACCAACGCTAAAATCTGATGATTTAAGCACAGACCAAAATATTTGTATGCAATTACCTTAGTAGTAATGCTGGAAGTTGTTCAGATGACTTATCAAATAAATCACCTAGAAAAATGTCACATGCCCGTTGGTTGACTTAGGCAAACCGTATCTTGTGTCTTTAAATTTCTACGCCAACACCATCAAATAATTTAATTATTTTGGCTCGATACCTTGTAAAAGTATATGCCCCTATGTGGTTCCAAATAAAGACACACTCATCATGCAAAGACGGATCACGGCACCTTTGGAAATTAATTGAAAGTTTGCAATTTTTATCAAGTGCATTAAAAGCAGTCATAGATCCTGTTATTCAACAAATCGCATATTTTGCTAACCCTGAAAATTTACTATTGGTGATGTTAACAGATGGAGAAAAGCACATAAGAGAACTTGCAGCTGGAAGAATTCTAAAAGCGTGTAGTTCAGCTACAATGGGAAAATTAACACGCACTTTTGAAGTGCCTAAACTTATTTTTGATGCTAAATGTTACATTATTCTAATAAAATGGCATGAAACCAAGTTTGATCCACCTATTCTAAGAAATAAAACAATTGACGAACTTATTCAGTAAATAGAGAAAAAGTGACAAAGGGTGTTGTTCCTTAGGCTGCCTTGCCATACACAAGCGGTTGAACGAAGTGTAAAGATAGTGACAGAAGCTGCAATGTCGGCATGTGATAAAAAAACAAGGGACGGAATGATTCATGCAAAACTTGTTTCAAGGAAAGTTATGCCGAAATTCGACTATAGGCGGGATATTTGGTATAAAAATATTTTTTTTTATGATAACCTTTTATGTGTATTTGTTTAGGTTTTTTGTTTTAAATGTTAATGTATGTTTTCACTAAATATTTGTTGTTTCAATAGAATTTTAAGTAATTTCTAATAAAGAACTATGCCATTTAGTAATACGTGTTTTTTTCAAAAACGTATAGTTTTGAAGTTATGCACGGGTTGAAGATGTATGTTTAACTATCCGTTTTTTAGGTAAAACTACTTTTTATAGACACTACAACGTAATATTACTATTACAATTTGATTTATCAATTTTTTTATTCCATACTAGAGTTACCCACCCTGTCATACATGCCAATACTCGTGATGATCGTTTAAACCAAATACAACTCAATATATTTCAATGCTACCTAGGAGGCGGTTCTAGGGCCGTGTAGAAATTGTCAGGTGAGACAATTTTTAAATGTGAAATTTCCATAATATTTGATATACAAAATGACGAATCTGGCAATTCTCATGACCTGCGGAAATTTAAAATTGTTTCTACATAGAAATTGCAAAGTTTTAATAGGTATTAGAATATACTGATAATATTTAAAACGTAAAAAGTGAAGTTTTAAAGCCTTTCAATCAGGAGAGGAGAGCACCAGGGCGACTATTAGTCGTGATTTCATTAAAATAAGGTGTTACTCATCCCATAGATCTTCTAAATTTAACGTGTGATGATCAGTGTTGTCTGCTAGGGTGTGCATATTGCATGTCATATGAAAACAGTTTGACAATTGTCACAGCATGGAAATTGAGAATACCGAATTAGTGTTCTCGTTTGACAATTATCATTTCATACGAAATGAAAAATGTCAAATGACCGCACTAATTCAGTATTAATAAATTAACTTTATATTATTAAATTTATATTTTATTATGTATTCTTTAAAGATTGTCAACAATTTCCACATGATTTGAGAAGCGAATCCCTGGTGGGGATTTGCTACAAAGGGGTTAACATAAACAACTTTTTCACTAAAAATACATACATACACACACACACACACACACACACATATATATATATTCACAGCAGTAACTCCTCACGCGAAGTAAAACTAATAAGTAGACAACTTACAAAGCTCTTAATATTAAAACTATTAAAAGAATAATTATTACCTTGGTAATTTTAACATGAATTCTTTGTCGAGGATTGTTTTACAGGAAACCAATAAAAAAGGTAATAGCAGCTTCTTCGTTGTTCGACATCTCGGCGCGGCACGCCCGAGCCGGTGGCCCATTTGCAAGTTAAAAATGATAATTAAGAGTTCGCCGTTCCCTGTCTACTCAATTTGAAGTTTAATTTGTGTGGAGTTTTCATTTTCCTAGTTTACAATTTTTTTCATATTTTCAAATGTTCTTTGGACGATATGACAAGAAGCTTCGCGTTATATCTTTATTGCGTTTATTCTGAAGTTCAGAATTGCATGTTTCCTTTTCAAATGCTTGTAATTTTTTTCTTAGTGTTTTTGTCTTTATTATTCCACGTATTCACCATTGTCATGGATAAAATTTAAAATCAGTTCCATCTATCGATTCATGAGCCGAAGGCTGTTGAAATATCTGCAGGTATTGTTTTTTCCATTTTGGTTTTATCGCCAGGCAAGTTTTAATGGACAAGTAAAGTACTCAGTGAGCACCGCTTAACGACTGAAGTACGTGTAGTAATTAACTACAAAAATATATATGGATGATGCGTTTTTAAATATATAAAGTTTGATTTGTACAGTAAAAGGTGGTCGAATGCAATATGAATGCCTATAACTTTATTTTTTGCTTTAACATTTCTTTCAATTAAAAGCTCATAAGTGAAAATTCTTTTCACGTTGGTGCTAATGTGTCAATAAGAGTGTGCTTCTAAATGCAATCTCCAGAGCATCCCAGCGTCCGGCTGCACTAATGAGTTGCCTGTCCCGTTCTGTCCTCTGTCTCTTGTCCGCCCGTTCTGCCGTGCGCTGGACCCTCCCGCTTTTGCTTGGCCGCTATCAATTATACTCGTGTTCAGATTTCATTTATTTATTTTCATTGTATATTATACATAAAACAATACATACAATTTTTGACATTTAATTATATTCAATCAAACCTTTAATAGTCCTATTTTTCTTTTGTAAGATTTTAAAGACTCACAAATTAATGCATTAATTTGAAACTTCCAAAATCTTTCGTTGTTTTATGTAGATACTCCTATAGTTCCTGTAACATCCCACTGCTGTTACAAATTTCCTATATGAATGAAGTAAAATCGCGCATTTTTTACCCTCGCATTTAAAAAAAAATATAATTGATGTCGTTCACCTGCATATGACTTAAAAACGAGTTTATTACTGCTGGCCACCAGGATTGGAACACGCATTTCTGGACGTGCGTAGCAGTAATGCAAAGTAATAAGTAGCAACCTAGCAGCAGTAGTCTATGACCGCAAAAGCAAACGAGAACTGAACACTCGGGTAATGAAATCACGTACTTCCAAGATCATGAAAATAAGTTAGAATAGCCTGTTTTTATATGGAGGCGTCGCGGCGACTAGTCATTGGATCCATAAGAAACACTTTAATTTGGAACTTAATATCAATTCGACTGGTGTTTGATCACCGCAACATTGCGACTTAATATTAAATTGCGATTGAATATAAGACGGTATGGAGTATTCAATTTTCTTATTACGTATACAATATAAAGCGATATTCAATTTTTGAAGAACACGTGTGCAGTCAGATTAGTCACAGTTGATATTAAGATATTTGTAATTTTGTGTTTGGCTAAAAAAAACATCGCTCTTGGAAAAATTGTAAAGGATTAAGTATTCAATTATTTTCCTATAGTACGTATAAAAACAAAGTGAAATAAAAAATACATAACAATTTATTTTGAAAATTCCACATAATTTCGTTTCTAAAATTGTTAAAATGATAATCAAAAAAACCAATTGTCGTAAGAAATCATAGAAGTAATTGTAACTGAAAATTTTATACATCACATTTGTATATACATTTATTAGACCAGCGATACAAAGATTAGCCGTTCTGTTATTTTCCACTTATTTGCCACTAACAATAAATACGAATGCAATTAACAAATTTGATGAAATTTAAATATTAAAAGAGATTTGCCTTTATCAATGCGGTGTTACCTGAGAATTAAAATCGTAAGTTAAGTTACGTTTGATTTAATTTGTAAAATTGAATAGTCGTGAATACTTTAGAAAATTTTTAAAATGTTGAATACAAATTGATTAATATTTTATTTTATGTCAAATTAGATTTACTATAATTGATGTCATACAATATAATATACTAATATCAAAACACTATGAACGAGACTGTTCATGAGTGCAATAAAACAATACAGCAATAGAACCATTGCATGTACAATTTCAAAAGAAAGCTTTTATCAGCTACAAATTGCTTTTACAAATTGTTTACGTATTTATTGACATTTAAAATCCTCTAAATGGGCACTATGCAAATTCAGTGGGCCTGTGACCTACAGTGGATCGGGAATTTCACTTTACCACGATAACGGCTTTTGTGTTTTCGTTTCTTCTTATAGCATTTTTCCTTCTTGCCTCACATTTACTGACTTGATATTTAAAAAATGGAAGAAATAAGAAAGTCATCGGGCAGCCGAAATGGAAGTAGATTTCATTTTATTTCATATGTAGTTCATATGATGTATGTAATTTTCGGATTTTCATAATTTTAAAATGCTGTAATTTCTAAACTAGTTGACCGATTTAGTTCAAAAATGAACTCCACCTTTATAATAATCCATAGAATGTGTATTTGAGTTTCATTATGATCTCTATAAAATTGTAGATGCTATTGTGCTGATAAGCCTAGCGTTTTATTGTATATATGTATAAAAATACATACATGTATAAAATTTTGAACCATATGTATTTTCTGACTCAGCTCGTCGAGTTTACTTGGAAAACGACAAAATTTTTCAAAAGTTGTGTCATGAGGACAAATACATTAGTTAGATTTTTATGAAATCTACTAAAAGCAGTACTTCATTATTCTTTTAATTTCACTAAGAGGCATCGCACGAGTGTTTCAGTCGCTGCGTTTGATGTAAAAAAAGCAGCCTCGCTCTTGTCGAGTCCGAAACTGAAAACGCAGCGCGGCCACGAATATTGAAACCTGCTCGGCGCATTCTTGCAGCGTTTCGCAAACTTTTCATTTTCAACGCTTCCGCTCGCCCCGGCGGCGCATAATCGCTTCCGGCGGGCCGTCGTTAAAGCGCGTAGTTCGGCCCGCAAACGCATCGACATGATAATGCGACCGAAAACAAAAGCCGCTACGAGCGTTCACCGTCCGGAAAGGGAAGCGCCGCATGATATGCGGGGTGCGCACGCCCCGCGACCGCGCCCGCCGGTGCTGTTGCGTCAGGTACTACTTACCCGACTGTATACGGAGGCACTTCCGGTCAATGCCCCAGCGCGCGTCGGGTGCTACCGATGAGCGTCGACGTCGGAGCGACGGTGATGTCCGCGACCGGCGACTTGTAGTGCGCTCGGAGGCACAAAGCGAGTGGCTTATGTAGATTTAAGTTAGAAACTCCTCGGTCAATTCGGCCGTGGTCAGAGTCGAATCCGTCACTTTCTAGTTCAAAGACACTATTCTTGGAGTTAAATGTTTTATTATTGTCACAAGGTTTTATTCTACACAATCTGCTGGTATGTGCGGGACGAATTTTGTAAATGAATTTTAAACCGATACCGGTTCACCGATCGTACATGCTTTTGGGATTGCTAACAATACATTAATTCAAATATTTTATTTTTCAAAAATATGGCCGCAGCTTTAAGGTTCCCGTTTTCGTATTCCCATACAACCTCTAATACAAGATATGGAATGAAGAGTTTTTTACAGACGACCTTTTACGACATTTTAGTTTTAAAATGACGGATGTATCAAGGTTGCAGTTATACTTGAAAGCCTGTCTCTTTGGTGCCTGCCTTTGTCGAATTCCGAAGTAATAAATGATTCGAAATTCTAACATAATTGTTACTAAAACTCAACGCAATATTATCATATCCATCCATAATACAGTTTAAATTGTTTTAATACAAAAAAGCCCAACTCACAAAAGGGAAAATCTCGTTGTAAATGCCCACTTATAGTGGGACACGAAGCGTATGATAATCTGACTGGAGCATGCCGGCGGAAGGAATGGAATTTATGTCGTTCGCTTGGTAAAGTAATCTTTTGTGTTTTCCCACAGAGCATAAAATCAAAAACAAAAAAGGCAACAACTCCAAAAGTCGACGGTTTACGGCTGGTGTGAAATTATATGTTAGGTACCTTACTTGAAAATATTATGTCAAAAACCAATTAAGTTATCGGTATCGAGATAGAAAAAAAAAATACAGTGACTGGTGAACTATGTAGAAACGGAAGGAAGTGGATGCATGATGCACTCAAATAATACACACAGTGAAGGATAGACAGAGTACTAAGCACAAATCATCAAAAAATTTACAATTTATTTTGAAAAAAAAAACACTCAAGTGTGAGTTTGATTCGCACACGAAGGGTTCCGTACCACCGTGCAATATTTAACGTTGTATACTTAAAAAAATGAAGGCGTGTTACATTCGATAGCGAGATAGAAAAATAGAGTGTAACGCGGTTTTATTCTGATAACATAATGTTTTGGTACAAAAAGAAGGTATATTAATGTCGATCTGCGGCCAAGATGTAGAAAATAGCTTGTTTCTAATTGAGATAAGTTTACTTTTAACATTTTTTAATAATAATAAGCGTACTTTTAATTTTTTCAGTTTTACTATTATTATTAGAAATAATGTTGGAGGTGGCCACCTCTAAATGCTTAGCTTTTATATTCGCCTTTGGAATTTTGGCATTCTAGACATTGGCAGTCAATACATAGTCGACATATATCACTTTTAATTTCACAAAAATCTTATTAAATCGATCAATTTATGGTAACAGATGATACTGGGGATTTTTCTTCGCACTTCAGTTCGGAATATTCCGACAACTATGAAATTATGAATCATATTAGGGATCGTCCATTAATCACGTGAGGCTCAAAAGAAGGTAGTAGGTTGTAGGTTTGGAAAAAGTGACAAAATATCACAGAGAGAGGGAGGGGCATAGAGAGATATCACCTGTATTTATTTTTTCTTCGACTTGCCGTTTTCAGGCAACGATTTCTATTTTTACCCGCTGCGAAAACTACCCGGCGCGCCATTTACATATAACATTCTGAAAATAGCCGCATTTAAATATAATATTCTTGAAATTCTTTAGGTACTTTTCATGAAAACGTAGCGGGTTAGTTTGAAACCTCACCACGTATCACAGGAGGGGGGTTAAAATGTTGTTAAAAACATTATGTAATTAATGGATGAGCCTTATACGCTTATCGCAAAATAGCGGAGTGTTCGCTACTTCATTCGAATGAAAAATTTGATTCGTGTAGAAAATTTGAATTTAATGTTTGTCTAGCATTTATTTATATATGCGGTGTTGCGTATAAGAGAAATGTGTTCAAATATTTATAGCAAAAAAAGTTTTCGATTCGAAAACAAATACCTCTTGAATCAAAAACTTTTTATGGTATGTTTTTAATAAGTAATTGATTGTATTTTTGTAAATTAAAAATTATTTGATTCACGTTGAAGTTTTATTAGCGCTTTAATTGCATATTTCAAAAAGTATATTTGTAAATATTTAACATTTAGCGAAGTCATAAAAACAAACAGTGCATGATTTGGAAATAGAAATGCTATATAGGCAGGATTAAATTATAATCAGAGAAATGGTTGCCGGTGTAGTCGGCTATAGCTCTCTGCGCTGATTTTGGCTATTGATTGCTATTTTCACGCCGTATTTTCCACATAAAATTTGGCTGAAGAATTTTGGTATGAAAATGGAATATGTGTACTTTTCGTCTTGTAGATTCCCAAATAATTTCAATCCTCTCAGATAACCAAATAGTTCATATGGATAGAGTCGCAAGCTCTCAAATTAAAAGACGAATATCCGAAGCGAACAAAATGTCTTGAATGAATTTGAGTATTTGAGTATTAAAATTAGATATATTGATAAGGTATAAATATTTTTAAGTCGACGACGGGTTTCAGGTATAATCAATGACTTACTTAGCAATATGATTAAATTTATATTGTCATTGGATATTGATCCTCGAACTTTTGTCGATTCGCTGTCAAAAGTAGTTAATGTTGTCATTCTTAAAATAAAAACTTTAATAATTGAAGCAATATCTTCGCACTCCACAGCAACCAGTTAAGCAGTCAGTTAATATTTAACTTTAGTCAGCAATTGTTTGAAGCAACAGTACTTGACATTTTGCTAAATGTTAAAGTAAATATCAAAGTTACTAAATAAAATTTGTAGTTAAATACTGACGACCTTAAAATACCCCGCCGTTAATAATTCAAAGTTTCACTAATTTTTTTGAAATCGGTTAAAGCCTAATGACTGTTTATTTATCGACATCAAGAATATGTATTTATTATTGTCTTATTATTATTATTTAGATGGGACGCTTATGTTGTGTAGTGGATGTCCAATAGCTGAAACGCATAAACTGACGACTAACATCATTGCATTTGCATATGGAAAAATATTAAATTATTACTATAGATTAGAAACTTCCTAATATAGTACTGATACAGAAATAATTTAAAAGCAGAAATGCCGTTTTCTAAGATCCTTCCCATAAATTAAGCACAAGACATGTCAAATTAAATTATTCAAAATATCCCTCAAAAAGTTGTAACTCACGTAAGAAGTCAAGAATATTTTTCATTGTTTCCAAAAACATTGAATAGTCAATATTTCAATAGCAAAAAGAATAAAGGTACAAGCACAACTTTCAAATGGTCTAGTAAAAGGATCGGTTTAACGACACTTAGATTAAGTTGCATAAATAAAATTAATAAGCGGTAGGACTATAAATGAACGATTGCATAAAAAATGAAAAAAAAAATGTCATCAACAAACATTCTTCTACTTTATAAATCATTAAAATTTAGACGCTGCTCTTATTAAAAACATCAGACACTTCAGTTTCTCAGTGTAACACTCGAAGAATAAATAAACGGGCTCGGCCCGGAGTGCCGAAGATTAATTGCAAATAATTCTTTGTAGGTCTTCAAGAGGCGGTGCGGGGGGGTAGGCAGTGAAGGGCACGGAGGGTAGGGAGGGGTGCGAAACGTGCCCGAGGGCCCGCGACGGGCGGCTTTTAAATAAAAAAAAGAGCTTGATTCATGATCAATAATTAGAAGAGCGCTCCGGCCGTGTCCGAGCACAAAGGAACGGATACTGCGAACTCGAAAATACCGGCGTTCAATACAATTTGAGGGCGGCAGAAGAATGAAATTATTGATATCGGAGGAGGGCCGGAGAAGGGCGAGACGATGATTTTTTTTTTTTGAAAGAAAGAAAAAATCTTTTATGCCACAACATAAAGAACTTACACGACGGTCGACCCGTATAGATACATCGGCCCTTAATATTCTACGCAATTATTGCGGTAAGAATTGTTATTTTACTACTTATGTTTGTGAGCCTAGACGATGTTTGGTAAACATTTCGCCTGCTTACAGTCGGCGGAAAATCGGTCGCACGCTCATAGTCGAATAACGATCGTCCGAATGGTGTTGTACGGCTAACCGACGTAACGGCCTAGAGACTTTGCCCGCACTTGTCCTGTTTTCAAGTCGCCTCGCGCCTTGTTAGATCTGTATGCCTTGATTGTTCCTTGTTAATTCAGTACGTAACTTGTGCGGATGTACTTGTGTAGATGCGAGCGTATATGGTTGGCGAATGCGACGTGCTAGAATTATCAAACGTTCAATTTGAATGTTGACACATCCGGGCGGTGTAAGTTGGCGAACGCGTGATTACGACGGGATCGTGACATTGTGAACAGTTTGAAAATTTTGAACCGACCGTTGCCCCGTTAGGGCGTCACGGATAATATCGAAACATGAAAAATGTTTAAACATCCAACATTCAAAAGATTTCACGTTATGCTTTAATATCCTCCGCCGGACATTAATTTCATGGCGTACAGCTGCGTTTCAACACAGACAAATTGAATGCAGGCGTTCGGAGCAACTGACGACTGCGCTAGCTAGAAATCTTAGGACAAGGCGCGGGAAGGACGCCCGAGACAATGAAGTTGTTAAAAATGTATACTGTCTTGAATGGGCATTGATCTTGTGATTTGAACGCATAAGGGCGCACATGCACGATGACGCCCAACGGGTAACGTATCGCCTAATACAACGTGCAACGTAACCTTGTGGACAGGTTCGCATCCCGGCAGCGGCCGACACGATGCGTTCGCGAACGAGCGCGAGCTGGTCCGCCAGTTTTGTTCCGAATGCAAAGGTGTACACGGTATCCGTGTGGATCTTGAGCTCTGTCTACGTTAATCCTGAGCGCGCACGAACGCAAAATAGCTTGAGAACAACAAGAAGCACGGGATGAAGAAAACACATTTTTTTTATCGGTTAATATAAACAGAAGAATATAAGTTGTGGCCAATCGATCTTGAACAGAGATTGCTTCACGCATATACGTATCATTTTTTTTTATAATCAAGGTATTGTTATATTTATCAAGTATTCGAAATGTACACTAAACATTCTGAGAAAATTTTTGTGATGCCTATTTATTTCCGGCAATTTCAAGTCCAACAATATTTTTTAGCGGGCCCTTTTTGTACAAATTAGATAATATTTTCAATTATTATTAACGCACTAATTGCTACAGCCACATTGTACATCTCAATTGTTCAATGTTCGCAAGAACACTGCTGATAGCGAAAAGATTCGTGTTAAGTTACGCATTTTCAACAGGACACAAATTCGCGTTCGCATTGCATTACGCGTTGCGTTGCTTCATACGTTGCGTGTTACGTCCTCGTGCGTACCCAGCTTTAGAAAGCGCCACATTACTCGCGTACCAGCTGATGCTGTCACAGTTAAACGTTTGCCTTTGCCGGAGTGTGCGTATACTTTGTGTACAAGTTACAAGATATCGATTTTCTTGCTTATAATATCTCACACTGAAAAACTTATCAACGCATAAACAGACAGCCGCGACACTTATATGATTTGATCCGAATTTTGTCACTCTACAAATAATAGTATACGTACTCTATTATATCGATGGCCCAATCCCTTTTTCATAGGCATACGGAAACCCCAAAAAAGGAGGTTAATAAGCTTGATTAAAAAAACATTACCTAATCCGAATGGTGGGGTATTAATCGGCTTTGCATCCGCCCGCGCTGTAGTTGGTAATAGGATTGTAGAGGTCGCTTCTAATGAACTCGTTTGTATGCCGGCCGGGTCCTCTCTGGCCCTGTCGCCTGGCAACACTTACTCGGTGAATAGGCGCGGGCAGAGCGCACTCGGCCTCTTTATTAGGGGCCGCTCTGGTCGCGCCGCCCCGTGCGGATTTCGGGTTAAATGTAGAAGCGGTGTTAAATATACTGTAGCAGACCCCAGACGCGTGGACGCGCGACGACATGGACGAAATCGAACTATGCCCCGTGTTAAAATGCGGTTAGGGTTGTACTATTTGTCCATGCATTTAAATTAAGGAGCGAGTTGATGGCAGTTATTCTTCACCGTCGTTGAGGGCTCGGTTATCTGGGAGATTAACAAAACAACCTCATCGTTAATTTAGAAAAATCATCATCGTCACTGTTAAACCTCTCCCCCATTCTTTTAGCGCGCAACTAGACAACTAGACAACTGTCTTGAACACACACACAAACGCACACACGCACGCACGCATGCACGCACGCATGCACGCACGCATGCACGCACGCACACATGCACACACGCACGCACGCACACACGCACGCACACAACTCTACGTGTGCACATTCTATCCGCGTGAGCGACGATCAATGTAATATATATTTTAAATTATTTAGAAACTAAATAAAAATGTTCGTGAACATTCGAAAATATATAATATTTGTATATATATATATATTATATACTAAATATATATAATATTATATACTAAAATATAACTTGTAGTATAAAATATAGTATGTATTTCTACCGAAAAAACTGTTCAATCTTTTGGTATTCGACAAAAATTCGCAAAAAGATAATTGGTTAAAAACACACAGCAAACTGTAAGTCGTCAAAGAGTCTTATCGCCATTTTGCTTTGAAAATGCACAATGTCGCTTCGGTTTCCTACTGCCCTCTCTGTCTAAATAACTAATTAAAATATTCACAATTATTTTATTTTTGCAGCAATTTTAAAAATAATTTGCCTTGAGTTAATAGCTTTTTCTTAATTAATTTTTTTAAGAACAATAATAGAATAATAGCGAATTATCTTTGAAATTACCCTACTTTGTAATTTCAGAAATTTATACATTTAATGATCAATGAAATAAATAACGCACAAACCTAACGTAATGATAAAATTAAAAAAAAAACACGAAAATGACAACTAACACGTATTTAATTCACAAAAAAATTATGAAAGGGTGAATGAGCAAATAAATGAAGATTTTCATTTTATGTGAGTTTTAGACTGATATTAGATAATGTCAAATCAACAGATAAATAATGTCCTTGCTTTATACTTATTTAAAATTCGCCTGATTTGTTTTAAACAAAATTTGATTAGCTGTATGAAACATCAAATCATTAGTTATTGGATCCGAGCATTAATTTAATACGAGCCCTCCTACAGATAACAATATCAGAATTTACCAGACCATGCAAAATATTGAACAAAAAACAATATTTAAAAAAAGATATTAGATAGTAGCTGGTTTTAACCGAGTTATAAAATTCATCAAGAGAAATTTTTTTTTTTTAAGAGCAACTTAAAATATGATATCTCAGTGAAAAATGGACATATAACGAGAACATTTGCGGGCAAACGTTTTTTTTATGATATCAAATACCGACTATACTAGAAGAATCGCCTGAAAGACTTCGAATGGTCTATATTAAGAAAGACCCTTTTAAAGAGACTGTTTGTCGCTCAATGAATTTTAGTCCAGTTCCTGCAACTTTTGCGGGGGAAGAAATAAGTGCCCTCTTGTTGACGGTAGTCACCGAAGAAAACGTGCTAGTAGTAAAAATTGTTACCAGTCCTCAACTCGTACTAATCAGCGTAAAGGGTTTGTAGCTCGAGACTCTCAATTTATTTTTGTATTTGATTATCGCCGATGTGGGAGTAGCGTATCCACTTGCTTAAACATATCGCTGAGTGTAAAGAGCACACGTCTGCTAAACGTCCCACAATTTATGTTCAATGGTCTAAATAGACACATTCATTCCTTATTATAATTTTTTTTATTATTATTCAAAGGGCAAAAGAGGAAACCGAGCTGCCACAGAGTAGGCGATCATAGTTGCACATGGACATTCGCAACCCTTAAGAAGTCATTAGCACGTTGTAGGCCTTATAGAAATGAATAGAACAACTGATGGAGGAAGGACAACGCCACTGAAACTGGAAGAAAAGAATAAGTTATACTATGGAATAGGGAAAGCTGTCACCGGAAGTCTCACTCAATGGAATAACGTATTTCAAGAGTTTACCTATGAAATAAATGCGAAATTTGATTTAGACGAAAGGCAACAGCGGAGGTCTTCACGTCTGTTTTATGTGTGACTTATTTCACCGGCCCAGCCGGCCCAATTTCGTGTTGCATTCAAAATTGCAACAACACGTCTCGCCACACACAATTTATGAATAAAAAATTAGTTAAAACACTACCAATGAAAATTTATATTTCTGTATATAAATATACATGTAAAGCAACAGCTCAACATATTTCGACTGGCGCTTGGAACACAAATGTGTCAAATTTTTTTTTCAATAAATTGAAATACCATACGTGCATTTATATAATATGATAAAAATAAATAACATTTCAAAAAATAAATAACAATTATTCACATATATAATGAAATTGTAACTAATTGTTGTCTATACTTGGGAAACATTTGTGAAAAACTAATATGGGAAAAAAAGAAATATGTAGCATCAAATGCGGTTTTCACAAGTGTATTGTTGGAGAAATAACTTAACAGATGGAGCACGTTTTATTAATTTTGAGTTCATGCGGGCCGAGTCACGAGCGACAGCTAACTTTTGATAAAATTAGACGATGTCTCGACCAAGTTACGTTTTTCTTCTCATAAATTGTGACCAAAAATCACGCCTTTTCCTTTTGTTTCTTTTCGAATGGAATCCCATTATTTTACAAGGTTTCAAATAGCTACAGTATGACAAGCACAATGAACGTTTCTCCATTAGGTACGAATAGTGGTCTAGTTAAGTATACAGCTAGCTATGTGACCATTGTACGCACGTATCGCGACCGAAGCCTTTGTTAATAATACCCTTCCGTGAATCCATTTCAGGGTAAATTCCCTGGAAGCCGTTTGACTGCCACTTAACACCTCCTAGATATCTAACACCCCAGTTCGATGTCAAGTGCGTTATATTCCGGGAATGTAATAGCCTTTGTAAATCTATAACAAAATGGGACGTCGACGAAATGATTTCTCGTTCTATTGAAATTATAGAGTTCATGAGTTCGATTATCGGTTTCGAAGGGTAAAGTTTGAAAATTAAACGTTTTAGCCGGTAGTTGGATTTCGGCCACGGATGTGCTTGTTATTTATTATTTGCTATGATTAAGCTATTTTATTCGAAAAGCGAAATTTCGTTTATGAGCTGTGGCCTGTATTTTAACGTTCTCAATATTGACCTTCTTTTAGTACTCGCTTATTTAAGGGTTGATTTTAGGCATTTGATATAGCAAATGTAATTCCTTATAAAATTTATAAATAAACATATTCTAATAATATATAATATATTTTATTGCTTTTGACGCTAATAAAATGTGTTAATATGAGATTAATACTTACAATGCTGAAAAACGTTTTTTATTCACGTAATAATAGTATTACGTTAACAAAGAAACATTTTTCAGTTTACGTTTAGTAAAAATTGATACATAAATTTTAATTTTACTTAAAATATAGTATTACAGTAGTTAATTATATTAGTTTTTATTGAATGATCGAAAATTTATAAGCAAAAATTTGCTGCTCCATGTAAAGCTCTCAAATAACGCGTTATATTGGTTCAAATCTCGGTCTATTTATAGCACTCGTTAAACTCGAATGCCTTTGATCTATAAAACGGAGAACAGAGACTTTAATTTCGATGCAAAGTTAATAACAATAAGATGAGCAGCGAAGGTGCATCAGTACGATCTATAAAATATATCAAAGCTTGGCGAATTTCAGAATTTGAAACAAGAGCGGGCGTTATTTTCAAACAGAGACAGTAAAAAATTTGGCAGCTCAAAAGAGAATCGCCATCACTGAGAGACGCCAGCCTGTACCTACGCATACAGTCTGGGCGCACTGAAAATATTCCGGCGTCCTAAACAAAGACCGCCCGACACGACAGCGCCACGGACGACCTACGCCCGCATAGCCGGCCCCCTTTACACACGACGTAAAATCTTCGGAATGTTAATAAAACCGAATCGGATCCGTGGGTAATAAAGGGCCGCGTCTGTGTAGTACGAGCGCGGGAAACGGACGTGATGTATGAAGGCCGCTCCGGCGCCGTGGATTGAAACAGAGGCTATGCGATATTGCAGGAGCGATATTTCCGCAAGTCACAAAATAAATTGGACGAAAGCTGTGCTACGCGATCGCGGCGGCGCGGGCCGACAGTGCGCCGGCGCCGCGCCGTCCGCTACATGCTTATACATGGCGCGTTCGTAATTAATTATAGCCTTTGAGAGGTGTGCCCGGATGATACGTGGCTCATTGAAATTCATTTCGCGATAAAGAGCAGGGGAACATATAATTAATTTACATAGCTATAGTTCGAATTGGACCGTTGTACCTACGCACCATAGGCTCTTATTCTAAAATTTTACTAAAGAAATCGTCGAGCAATATGCGTATATCCATCGGTATTAAAGTGACAAAGAGTAATACGATCAAAGCACGTAGCTATTTACATGAGTTACAGATTTAATTGCTAAATGTGCAGTGGATTTTGAACTGTAATCATAAATCTGTTTGACGTGTCAACCATGAGATGTCCTGTATGGGAAGCGTCATGGTATAAATATCTAAATAGTAAAGTACTATCATATATAATCATGGGATGATCATCTATCTATCATAGTATGGTACATATATCAAGGTATGTGATGGATAGAAATGTTAAATCATTTGTCAGAACACACAATGTTAAATGTTGTGCCAGGCTCGTCACCTCATTATTAAGGCATACACTTACACAATCTTTTTATTTTAAATTGAGAAGCTTGGATTTAAAGACCGATTTTAATGACGTTTTCAGGAAATTTTCAGATTAGCCCAGCGGGTGATCCTATGACGTTTGGTAGCGATTCGCTCTATACATTTTTTTCATAGCATTATCGAGAGGCAAACGAGCAGGCGAACCGCAATAGTAGAGATGGTCATCGCTGCTCATGGACAGTCGCGATTAAGGTAGAGTTATCAGTGCGTTACCGACCTTTTGGGTATGACCTTATTGACCATTCGCAATAGCATGTGTGATGGAGAAAGGAGTGAGCTGATGGAGAGGAAAGGGGATGATAATGAGAGGTTGTGGAGTGATGCAGGGAGTTGGTCACCGAAACTCTCACTTACTGGACGAAACAAACATAGGACAATGTTGTGTCAAACCTATATTCTGTTAGAGAGTGGGTATTGACCGGTCGAGTTGGCCCATTTACGTGTTGCAGCCAAGTTGACCATAGCATGGCTCTACCTTGCGATTGCCATAATAAATGACAATTTCATGTCATTTTTTCCTTAAAAAATAATACACTTTTCTGTCTATTTACATATATTTATATATTTGCTAAAACTTCGTCACATGACCACTTCTATCCATCCACCAAAAGTCACCTGCCTATAGTAGATAATCACTCCTACCCGTGCGAGGACGATGGAGGTCTCCTAGTATTTTTATATACTACTGCAGTCAGTGTTGGAATGCATTTTTTCTTGCTCGCTTTTTTTATTGTTCCAAATCGAAAAGTAGAAAAGCGAACAAGAACTAAATTAAAAACGACAACACGATATTACAGCGAAGTCAAATCACAAGAAGACGAGTTCACTCTTCAATCCCCTTAGCGATAGCTCTTAAACTGAAAGCTTCACATGCGAATAATCCGTAAATTCTTTCGCCTGAGAAAGTAAAAGGAAAAGGAAAACAGCCCATTTCCCTTTCTGATCATATTTTTAATCCGGGGAAATTCTTTCCAAGGTAATTCGATCGTTTAGTTTCAAAGTAGTTCCCGCGAGCGATAAGCACGGCCCATCTCGCGATAACGCGCGCGGCGCCTGCGGAACGTATAAGCGGCCCGGGCAACGTACGAAGGTACAGATGTGTGATTTTTTCGCTTGAGATAAAACCCGACTACGAATACAGGTGAACGGTGTTTGTGCTGTGCTTTAGTAGTAACGGTCTGCCGCAAAGAACTTAGTATGAACATTTTTCGGTGGTTCATCAGATTCCGAACATCAACGTCGATGTAGATTCGTCAAAAGTAATGTAATTAACTCCAATCAGAATTCGGTAAATACCTTCCGATTCTGTGATCAAACTTCTACCACTGTTATTAAAATCAATTCAATCAAAAGACATTTAGTTCCTTTACTTTCACCAGAGTGGAGGTCGACAGTGTGACCAAGTCTCAACTCCACAATTAGACCTTCATAACCCCTTGAAGCTTCATACTCTTTAAGAATGCTCTCAAAAGCCCAAATTCCTCGGATCTATGTTTGTCAGAGAGAACACCTCGTGACTTCTTTCGGATTCGTGGTCCAATCCTGATTATAAATATAAAGCCTTTCGCTTATCAAGGTATTTAAATTATGCTGTTCTACATTCGTTTAAAAAGAGATCTGTAAACATACTTCATTTAGACTAAATAAGCTTAGATTCTTAAAAACCTTAAAGCTTCATATATTTGCATTAAGTACAATTTCATAGAATAAAATAAATTTTGTGGACTAATATTCATTAGAGCGAGCATTGTGTAACCAAATTTCAGTTGCAGTTAATCTTAGAATAATTGTAAATTTGACAGGTGAAAAGTGATCGTGATTCGTAATAACAGATTTTTGCTTTTCAATACAGAAAGTTAAGAGTGAAATAAGAAAAGATAAGTTAAAATAGAAACAAGTGGTTAAGTTATAGTCAAGCCAATTTAAATGTTAAATTTTACATTCAGGAATTAGGTATAGGGGACGGAATTGGAAAAATTAAAAAATATTCTTCAGTTGTATCAAATGATATCTCGAAACATTATATAGATATCACAAAAATTTGTAAAAGCATGACTCCAAAAATATATGCAATTTTGAGCCTGTTATCAAATTTTACTGCAATGAAATTTAATGCATTCCCAATTAGAATTTTTCCAGTTCTTCACATTGTGAGAATCTTAGCTATTGGACTTGAATTTGATATAAATTATTTTTTATTGCGATGTCAATGTTTTAAACAAAGACTTGACTTAATTCTTATAATGTTAATTTTTAAGCTAAATGAATATATTTTCAATTAATACAATATAAAGATTACAATTTTTAATCGCCGTTTTATAATATTAAATTTACTATACATTAAGTATGTAAATGCATTATACGATCTGTACTTAAAATTTTGGTTATTCGTGGAATGCAGTGTGTAAACAATTTCATTGTTACAACAACATATCATAGATAAATATAGTATATATGTATGAAATGAGTAACAGGTATACTTGTGAGATATTATGGCAATACATCTAGAATTACATTGCAACATTACGTCTGAATCGGAGTAGTTTTGAACTTTAAACAATTATTGTAATTTTTATGTAAGGCAAGAAAATAAATATTGTTTTTTTTTAATAATCAACCATATACATACATAGTAAATTTTACGAAAACTACAGCGGCAACGCAAAATGACTGCAGAAGGTGATAGTGCTTTCTGTGTAACTAAATGGACGTCAGATATAGCTCTAGAAGAATTTCCTATTAAAGAAATTCAAAGTGTTTTATTTCCATAATCCAAAATAATAGAAAGTGGTGTGTATTAGCTCCGATGTGCGACTGGAGTTTATTTTATAAGAACGATTTTCTTGCAATATGTACAATAGGCACACATGTTTATATTTTCTATTACGTATTTATTTATATTGAATTGATAATACACATGACAGTCGTTAAATAACAAAGATTTGAAACGCCACATTAAACGATTGGTAACAATGGCAATACACATGGAAGTCTTAATTATTTGCGTCAAATATAAAACGTCTATAAATCAGAAATGGCAAAAAAATACACGGGTTCTGTATAAGGTACGTGAAAATCTTGCGTGGAGGCCAACGTAAGGACTCTCGATATCGCACTCCATCTAATTTGCATACTGCGAGCTATTTATGAAAACCTGTTTCAAAAGGAATTCCAAAAATCAATGTGGAGTTTATGAAAAGCACTTTAAGGAGTAACACAAAAAAAAATATATTTCACTGCAAATAATATTATTCGGTAACGGTAATAATTGCAAAATAAATATTGAAATATTAGTTTGGTAAACTTGTCCGGTAAATGCACGATTTTGAATAAGAAATATACTAAAGGATATTTTTTATGCTTTTTATTCTATAGCGACGTTATAACTATTTTTATAAAAGAAAAACTAAAAAAAAATAGCGTATTATATATCGAAATAAGTTATTATTAGGCCTCGAGACTATTTTATTTGTAGTTTCGACTGTTGGCTATCATTAATATTATTATTTTTCTATTTTTTCTTATACTCGACAAAGTCGGTTTACGAAGAAGAAGCGGGCTTGTGCCAAGTATTTTACTTCCGATGTGTTTAGAGTTGTTTATGCAGTAGGTTGTAAGTGTGACTAATGTGTGTATTATTTTGATGTTTATTGTTGGATCAGTCGATTTCTTCACAAACGTCTCAGCACTTCGAGATACCAATAATTAATTCGGTATCAATAAACACAATACAGCACCATTCGGATTTCGGTAGAATCGAAGGCTTCTCATCGTATTAAACATAGCTGCTTATTATACACTTTTGTACAATTAGGAACGAAACGTTTGGGTGTGGTTTCTGGTGCTGAAACCCTTACGCATATAAATTTATTTCAGTGGCTGTAAGTCGGCAAACATAAGAATAACAAGGTTAACGGTACCTATTAAAAGAACTTGTCTTACAAGTTTTAAATAAATAAGAAGTGATGATTCACACTTTTGAATGATGCTTTTGTAAATTGGGTTAAGGCAATGGCCTGCTATGGAACAGCTGTCGAGGACTACTGATATTTTAATTATTATGTAAGTGTTTTCGGGGAACAAAAGGGTTTTAAGGATTTTGGGTATGACGTCAGTTGATGAAATAATGATTGGAATTATTTAGACGTATTCTTGGTGCCACATTTGTTTGATTTCGTCCGCCAGGAGGATGTATTTTTGTATTTATTCGGTGTGTTTTTGTTTCAGGTTACTAGTGTTGGGTATTTCGATATCTATGAGGTGCGTGGTTTTCGTGTTGTTCATGGTGAGTGCGATGTCTGATCTATTTATTAGTATAGCTTTGAGAAGCTATTTTTCAGAACGGTAACGGATTTGTGTTTGAGATGTAGGTGTTTAGGAGGTTATTTGTGAGAACCAATTGTTGATGGATATGTTTTGCAACGTTATGATGTTTGTAAGTGTATTCTTTGCATGTGAGGGAAATGCAGCCTTCTGGGATATGATTTATTGATTCGATGATTTTATAACATAATGTACACGTATCTGTATGTATAGCTTCTTTCAGGACGTATTTTGTGTAGTTTCTTGTTTTGATAATTTGATGTTGTATAGCTGTCATGAAGCCTTCCGTTTCACCGTATATGTTCCCTTTAGTAAGCCAGGTATATGATGCAGCTCGGTATACGTAATTTTGGTCTAACTGGTGGGTACTTACCATGTAATGCTTTACTTTCCCTTTTATGTGTCTTTTGTTCATTTTTGTAATTTTTTTCTTTGGGATCAAATTTAGCTTTATCTTATAGTAGGGGTGTATCTGATTGTTTTAGGTTAACTATTGTTCTATGTAAGCGGTTGTCTTGAGATTTACTTATAAAATATGATCGTAAGTTGTCTATTTGTTTGCAGTGTAAGTCTTTTTTTGTCAATGAATATGCGGCCTTCGATTTTTCTGTTTAGTGTGAATCTTTGTACTGCTAAATGAGAGTCATGAATGTTGTGTATATTACGAGTGGTTCGTGTAGTGGTATCGAGAGCATCCATCTCTGTATCTGATCTTTTGATAATTAAGAATGAATAGGTCAGTATCGAAATAGCGTATGTATTCACAGTTTTCTAATAATAAGGGTTACGTAAGAAAAAAACCCTGTTTTTCATACGTTTTGAGTTATTATTTTAGTTGACACGGGTGTAGACCTATAATAGATAATAAGTCATTTTAAAATCTCTAAAAACATATATCGAAGAAACTACATATCACGTTTGATATTAAAAGAAAGGTCTAAAAATAACATTACGAAGATGTTAAGTTTCACAATACGCTTAAGTTAGTAACGAAATCGTTTTGAGTTTAAAAGTGAGACCCAAAGGAATGAAGCAACGCAGCGTCCGCGTATTCCGTACGGATGCCGCGTTGACCTCATCTGGCTAGGTAGATGCTCTACAATTAATTTTCAAAATTTATAAGTATGCCGCTCTGAACTTCCTGCGAATGATGTAATGCGCAGACTCAACACTCCCGACCCTTCCTTCTTCTCGCCCGCGTTCCTATTTTATGCCATAGCTTTCGTGACTAACTTGATAGCGGCAAAGTTTCGTGTGTTGTACTGTACTATGGTATGACAAAAACTTTATTTGCACTTATTAGTTGATTTTCGATTTGAATTTATACAAACAACTTATGGGATTTTAGGGATCGCTTTTTCATAGCCAGATTACTTATGCATTTCGAGAAGTAAATTTAAATATATTTTGAACTCTTCAAGTTCAAAATCATAAAAGGACCTTTTTTTAATCTTTAACTGCGATATATGTTTATAAAAGATGACCCAATATTAAATATCAATCCGTTAAAAACCAAAAATTATTTAGAAAAAATCTTTTCTTTTTCGAATTTTTCGTTAACGTTGTCTTTCGAACGAACCAAACAATTTTGTTGCAGGTTGCAAAGATCAACATTGTTTTTTAAGGAAAAGAGCTGATTACATTTTGAAATTTACTTATTTTATTGTAATAAATACGTCTTTAAATTTACTTCCACAGTGCGAGACAATTTAAAAATTATGATAACAAAATGGGGATAAAATTTGATCCTGCAGCTACACAGACGTGTATACAGTTAAATTTTGGATGTAGATGATAGATATCATCTACATACAAAATTTAATTACACCACTCTACATTACATAGCTAAAGTACCGAAAAATTCGTTACGTACAGTGAGGACTGTGAAGCGTCGTGCACAGCGGACGGGGACGAGCTAATATTTTGAAGTCGTTTCGCTGCGTCACAAAATTTCTTTTTAGAATAAATTTTGACTCGGAGAAGCTACGATCTTCGTTTGAAATACGATCGTCAGCTCTTGTCAAAATATGTCGATTGCGTATATGAAATATTAGTGGGAAAAAGTTATAGGAAATATACATTGAGTTAAAGTAAAAAATTGAATTGAAAAATATACGGCCGTGTCCACGACGCAGTCGAATAACGATTTTTTAAAACGTTTTCCCTATTGATATGTCATGAATAAATTTACTGATTTCTATTCAATTTGCAACAGTCTATGTAACTGGAGAAAAGAGTTGAATCTATTTTGGTATCAATAGGTAGAGTAATCTAAAAATTATTTCAAGAAAGCATTTTCATGAAAGTTTTATATTTGAATTATTTCAAAATCTGCCTGGCGGAATTAGTTCTTAATTTCAGGAGTCCTAAACTGAATAAAGCATATCACACCACAATAAACTACTTTATAAGTCGCAAATTGCACTGCATGCTGGTTTATCCGTTCAAAAGTTATGAAAAGTTTCCATACACTCTTATAGATATGCTCACATACACACAAACATGCAGATATCATTCGAGAAATGGCCAAATTAGACTCCTAGAGCCTTAACGTAAACGTTGAACTGAAAACATTATCATCCCTTTCCTTCGCAGGGAGTTAAAAAAAATAAATAATGAAACTGCTGCGATTGTAAAGGTCGAACAAATACAACGGCTAATATTGTAAACACTAAATAATGCGACTGATGTTGTAAACAATAGATGTATAAAAAACAATACAGAGGTGGCGCTAGTCGAATTTCATCTGACAGCTGCCATTATCGTCTCCCGCGGGTCACTACGCCTTTGATTATTTTCTTCCCGGAGGACGAGCCGGCGGAGGAGGAAAATTTATTGCCCTAACGCCCGCCCCCTTCGCCCCGCTTTTATGGGGCGGGCAACAAATAATCGCACCTTTTAATTACAATGACAAGTTTGAAAGTTCGATCGATGCTGGAACTACTACGAAGTAGAGCTCGCCCGTAAGTTATAATGGGGTTTTTGAATTTCGTGCTGTTTAGATATCGAAAAATACATTACTTACGTGTATGACAGTTTAGATGTACATTATTTGAGTGGTATTCTAAATTGAATGCTATAAATAAATTACACGATTCGTGACCAATATGTTTGATTATGTTATACGTATTAAAGATAGCGTATTTTTAAAACAATATTTATATAGTATGATATATAAATATTGCGGAACTGAGTGCCTTCTAAATGAACTTCGGCGTTTATTTTTAAGACTATAATTACAATTTTTTTCATTATCACTTCATATAATAAATTTAATAACGAATTTCTAATAATTTTTTAATATCCTAAAGAGTGGGTTATCAACCACGTTATTGGGTCTATCTATGTGAGTAAATAACTTCACAGGTAAATGTTAAGACATAAGGGTTGTTATTTAGTTATGAAAAAACATCGGTCTACTGAGAATAGGACTTCCACGCTGAGGGTTCTGTATAAATTTAAATATGTATTCAGATATTTCATCAAAATCTATAGGATTCGCCTCATAGCGCAATGAGGCGAATTCTATAGATTTTGATTTACTTACGAGTTTTAAAAAATATGGATAGTCGGCCGTATCTATATTACGTTGATTCAGAAGCTTAGTTGTTTCGACTTCAAGAAAAGACGAACTTTAGTATTTGATACATATTAATTTCAACTTAATACCTACACGTGTTCCTGAGAAAAAGTTTTTGGCAAGAAAATGGACAGATAAACAAACAGACGGTTTGTAGACAAAGATATAGGAGAACATTTATTAACTTCGTGACATGGAAACTTAATATTTTGAAAAATTCGAGAATATTTGATTTTTTTTGAGAGATAGCATAAGTTTTGAAATTAACGGGACCAATATCTTCCCAGTTTCAGTATTGAATATAAAAAAAATTATCTGGGCTTGATGGATGGAATATCTATATATATAATTAAATTTATACGGAATCTTTATGGTGCTTGGCCTATTCGCACTTTTGCGATTTTTTTCAATAAGTCCTTTTAAAAATATTTATGGCACTTAAACTCTGAAAAATGGCGAGTTGGATAATAGAAATACGTATATAAAAATATTTAGTTACGTATTTATTCGTCTGAAACTGAAAAAGAAAAGAAATAATTCGTTTTTCTTGCCTCAACAAAAATAACCGCTTCGCTTGAAGTCTGAATTACCAAACTTTTATTCAGGTTGTTTATCCTAGAAATTCATTACGTACAAAAGCCTCTCTAAAGACGAAGAAGCGAACTTCATCGAGACCGAATCACGTCGGATCTCAGCCTATCGTAAAAATTCCATTAATTAAGCCATAAACATTGAATAACTTCGGTTAAATATCAAATAAACGTAATAACGAACTTTCTATCGAAATTTCTCACGAACGGCGAACTTTTGAGTGGCGCCGAATAAAATAATTACGAACCCGATTATTTTACTTTCGATGCGTGAAGTTTCATTCTGGCCTTGTCCAATTTCGCCTTTATTCGAGGCGTACCTGAAGTCTTCGGCGGTCTTGAAAGCTTTCTGTTTTACCGTACTGGCAATGATCGAGAAAACGGATTACGGTTTGGTTTTTTTTCTATTTAGTGCAAAATTACGCTTATATTTATTATGATTATATTGAAAACATAATCGTGATCGAACCAAAGAAACAGGTTGTAAAATAAGATTAATTACCTTTTTAATTATATTCGATTTTATAGGTTTTCAGCATCATCTTATGATGTGAACTTTTCCTTTCCAGTGGGTACAAAAAATATATTGTATGTAAACAAATTAAAAATGTATATATAATATTAGGGGTATGAAGTTTCTTATACTTTGATTGTAATACGAAATAAGACTGTTCTTACATTATTTGCATTTTTTCAATGCTATTAATATAAGGTGAAAAATCCAAAAAATAAGTTCTATTTCATATATTAGAAAAAATATTCATTTAAGGAACATCACATATAAGAAAGTGAATTTTAAATGAAATCGTGTATATAGTTCACGAACCTAGCGTCGCTAGGTACGCGGGTGCCGTGTGTTACGAGAGGGAATCGAATGAAGGGAGCGTAACGCATTTCCTTTAAGTGACGATTTCTACCAACTCACATTCGTTCCACAAACATACCTTTCCTTTCTTCCATCTCAATATATTACGAACAAGTGCACGATTTACGAAGAAGCACTGAGCCTAGAACCGATTAGTGCCCGACGTATGCAGCACATGGACTATGAAATCCCCGACAACATTCAACGTGGCAATTTCGTTACCTGACCAGAGTCGGCTGAGCTGTGAAATGTCCCCGGGTGCGCTCGTATATCACACTCTCCGTACGAGCGGGCCCGCTGAGTCAGCAGCGAGTGCAGCTCCCGGTGTAATTTTATTTCGTAAAGGGTGGCTCTTTGTTTAATTTTGGCCCTTTTCTGCAGTTTAATTACGTCGTGTGTATTTAATGTGTGTAAGTAAACATGTCGCTCGTCATTAACAGAATAATGATAATAATATTGTGGCAAATAAATTATTGCTATATGATTTTTATTAGTATTGTAATACATGATTATTTTTCTGGACTATTTAATTTGTTTCTTGATACATTGCATGCCTTAAGCGCTAGCGTAGGTATGCTTCTACTGTCGCCTGAAAATCCCGTCTGCACAGAGTGTGACTACGATAACTAAAAACTATTTAACTTTTAAACTTAAATTCTTTTTCAATCTCATCACTAATCGATTGGAAATAACTGTATTGAAAATCACAGCTTGATATAATACCGATTAGTTGTAATTGAATTTTTTAACTGGCAGTTATTCATGTTTTGATCCGCCATTTCGCTTAAATATCTAAAATAGAGGTTGAGATTGAGCGTGAAGTTATTTATTTTGCATTATGATGTCTAATAAATATGAAATTATCTATCCTTTTTTCGATTCAAGTTTACTATAAAACTGTTTGAAAATCAAAATTAAAAAAAGAGGATTTTTGGTAAAAAGCTCATATGTTATCATAAACCTCTAATTTAAATAACATACGTATTGCACCAGCGCTTAAAGCATGCATTTTTGGATTTATCAAATTTTTTATCATCTTTGCGTTGATTGATTCATAAAAGGCTGTTTCTTTTGGTGGTGTTCATCATGCAGTACCAGCTTTTAAAACTTTCATGGAGATTATTCAGTCTGATGACCACTTTCATCGTCTTTTTTTAAACTCAGTAGTTGCAAAAAGTCTTTTTTAAAACTAATATTGCTATCTATGTCTTCTGACGGTTTCAAGCCTTAAAAGCGACTTTTTATACAAAAGGCGGTCGGAACGATCTTTCTTGTCTTAAAAGTATCTTTTAAATATGGAGGTTAAGAGATCATTTGCTTTTTGACGTTTACGCTCACAGTGGACGCGTTTCAATATTTTTTCATAAGAAACTAGCTTCCGCCCGCGGTTCCGCACACATAGACAGAAGCAATCCCTCCGTTTTATATATCGACCGATGGCGACATTGATCGTGGTGATGATCGCTATCCCGTTCTCGATTCCGATCCCGTTCTCTATTTAAATAGGTTCTAGTTCTAATCTTGCTTTCGATCTGGGTCTCGCACTCAATTAACATTTCTTCTTATTACCATTTCGGTCACGATCTCGATTCTAATTTTGGTTCGATGGTTGATTATGATCTTGATCCCGTGCATGATTTCAAATTTTAAAGAAATTTCACAAAAACAAAATTTTTGTGGTAAATCAATTCATTAGGAGTATTTGGAAAAAAACCCTTATTCTAATCGAATCCTCTAATTTGTAATAATAATTCAATTCACATGTTTTTTTAATTGCAACTTAATCGATTATATCTTTATCGGAGACATTTATTTTTTTTTCTTGTATCATATTAGTAAAATATGATGCCAGAAGGTCGAGTGCACGGCTCGTAACTCCATAATTATGAAGCTTTCTGATCAGTGTTTCATCATTTAAACCATATATGGGCAACGACCGGCCCACGAGACATTTTGAAAAACTCAGTAAAAAAAATATTACACATCTCACTCATACTCTCTAAATCAAATGAGCCAGCAAGCCAAGTGGCAGCGATCATCAAACAGTGAGGCGGCAAAATCAAAGTCTTTGATGTTTGCCGCTTCACTGACGTCACAACACAAGATTATTGCTTCTCAATTCCTCTTCTACACTAGAGGATTCTAGACCATTCCTTCATTTTGACTATATAAGCGGGTGGATGGCCCAAACTTTAGTTCAATTCTATTTGTGTTACCAAGGTGATAACTTCGACAAGTGATATCCTAGCGAACTGCTAGTGCCATCAATTTGCTTCGTGACTTTGTGTGCATCTTGAGTACTTATTAATGACATTTTGTTATTAGATTTTTCGAAAGAAAAGTAAACGAAATGATGTCTGGTGGAAAGAAATAAATGCAGAATGTCGCCAGTTTCAACAAAATTGGACTGAAAGTTCTTTTTTATCTTGCATAATGGTAAGCTTATTTGTTTGCTGTTCAATGAATCCATTTCAGTGATGAAAGAATTCAACATAAAGAGGCATTAATCAACTAAGTATCCTATGCTGCATTCACTGACAGGATAAATAAGAAAAAACAAAATCAATCAAAACAAAAACAAACGAACCTTATCGCAAATTTGGAAATATAGCAGCAAATAATTTCATAAACAAAGAACACAACTTGATAATGTTGTGAAAGCTAGTTTTATAGTTAGTTCTAAATTGGAAAAGTCATTAAAACTATTTTCCGAAGGAGAATTTATCAAGGAGTGTATGTTAAAAGATTTTTCTTTTCATTTTCCTTTTTAGGACACAAAACACTGCAAGTTTTGTGTCCTGAATATGAAAAAAACTGGTGATGTCCATCATCAGCAGTCTTTTTCATATTCAACGCCTTGAATGCCTTAATAATGTCTTTCAAATTTACATATTCAAATTCTAAATTAATGTTAATAGGCGGAATATTTTCCTTCAATAAGGATTCAGCAAGAGCGGGAGATGAATTGGGATTTGGTGGTCGAAATTGAAATGTCAGTAAAAATATTTCTTTAATGTAGAATAATGTAGAGATTTAATTTAATAAAAATCTATTTAATAAATAGTGGCTTTAAGAAACGATTTTAGTACCATTCTTAAATTAATCCACTGATTTTGCGCCTCGAATAGAACGCTAAGCGATCGGTGTTGCTCGGTGTCGTCCCATCGGTGGCGATAGTTTTGACAGTCTTCAAGGGCATGGTCGGCTTAAGCTCCGAAATCCTCGATCTCAAATAAAACATGGCAATAAGATACATGCTTTAGTAGGGGGGCTATAAAAAATTTGACTTTGCACATGGAATAAATGAGAACTGTTTTGCACTTGCATTGAACATTTGCACGCGTAATTGATTATTTATCGTCCTACATATTTTTTGACGTGATAACGTCTTATAAATTGGTTTGCCGGGTGACACTTCAAGAAACTGCGTTACGCTCCGCTCACGTTATGCGCTCACAATGAGAGCGAGTGAGAGGCACGCGTCCCTTCCACTCGGGCATGGTTAGCCCGCCTAAGAGCGAGAGAGACAGACATAAAAAAGTGAAAGGCACGCGTCCCTTCCACTCAGATAGGAACAAGTTAAGTTGTAGTAAACGCTGTTTCATTGTACGCAAATGTATTGCAAGTTATTGTATGTATATTTGTATATAAATACGTATGTATGTGTAAAGGTAAAAATAAAATTTTGTTAATATGAAATTCAGTGCGAGATTCTTTGTATAAATTAATGTTTTAAATATAATTCTTTGTATAAATAAATGTTTTAAATTGTTACTATTATTTCATCCTTCTTCCTACTATACGAATGAATATTCACATTAAAATGATTTTACCACTCAAAGTCGTTGTCACGTAAAACTTTCGCCCGTATATCGACTACGTTACAGGCAACCAATTTTTTTAGATATACGCATGAAATTTCCTTCAAGTGACGGTGAATTAGGGTGTTTTGGACAAGCACTTTTTGACAAATAGTACTGGACAAACGCATGGATTTTATCATGACACATCGTCAGGCAAATAAAAGAAAATGGATGAATTCAATAAAAATAAAGAATTTCGTTTTTTATGAGTGTTAGTCTTATAATCATATACCTTACAAAATTAATTATCGACGATATTAAGCTATGAGCAATTCACTATAGAGTTCTCTCATTAGAGGAATTCTTAGAACCCGACAAAAGTAATAAAAATAAACGTTTTCCTTTCAACAGGAATGAATAATAAATTGTGAAAGAAACCACAAACGAAATAAAAAGGTAATCATAAAAGAAAGCAACGCTCGTAATAGATTTGATTCAGGTATTAAATTACTGTAACTTTATAAAAAAAGATTAATATTCACGTTCAAAACGTTCAGCCTGAGTTAAATTTTCTCTGTAGCGTGTTATTTTACAATTAACTAGGAAGATTCGATTTCACAAGAAGTATATCATAAAATGTGACATTTGTTATGTTAGGTATTAAAGTTTCGTGTACAAGTAACGTGAAGGAAAAATCACTGTAACCACGCAGGCTCCACGTCAGGATATAATTAATCATATAATATTAAGATACCGTTGTATTAATTAAACAAAAGAAGTAATTAAATGGTTGGCTAATATTAAATTGGAATTTGCTGTTTGCTGTTAAATCATTTGCATTTTACACAAATATTTTGCTTGCAATTAATTAAAATCTTAAGTTTGCTCTGAGGCGAGTAACAGTGATTCTGCTTTAAGTAAAAACTTATTGGTTAACCGCTCGCAACCAGGATTTCAATCCTGCACTCACCGAGTCAAATGCGACATGCTAACCGCTTAGCATCCCCTGCTCTTAAATTGCATCACGTAGTGTGTGATATTTATAAATAGAAATAACCATGTTTTGATTTCAATTTCAATTTTGCTTCAAATAAATAAAAGCAGTTTCTATCTATGTATACTTTTCAAGTTGTCGTGTTAAGTTTCAAACGTAATATTAATTTCCTGCGCGAAGCCGTGTGCGCACACAGGTAACACGGATAATTATTATTTCTCTCGCTATTGTAGTTGTAAGAAGCCCAAAGTAAATCGAAGTTGGTCTATTTACTGGGCGTAATTACTTCGCGGCTTGTTTCTGCTGTTCATATTGTTTTGTGGACTTAATAAAACTTATTTGTTATTTCATGGCCGGCGAGAAAATTGAACAGCAATTGATATAGAACCGATCGTTCTAACAGATTTTTTTTTGTATTATTCTTAAAATAAAGGGAGATATGAAACTCGTTCTTGTTATTATTAAGCAATTTCGTTTATTATTATTATTATTTCTGTTGAATAAATAAAAATAATAAGAGTATTTAAATTTGTTTATACCCGGATTTGAGCAATGAGATGTTGACATTTTATGTAAATAACAAATTATTAGATCTTTTAAACTGCATTAAGGTAATCGATAATTTACATTAGGCATTATTTCCAATGGAGATACATTCCATACGCGCAATAAAATCATCTCTTTTTAAAGTGAACTTTCATACACGGCCATACAAAACAACGAGGCGGTGTCTACGTAGCGCCGACAACATCCGCAAACGCAAACTTACACGGTCGTATCCCGAACGAGCCCGACCAAAATCCCTGCGAAATTCAAATTTCCCTGGAAGGGAAAAATATACTGATATATTTATTCTATGACGTCACTGCTGAATCACGAAACAACACTTCTGTAATGGCTTATAAGAATTTCTTATAAACACTTTGCAAAAGATTTCAATTTAAATTTCAAGTTCCGTTTAGGAATCATACTTAAGTATCCGGGCAACCGAGCTTTGCTTGGGTTCTTTAGAGTTTGACGTAGGAATATGTTGACTGTTCATAGGAAGTCGCTTATGGTCGTTTCCAACAATTAATACTTACATACGTAATATACCTGCACTACAGAATACGCACAATTTACCTGATACCTGCTCTCGTGTTAATAAAGTGAAAATGTCATCTGTCCAATTTATGTAATGTAGTGCCATCTGTTGTTGATAACGTAACGTTAAACCTACCGATAACTTATAACTACATATAATAGCATAACAACAATATAATCACCTCAAAATTGTAAATTCAAATGTATCTTTGTTTCATAGGCCATGAACAACGTTTGAAATACGTCACAATACAAATTGGCTTATAATATCATCTAGAAGAATTGACATTATAAGCCAACACTAAGAAAATTTCTTTTAATCGTATTTTTCCAGGTAAAATCATAGATTATAGATAAATTCGAAAATCAAAACGTTATCAAAGTACAAATTTTCTTCAATTGATTTTCAATAATTAATGCCTTTTCCGAGACACCAATATATAGTGCTTATGTATAGTGTACACAAAAATTGCACAGTCAAAGTAATAAAATTAATCATGTGACTATTTACAAAAAAGAAATTTAAATATCCCTAACAGTATCAAACTCCAAGGTAACAATATACCTGTAGTTTAACATCACCGATTATGACTAAGTGACATCGTCATAGGGCTATTCCTAACGAGCCGACGATGGCTCTGGCTAAGGCGCCGATTGTATATTAGTCAAGTTTAAGGCGGCGACAGCGGCGCAGGTGCCGCTCTCCGCCCGGCTTAACCCCCCGACCGCGCTATCGGCCGATCGGCCGGGCTGACGGATGGCGACCCGATGCGATCCCGCGCCGTCGCCCGGCGTAATTTCGACGCCTTCGCGCGGCCCCCGCCCGCCGACCCGCGCGCGCGCCGAGCCCGGATGACGAGATCGAGCGCCGATAGCCGGGCTTATCTCGTCTGCGGAATCTTTTTAGACAATAACGGATCGGCCGGGTGCGGCGCCGACGCGCGCCCGAATCTTTCATTGTCGCCCGTGTCGCGGGGCTTATTGTCGTGCGCGGGAGTGCGCGGCGGGTTTTTAAGGAGATTGCGCCGCATTGGAAACCGATGAATTAGCTGATCCCTGTACGCGCATGTACGCGTGAGGACCGTGCGCGACAAAGGAGATTGTATGTTGTGAGACGATATATATGTATGTATATGCATATATAAATATTGTCTAATTTTTCGTACAATCTGAACGTAATGAATAAATACACCTCTATTGTTTGGTAAACGGGCATGGAAATTATAAAGCCAATATATTAAGTCCACATCTTGAAGATAAACAAATTAAGCACAGATTAATCAGATTTCCAGTTCTAAGTTTTTGTACACTTCTCTCAGTTTATGCTCTCCAAGCTTCTTGATTTCTGGTGCCAAAATATGGCTCTTCTTTATTGTACTACCGATTTGGTTTCCTAAGGCCAACTATCTCATCACGTACATTGCATTTAAACTCTATAAACTCTCAAAATCTGCTTTTATTTATCCTTTTTTCGATTGTCAAAATACTTTAGCACAGACTTTTTCAGGTTTCTCACACCCGATGAAAAAAAAGGATTCCTATAGGATCACTCTCATGTTTGTCTGTTAGTCTGTCACAGTTTAATATATCTGAATGTACTGTACGTCAAAAGATGCGCTTTGGTACATATATAGAATTAGGCAACCCAATCGTGAACGTATTGTACAAATAAAAATATTTTGGGGGTTAACTAGGGGACTAATGAGAAATTTAAAAAAAACCTATGGGAAGACATTATGTGGCAACATTTTATATTTTACAATTTCATAGTTTAAAAAATATTAAATATAACGAAAAAGGAACAGAATATAGGGCGCTGCTCATAGGTAAAAAAAATTAAAAAAAATTTGGTTGCCTGTAAAGTCGGTATACGGGCGAAAGTTTTACGTGACAACGACTTTGAATGGTAAAATCATTTTAATGTGAATATTCATTCGTATAGTAGGAAGAAGGATGAAATAATAGTAACAATTTAAAACATTTATTTATACAAAGAATTATATTTAAAACATTAATTTATACAAAGAATCTCGCACTGAATTTCATATTAACAAAATTTTATTTTTACCTTTACACATACATACGTATTTATATACAAATATACATACAATAACTTGCAATACATTTGCAAGCTATGCACTAATTCTCTAGTGCTGCGCGCGGCAGACCGATCATAGTTGAGTGGGAGAGAGACGCAAGGCATTCGGCGGGCTCTCTCGTTCGGTGACTCATCGTTACGTTACCGAGCGTTACACTTTTCAAAGTGACTCCCAGCCGCAACCTAATTTAAGACGTTGTCACGTCAAAATATATATGTATATATATATATATATGTATATATATGGCAAACATAAAAAGTGTTGCATAGTTGCATTGAAGATTAGTGCGATAGTTTATTGTACCGAACTTTCTTCACACGAGTCCGACTGGGGTCCTATCTTTATAATTTCACAACGATATGTGAGACAAGATGTCTATCGCGGTGAAGCGGCGGCATCAACTCAAATTGAAAAGCGATAACAACAATGGTATTATGATTTTAATTGAATGTTGTTATATTTCAAATAATTAGAGGATAAGTTGCAAAAATTAAACGGCCTTTTCCATATTTCTACGTCAACGCTAATGCACGTATTTTTTCTTTTGAACTAATTAAAAGTTGATGTAATTTATTGTTTTTGTAATCCATTCAATATTGCCTCGGAAATAAATCTTATTACGGAATACCAAATATACTAAAAGCTTCGTAACCGAAGTTCAAAGGTCACCGCTAGCTTTATTTAGTTAGGTATTTAGGTCTCCGTAATGTATAAGTTGTCGGCTGTAATGTGAACGTAGAGACTGAGGCACTAATTTGACTTAAGGGAGTTTATGTTAGTGTTTAATTATGCAGATAGGCTAAATTGCTATCCGGTCTTCGTTTCAAAGCTTTAGTTTTCAGAAATTAACTAGATTGCACAGACTGATATTAGAATGAAATATGTTTTTGATGGTTTCCTACAGGTGACTTTAGTATACATATACATAAAATGTAGAAAAATTTGACTGTTCTCATTAATATTAAATACAAGACGTACTGGCCCTTCTGTGATTATTATTTTGTGCAATTTATTATTTAATAAACTTAATTTATTTTATTGGTAAAATTATATCACTTAATAGTTTTCTCTAATTTGCATTTTATGAACACTTTATTTTAACATCGATGGAATATATAATAAAAGAGGATCTATCAACTTGTTTTAAGTAATATTACATGGACAACTGAGCTTTGCTCGGCGTGTCACAGGTTTGTCGATGAAATATGATAATTTCCGTGGGAAAAGTTGTTCATATTCATTTCCAGTAAAAAACAGACTGATCGTAAAATTCACCAGAATATTTTATTTAAATTGTTCGTGGTTCATATAACGTAGTTCAACCATTTTCCGTTGAGAATTAATAAAATAGCAACAATGTAATGAACTCAAAATTTTAGGAATGGTGCTAAATAGAATGGTTTTATTCTTTTTTTTAATTTCATTTTTCAATTTTTCTGAGAACAACACGTAAATATAATGAAAAGGAAATTCTTATAAAATAAAAACTTTCAGCGAAATCATTAGAGCCGCCTATATGTACAATAATTGTTCGTTTATGTTTTCTGTAGATTCTTCAATAATATAAATTATTAAAGATTTGACATTATTGATAAGTATATGACCCGGGTATAGATTTATCACATTACATGAGTTTTAAAACGAAAAAAAAATCGAAAGACGGTTAACTCTCCAGGTCACCTCTAAAAGTTCTTGTTGTTTTCGAGCCAAAAGCGTGCATAAATATGAATGTTTGTCTTCTTTTGAGTTGTTTGAGCTCAAAATATGGTTGTACGTTTAGAGCTCTTCATGTTCAAAAATTTTAATATATTTAAAACCAAAAAGCTATTTTTTTACCTTTTCAACTACGATATTTTTCGAACGCGTTATTAAATCTTGATCAGATTAACACCATTCCGGTTGCTGAATGTTTGGCTACTATTCGCAGGCGTTTTAACGTGTTTGTAGTTTATGAAACAAATTGGGCGGTGATTACTGAGACGTGTCTTTTTTCGGCACTAGCATTAATAATATAAATAAATCTAATTTCATACCAGTTATTATTCTCTAAGCCCTCACTGTAGTGTTGAAAACAGAGTGGTAACACTACGATATCTTTATTGCATAAATAACGTTATATGAAATTTATATGAATTATAACTTTTTAAAGTTATATTTCATTTAACTATTACATTATATGAATGTTTTATATGAAAGTTATCAAATTTGTGATACAAGAGAGTTGGAGACAAGGATGTATCAGTACACAAATATAAATTACCAAGGAAAGCGTATTTAGTATAATTGTGTTGTGTATTACTGAAATCCGGCTATTCAGCTTTTAAGATCCATAGAAATATCTGAAACACATAAGTAGTAATGTTTTGTTCTATTTAGAATATCCACAATTTGTAGATACAACAGAACTATTTGGGGTGCGCGGTACAAGAGCGGTGGGGCATGGGCGGAGGGAGTAGAGAGGGACGCACCACTAGTCAAATATAAAGAAAGTCGCACAAAGGTCGGACAAAGCACATCCATCACGCGTGTAGCGGTTTATCGGAGGCGTCTGCGCGCCGTCCTGCATCAATCATAGCGCGGCGGGGATGGGGAACTAGAGGGGGGGGCGAGCGGGGAGGGTCGCACTGGCCTGTCCTTTGTGTACTTTACAATGACCGGCCGACAGCGCAAAGTCGAGGTTTTCCCGTATGACTATTAATAACTGGCGGTTTTAGTTAGGTTTTGCTGACGGCCAGCTGGTCCGTATCAGATTTTCGTGACGCTAATGTAGTGCTAACTCAGTAGTGCTTAAGTAACCATTAAAACTTTCATATTTGAACTTTTCTAATATACTACGTCTGATTACATAACCGAAAATTTGTTTACAACTTTTCAAGAAATCAAAAGAAAGAATTTATTACTTGTAAGTCAAAATCGAAGTTTGCACTAACAGAATCTGTGAAAATTGATCGAATATAAAGAAAATGTAAAAAATACACAACAGGCCCTTAAAACATCAAATCTCTTCAACCTTAGTTATTTGAGCACTTATTCAATCTAATTAACATCCCTAATTCGACATTCAATAAGACCAACATAAAAATTTAGGTCAAACTGATAATGCAATAATATTTTGCAACGGTTAAAATTTAATTATCATTGTTAGTATTCAAGATTAGAATATTAAGTAGTCTTTCAATATTGTACTTATATAACTCCCACAACACACCTGCAAGCGGTTCTACTTCAAAGGGATATGAAGCCATAGTTTTTCTTCCCGTTCGATCTGTGTTGGTTGGAACCGCAATTGTTACGCCGCTAAAGGTTGTCGTGAGCCTTGCGCATTGTATTGCGCATTGCGCAAGTAGATGGAAAAATTCTGAGTTTCGTCTATAATATTAATAACCATCTGAATACATCAGCAATAAATAGCTATAACGAAAGGAATGATATCTGTCATTATTAAATTAATAAATCTATTTATATTTCCATATTCTGGGACGCTTTTGTCCAAAAAAAAGTAGTACAGTATAGGCTCTTAAATGTGACTTCTTAGAAATATAATTTATACGCCGTGTGTATACACAAATATACAAGTAGAAATAAGTATACACAAATAGAATCGTATATTGAAAACATATAATAAACTGAACAATATTGGGTATGCTTCGGTGTGAGACTTCGATAAAACACAACACTCAAAAACGATCGTCATTTTTAAAGAATAACATAACGACTTCAATTTTTGTTAATACTGGATTTCGCTCCCCATATAATTTTCGTACTGCAGGCTGTATACGAAAATCGATTCCTGAGGAGTGAATTCTAAAAAGTAACGCTTTAAATTTTGACCAGAGCGACGGATGAGGAAAAAAACTGTATATAGGATTGTGAAGTGCTTTTTGTAGTGTTTTAAGTAGCAATACGATGTGAACCACTTCACAGAAAAGTGAAGACACAGTTGAAGCCGAGGGAAAAAATATAGTGAGAGTGTTTCGAACCCGTGAATTGTAATAATGCCATAAATAAGGGAGCGTATGCCCGTAGAATTACAAAAAGGGTCATCGGAATGTAACGTACTGGAAAATATTCGGTTAATATGGAATCTCGGTCGAACAAAAGGAGCAAACGTCCGCTATACGAAGCTTTGACTTCATAGTTTTCCGAAACTATAGGGAAATATGGGAACGGTGGTGTCCCCGAAGAAAGAAATATTTAGATACATCGACGGTGTGCCAAAATATCCACAAATCCTTTCGACATATACCAATGTCAAATGAAATATAGAAAGATTTCAAAAAATACGTGATATCCACAACCTTAAATACTATAGATATGAAAATGATCTTTCTGCTTATAAAATCCGATCCACCAAAGTTAGTAAATCATTTGAGGGTCAGGGCAAGATCCCAGCTGAAATTTAGAATTGATCATCTTATGAATGTAAACTTTTCAATAAGGAAAGTTATTGGGCAAGGGTTATTACTGAATACATTAATGGGAAAAGCCCATGGGGTTGAACTACTCGGCTATCAGATTGCTTCATCTTATTCATAACTGTCTTACTAAATTATTAATAACTCAATACTTTGTAACGATGAGTACTAAAAGAACCAACTTAGTTTCTTTTCCAAAGTCGAAAAGAATTCATTAATGACATATTTTAAGTGTAATTCCATTACATACTAAATAAAAGTATTTATGTCTTGATATTCAAATTGTATATATCATGCTACAATAAAACAGAAACAAATGTGTTTATAAATTTTTAGGTATTTATTATTATTATTTATAATCAAAGGAACTGGAATCATTTTATTATTAACATATGTGTAGAAGAAGATTTTGCTGACTTTGCTGAATTTCAAGACGATAATAATAGTGATCGTTTAGGAAAACGATTATGACAAATATAACGAAAAACAAACAGACAGACAGATAAGTAGACCCTAACGCCTAAGTACATAAATGTGAGAATGCGGTAAAAGAACTTGGAATTCTAAAAATAATATCGAAGATACAAAGTGCTTTAGCAGATAGTATGAAATTTCAGATCACCTTTACATTGTCTTTCTAGATACAATCCTAAAATAAATATTCAATTATTTTCAAAAACTTTTACGGATACTAGGGTTTAAAAAAAAAACGCGTACAGAATCATTTACGCGAGAATTAAAGTTATTCCAGGATTTTTCATTCTTTATTCAATGCGACATTATTCAGCACCACAACGTATAAAGGTTCAACTTGAAAATAATGTTTGCTTTTTGTGTTTACGTTTTGTTAAAAAATTACGCATCACATTGTTACCAACGGAATGAAGTTCGTACGGACCCCTCGTCCCGGGGGTCCTCGGGCCGGCGCCCACTGACACGGTGATTTGTGTGGCGAAGGCTTAAAATATGAGATAATATTTTATGCGTTTACGTGTACGTGTTCTGACGTTTTGTTCAACTAATTCGCTCGTTTATTTCACGGTATTTGACAAGGGTCAACGCGTAAACGCGGGGCGATGGCGAAGTGTTCTATGAACGACGACATCGGAAGTCTTGTTAATTTTTAAGCGAGCAATCCTTGTGTTTGTGTTAGACATATATTGATTTATATAATGCTATGTTGAGAAAGGCTCATTTGTTCAACGATTTTGATGACAAATTTAGATTTCAATAAAATTTTACTTTTCAAGTTTACCTGTATAGGTGTCATCTTTGGAAAAACGAGATAAAAAGAAAACCGGTCAAGAGCAGGTTGGACCATGTTCAATGTAGGGTTCCGAAGCCGTCACTACAAGGAAATACACTATAGATGAAAAAACTACGTTGTTACACTTTTTTCCATATTTCCGATACGTAATAAGCATAAGCACTTTAGTTAATTATAATTAGAGAAACAAGTAGGTATGTCGACTATTGCTCTTAAAATAGCGTACACTAAAAAACACCAAAGAAAGAGCGTATCTTCATGGCACTTAAGTCCTTTTGTTGAGAAGCGTAGTTTTTCGGCAATAACTCAAAAACGGTATGTTCCATCATGTTTAAAATGATTATTCTCGAAAGTTTTTATTAAGCGTTACATAAGTAATTTTTTCACTTAAGGCTTAAAAAACTAAGGGAGGGACACAATTTATGCTGATTCAGAAGTGATATTTCAGAAAATGTTCACTTCATTAGAAAAATTGCTAAAAAATCTTAAAATGTTTTTAAAAGAACTGTCGAAATATGTACCACACGTTTGCTGCTATTTTTCAGGTTTTGTTACATGTATGGAGTGTCCTCCTAAAAATATGTATTTCTATAATTTTACTACTAAACTAAGCAGGGCTGATATAAAGCACATATGTTATAAACTTCATCAAGATACATTTCGTATTTTTTGAGTAAAACGCCCATGACATACAGACGTCACAGGCATTTTACTCAAAAACTACAAGATTTAAAATAAAACGAGAAATAATTTGATTTTCTTTTAACTGCATTAATGAAACAGTAAGCCTATTAAACTTTTACTTTTAGAATACGCATTGCCGAATTTTCCTTTATAAATTATTGTACACTAAAATAAAATATTATTATAATACCTAATAAAATAATAATGAATTTACTTTATTAGATAAGATTCAGATACACCATGGTCTGTCCGAAAAAAGCTGAAAGTTTTTTTATCTCATAGACATTAACAAACAATGGGAATTTGCGATCGACGTGAATGCACAATACGTCCATTTCTTTACCTATTTCTCACTTTCTGATCAACATGAAAAACAGAAATAGTAAAGTGTCGTTCTTTAAGAACTAGTTTAAGGTTCGACATCATCAGGTCGTCTGTTGGATTGTTCAAAAAATACTTTTATTACCTTAAATTATGCATTTGAGGAGTGATTATTTTGAGAAGTTCTCTGAACAATAGGTTTTATTTTCGTCTTTACGTACTTCTTTTTAGCACGCAAAACCTTAATTATGTTTAATAATTCTCCGTGGTTCGTTTTGTTGATGATATGCACACACATATACTTCTAAATATACTTCTTTTTGTACTAGCAATTCTCGTGTGTCACTCTTTCTAAACCCAAATATATAAACAAATAATATAAATAGAAAAAGATAAAAAGTTAAATTTTCTAAATAATAATCTGGTTTAAGGAGGTTAAAAAATATTTCACCTACTATCAAGTGACACGTATTGGCTGGAGAAGGTGAGAGGGTGTGCTTTAATGATAGTCAAAAAGGTGCTTTAATATTAACCAAACACTATTCTTTTTGTGAAGACGTTATGAATAATTGTGCTTTTTTTTTGGAATAGAAATGATCATAATCTTACACATTTGAATTATATTTTTATATGATTAAATAATTATGGATTTCCGTTCTGATAATTGATACGTCACTACGGAGTGTTCCTTGTTAACTTTAGCTATCGAGTATCTGTCAAAAAGGGTGTGATGTAAAATGAAAAAGAGGGTTTCACAAATAATAGTGTATAATATAAGTAAGTATCAAAAGAACATAAGTATAGTATAGATTGTGAGATAAGTGCTTCTAGCTTATTTTAATGGACTTGTGAAGTGGTAGTGAGATACTGGATGGTGTCAGGTAACCTAACTCGTGTAAAGTACAATACAAATGACAAGGGGAAAAGTTGAAAAGGAACATTCATGTATATTAAGAGGGATGTTCTATTCCTAGCATACAGAAAACGTTGTTAGACGAATACAAGAGATAATTGAAAACTAAATAATGTTTAGAAATAAATATAATAAATAGAATAGACCATTCATTACGTTACAGATTATGTGCTAAAATTGTAACACAGAGATCACCAATTCATCTAGACCTCTACGATTAGTGACAGTCGCCAAATGCGTCACGGGGTAGTCACAGATTATTCGCTAACAGAGACCGAAATATTCGGAGCAGTGGCGAACACGAGGGAGCTCGAATACCTAACAGTAACTCCGGGCATACCGTTTCTCGTGCTCGCGTGTTTCGTGTAGCGTTTAACGGGACAATTATTCGGGCGGCAGTCCCTAGAGGTCGCCGCGTGCCCGACTAAATAATTTCACGTCGCGTACGCAGGCGGGATAGGTCTTTGATGCGGGCGCGGGGCCCGTAGGACGCCCGCTTTGAAAGCCCCCGCGGCGACGTGTAAAAGGGGCTGTCCCGTCGCCGGAATCCTTCAGGAACTCGTGTAAGGGACGTGACTCGGCGGAGATAACAACGCCGCCGCTGCGCTCAGCGGTGGCGCGCTGCCCAGTTCGCGTTTAACCGTGCGATAAAGTTGCGTGTGCGCTGTCTTTGTTCTGAGTCTGAGAATAGTATTCATAAATAATGTTGAAAGTTAAGACACTACTCAAAAAACTAGCATGTATGGCTTGAAATTTAACAAGATTTATCCTTTTAATGTTATAAAGTTCTTTAAAACGAAATAGCTCCGATATAATTAAGCTTTTCACAATAAGATTTCACAGAAATAGACACTTAAAAACGTCTCTGTGTATTCCATGAAGATAGTGAATAAAGTTTTCTTTGTTAGGGGGACTTATAATAAAATCAAACGTTTTGCCTTATAAACAAATTTTAATATTCGAAAAAGTTATACAGTTAGGAGTTGGTAGTGAAACTAATTGCTACTATGGAGGCGTGGGTTCGATTCCCGCACAAGACCAAAATTTATTTGTTTCATTAAAAATTAATGATTGTATTGAGTCTGGGCATACGTATTGTATGTACATATTAAAAAAAAATGTATGTATTGTATCAAATATCTTGTACCGACAGTAAAGCCTCGTTGCTTAGTTTGGGACCAGTTGGTACTGCGCATATGTGTCCGAAAATACGAAAAAATACGACACAGAAACAAACCGTCTTAGCGATTAGTAACTTCGATATATATATATATTTATCAACTCGTTACGGCTGTTCAATAACTGTGCTCTCTGACGTCAGAAAGATTTTTTCATGTTACATCTACAAATGGTAAATATCTAGCCGTTGTTAACTCTCTTTTACACAGCAGAGAGACGAGGCTTTTAAATCAGAAGGTAGTGGTTCGATCTTTGACAAGGGGAATTCTCATGGTTTTTCTCGTTTCATTCGAATCGATTGAAAACACTTGGTCCATGCCTCGTAGAGCTAGCTCGTTGTTCTATAAAACGTTGTTCGCTATATCGTTGTTCTATAGAACTTTAATTTTTATTATTTAACTACTATTAATAACTTTTATGAGCATTAAATAATAGATAGAATTAATTCGCTTATTAAATCAGAATCGGTATAAGAAGATTGCGACCTTAAAGACCGAATCGTCATACGGATTGTAGCCGGATGGAATCGATGCTTAGGGACAGGATCGGAATAAGAACTCAGATCGGCATCAGAATGGAGAGAGCGATTTGGATTTAGCTTTTAACATTCTACTTCTATTCGAGAGAAGTTATGCGAATTTAGATTATTAATAAAACTTCCCAATATAAAGGAATATTGATGCTATTTCAAGTGGTATAAAAATGCGTTTACCAAATAAAACGATATCATGAACTATTGCTTTATATTTACTGACATAATACCCGAGAACTATGATTGCAACTACAGAAAGGTGTGTAGCTTAACAAAATCAGTATAAGTGAACAAATAAGTGTATTTGGTTTTACGTCGCATATTATACAAATAACGACAATACATCTGAACAAGCGTTTGCATTAAAACTCTTCATGTTCTGTATAGTCTGACGGTATATCGGAAAAAATCATTACATTTAATTAGTTACGTGTTAGGATTGGTCCGATATAGTTATGAAAGTCTTTAAAGATTATTTATTAAAAATAGGTTTAAATGTATATAAAAGAGTTGTAATTTGCCTTCATATATCTTTGAAATCCTTTCTCTAATCCAGGCATGGGCAACCTTTGACATGTTGTGGGCCAAACTTTAGTGTGCAAATACGTTCGCGGGCCGTGTTCAAAACAAGTGTATTTTAAAGAAGTGTTCAAAATAACAAAATGAAATGAAAAAAAATAGGTATAACATTATAATTAGATCGTGAAATTGGGAATTACTACAAACTACAAAAGTTAAATAGCGACATCGAAGTCAATGAGACACTTGAGCTTGAATTTGGGAACCAATCTATCGAATTTTGGATCAATTCCACTGATGCAAAGTCATAAAGAATTTTCCAAATTATCGTCAGTCAGCCTTGTACGACGTTTTGATTTATTAACTTTCATCATTGAAAACAACTGTTCGCATTTGTAAGTACTGCCAAACGCACATATTGATTATCTTGTGAATTTTATAAGCTGCGGAAAATGGTCTTCTTCGAGGTATTTTTTATAAAAATCGCAGAACTCAACATCTTCAAATTTAGATTTTAGGAGCGAGTTTTCTTGAATTTCAATTAACTCCACTTGCAAGTGTATTGGAGCATTTTGTATCAACAGTACTTTATGTTGGAGTAGCAAATAAATTGAAAAAATCTTCCATTTTTTTGAAATCGCTAAATTTATCTGAAAATTGCTCCGACAGTAACTTGAGTTCTTCAGCTTATTGAGCATAAGCAATATTTTCATAAGCAGAGAGCGTGGTGAAATGGTAACTGTTACCAGACAGCATCTGTGCCTCCGATAAGCGCATTTTGTTTTGAAACGCTTTCAAATGGCTGTAAAAATCACTTACTAACTGTCCTTGTTTTTGAAGTTTCAAATTTAATTCATTCAGGTAGCTTATACGGTCGACGAGAAATGTTACGTCACATATACATTTTGAGTCACTCGATTGTGTGTTTTATTATTTATTTGTTTAAAATCTGCTGTCGCATTTCTAAGCTCGTAAAACCGTTTCAGCATTTTCTCTTTGTTTAATCATCTGACTTCACAATAATATGTTCCGTTGTCATATTCGGCTGATATTTTATTCACATGCCGATGGTTAAGCCCATGAAATCGAATAAAACTGATACTTTTTATTGCCACATTTATAACATTCTGGAGTCGAATAGACTTAATACATAAGTTCTGTTGGTGGATAATGCAATGAAGGACTATCAAATCATATTTTTGCACATTTAATTCAGTTCATTTTTCATTCAAAATTCCTATGAAACCTTTACGTAAGCCGACCATAGAAGGTACTCGATCTGTGCATACTCCAACTAATTTTGACCACGGCAAGCCAAAACTTGTGAATAGTTGTGAGCAAAATTGGTCTTGGTCTTGCAATCTTGGTCTTCGTCTTGCGAAAAAGCGAGACCAATACCAAGACCAATACTATCCTTAGTCTAGCAAGACCAAGACCAAGACCGAATAAACAAGAATGAGATTAATATCAAGACCGATTATGCATGACCAAGATCAAATACGCAAGACTCAACTGAAAATTCTTACTAACAGTGTTTATATGAGATAAAATATTTGTAACAGCGTTAACATATGCTTTTCTCGGAACAATATAGTTGGCGTATCGAATTGTCAGTTAGAATTTAGGTTTAAAAATGTTTGTCGATAAAAACTAAATTTTAATAAAAATTATTGAAAAATGGTTGTTAAAACCTTATTCCATGACCAAGACCAAGACTGAATAAACAATATCAAGACCAAGACCGAGTGAGCAAGACCAAGACCGAGACCAAGAACAAGACCAGACGTATTTGAGCAAGCCCAAGACCAAGACTGAATGAGCAAGACCAAAACCAAAACTATCCAAATCTTGGTCAAGGTCTTGCTTTGCTCATCACTACCTGTGAATACCTTTTGAACTTCATTAAAAATCTCCTCTACTGTAGAAGTTCCTTTTAGTGGCTGAAAAGCAAGCAATTCCTCAGTAACAGTGAACTCTTTATGAACACCTCGAATAAATATAGCCGGTTGAGCTGTATCAGACAAATCGGTTCTCTCGTCTAATGTTATGGATGGATGATTCAGAACCAAAAGTTCGTCTTGACAAATTAATTTTTTCAAATTCGTTTTTCTTTTTAAGACATAAAATACTGCAAATTTTTAACATACACTCTTTGATGAATTATCCTTCGGCAAATGGTTTCAATGACTGCCAATTTAGAACTAACTATAAAACTAGCTTTCACAACATTATCAAGTTGTGTTTTTCGTTTATGAAACCTTTGCAGCTGTTTTTCCAAATTCGCGATAAAGTTCTGGACTTAGTCTTTTCTTATTTGTCCTGCCAATGAGTGCAGCATAAGATGATTAGTTGAGTAATACCTCTTTATATTGCATTCTTTCATCACTGAAATGGATTCATTACAAAGTAAACAAATGGGTTTATTGCTAATACTGCTAATAAAAAGTAAGTGGTACACGACACATTACCATTGTGCAAGATAAAAAAGAATTCTTCAGTATATTTTTGTTGAAACTGGCGACCTTCTGCATTTATATCTTTCCACCAGACACCATTTTCGTTTACTTTTTATTAGATAAATCTAATAACTAAATATAATTAATAAGCACTTGAGATGGACAAAAAGTCACAAAGCAAATTAATGGCACTAGCAGTTCCTTATGATATCGCTTGTCGAATTTATCACCTCGGTAGCTCAAATAGAACTGAACTAAAGTTCGGCCCATCCAGCCGCTTATATAACCAAAATGAAGGAATGATCTAGAATCGTCTAGTATAGATTGAGAATATTAATATAAATTAATCCTTTGTTACGCCGTCAGTGAAATGTCAAACATCGAAGACTTTGATGTTTGCCGCCTCACTCTTTGATAATCACCGCCACTCGGCTTGCTCACTTCATATCGTGGCCGTATCCGGTCCGCTATAAGATTTGATCCAGCCCGCGAGACATTATGAAAAACAATTGAAAGACATCTTACTCATACCCACGATATCAATCACTCGATATCGTGGGTATAAGATGTGTAATATTTTTTTATTGAGTTTTTCAAAATGTCTCGCGGGCTGGATCAAATCTTATAGCGGACCGGATACGGCCCGCGGACTTGTTGTCCACATATTCGCTATCCCAACGTATATATATATATAAATGTAATTCTTTTGATTTAGAGCATATCCACTTACATAGATTGAATTGGATAATTTTCAATTTTGGAAACGTGTGTACGAACCGATGTCAATGCATTTTCAAAATTGAAAATATTTCGAACAAAAGGGCAAAAAAATCAAGGGTAAATTTAAATTATGAAATTGTTGTGACGATGCAAGTGCTCAAAGCTCACCCACATCCTATTACCCTATCGATTTGTAACTTTGACATCTTCAGCACAGCTAGAAGCAATTTAATAAAACAGCCTATACGTTCATGAGATAAGGACGCAGCCGCGTCGGCGCGTTTTTTTTCTTTCCTATTAATTACGTAGCTAATTCAGTTAGTATTCTACGTGAATACATATCTAATGAATAAGATTTCCATAGAGTCGCTCTTAACGAGCGCCCAGTCGCGGCTCGCAATCTACGTCTTTCTGGGTCAGCTAATACATATCCGCTCCACCTAAACTCCAATAACTGGGGGCACGCATGTAGCTTTCCACTCGGATAACCGCTGCGGCATCGATTGTACTGCGGCGGGGCGGGCGGGCGCGGGCGCCCACTCCTGCAGCGGATGTTATTAAAGCAATATGCCCACTCGAACTGGCCGTACGTACAACCTTGGAGATTACGGGAACGTTCCGAGAGAAAAAAAAATACAGTCCTATTAAAATCTTATCTATACAAAAGCGAAATAAAATATTCTTCAACTCTACAGGATTACTATTGACGATAATCTAATTGAAAAATGTTCTAAAGTCAGATAGGCGTGATACAAGAATAGACACTACATGAACACTTATAACTTTACGGTACTTTGTATTTGAATAAATATGTAAGTATATATGTAATAAAAGTGGTTTCCATTGTCATACAATAATGTAAAAAAAACTACTGAATGTATCGATATGGTTCTTTATCCATCGACGCGAAATCGTTTGTACACCGTTATTGGCTATTTAAAAAATTATGAAATGGAAAAATATGTTTAACTGGATGTTCTTCATACGCCAACAGCTGAACGGATTGTAATCAAATTTTTCATAACTTACCTTATATATCCCCTTTATCTTTATCCTAAAGGTTTATCCCCTTAAATACGAAATAGAATACTTATTATAAAAAAAGAATCTCGAAACAACAGAAAACAGCACCAATGTTCATGAGAGAATCAGGATCGTCGTCAGAATTGGAATTGGAATAGACAGCAGTTCTGGGATTGAAATTAAGAACAGGAACGGAATCAGAAACAGTCATCGCTAAATCAAATTTAAGCGTGGTAAAGCGCGTAAAACAGTAACCATGGTGAAACAGTATTTATCTATATAAATATAAAAGAAAATCTGTTCGTTAGTGAGCCATTCCTTGAGAATGGACTATTATGGACATTTAAAGAATATATATTTTTAATTGAAAAAGTTGATGAGAAAATTTGCAAAGTCGGAAAAATTTGAAAGTTCTTCTATCTAATGGATTTTAGTATGAATTTACGATTGATACCCAGGATGAAAACAATAAATATACGTAATTCATTCAATTCAAAAACAAGACCGATATTGAGAATCGTATCGATCTATACAAAGATAAAGGAATTCAGATATATGTATGAAAATGAATGTTCGTTTTCTAAGTATGCCTAAACCATTAATATGATTACTGTGGATCTTTGGTAATATGTTGTACACACGCCCGGAAAGATTTCTAAAAAAAAGACTAGCATTTGTCCCCGGTTTTATACTTGTATTTGTAATGCTAAATCGAACTACTTAAACGATTCTAACTCCACTATTATTAAGTAAATTAGGATGCCGACATTTATTACCGGTTTCAAATTGAATTTATATTCTCCAGACTGTGTCATAGTTCTTTAACTCATAGAAAGTAACACCATCCCCGAATAATGCAATTTCCATTCTATTTTGAGGTTAACATTTGCTCTAAGCTTCGGATCTGTGACTGGTAGCGCGATAGGAATTGAAAGCGGGACATAGAACTGAATCGAGGACAGGTCTAGGATCAGAATTGAAGTCGGCGCCCGGACCGAAATTAAGAACGGAATAAATTTCGAAAACAAGAGCAAGGACGGGATTAAAGTTGAAACTATGACTCAGATGGAAATCGGAATTGCAATTGTCATCGATCGATACAAAAGAAGTTGGAATTCATTTCATACCTTTGCTGGTAGAACTGCGGATATCAATTATATGGGAGAATCATCCACGGTAAAGGCAAAACAACCTCTGCGGGCCAGCTAATTAATATAAAATCAGAAGGCTATAAGTGAAATAAAAAATCTCCTAAAACCTATAAATCCGATAGTAACTTAAAATAGATAATGATTAAAATGTAAACTAAATTGATTAGGCTAAATAAAAGAAGACAAACAATACGGTAAATTGTGTTTAAACAAGAGCGAGAAAGAAAAACAAAAGAAAGGAAAAGTTTTTTCCTTATGCAGACGAAGCCGTAGTTTTGTCGCTTAATGACACGGGAGGGCAAAGAGTCAACACGGAGGGCAATCCGTAGTCGTGAAATATCAATAGCAGCCAGAAGCGTCGTAAATAATAGATAGATACGAATAACATTCATTGATTTCTACCGTCGCTTAGAACCAGAAATACTAGGAACATGAAATTTCTATGAGCAGAAGTATACACACACATATAAACAAATAGTTTAAAGATTCTAAACTAGTAAATTGTCGGATAAAAAATGCATGACAATAGTATAAAACCCAAAATAAAGCGCAAATAAATAATATTAATTTTTTTCTTATAAATAGGAAAGCCTATCTTATTAAAATTAAAGTTATGCAAAATTGCAATCCAATGGGCGGGAGTTGGCCTGTGGTAAGGGTAGGGCTTGCTGACGAAAGAGGACAAGCTATAATATTGTTATAAGTGAATTCCCAATAAGCTATGAGGCCAAAGTTCATAAACATACACGGCGTCTGCGAGGTGTGGTCGCGGCAAACTTTCCTATTTGTATGAGTTTGATAGTGAATAAATTTGTTAAAGAATTACCAAAAGAAGAAGGAAAAAGAATGACTATAGACAATGTAAATTACATTTGTGCTTATAATAAAACCTGAACCAGTCAAAATCTGTTTATTAAATATGTTAAAAAAAAATCGATGGGAAGAAACATTGTTATCATATCAACAAAAGTCATATCAGTATTTGGTTTTATTTTTGTATGTCTGTCCGTATTTGGATAGCATGTCACGTTAAAACTACTTGATGAACGTAAATGGAAATTAGTACTTATATTATAATTGATATTATGGATTAACATTATATTTTATATATCTAAGGAGAATCAATACGGTTCTCTTGGCTTAGAGATAAAAGCTAATAAAACTTTCAGAGATGTAAGTTATTTATTATTGAATCTAAGTCGATGCTAACTTCTAGAAAAATAAACGTAAAAATTGTATATTCTGACCATCTTAATAAGTAAGGTCCCTGAGGGATTCTACCTAAAAAAAATTTGGAGTTCGTCCTACATTTACGGGAGCGAAACTGAAGGTAAAAAATATATTACTATACTTACAAAAGTTTGTCTAGATGTTCGTCAAGTTGAAACGTAATTAGTAGCTGAATCGGAATTAAAAATAGTAGGATACGGAAATAAGGTCGTAATCGAGTGTGGGATCTAAAACAGAATCGAAAGGGTGAATGGGTTCAGGAGCAGAATTTGAGTCGGACTGGCATCAAATTTAGTAACGTGACTGAGATCGCATTTAGGAGCAGCACTTAGATTGGGATTGAGCGCAGGAGTAGAATTAAGATTGGCATCAAGATCTATAGACATAGAAAGTGTAGAAATTTATGGAGTCGACTCGTAAATTTGCAAGCGAAGCCACGGGCGGACACTAGTCCTGTAATTCGATATATGCTCATAATTGTAACGTCTCTGTGTGCATACACCCACTCTTAGAATGCACAGAGAACATTAAGTACCTAAGTATTACAATACACTTAAATTTTAATTTGAAACAACACGTACGTGTATTAAGTAATAATATACATATAATTATTGTTATTAAAAAAAATAAACAAGTTCTGAAAAACTAAGCTTCTCAAAAGCATTTACATAGCTCTCTGTTAATTTATTACTAATTGTTGTATCTACAGTTGGGAAGGAGTTCCTAAAACTTCCCTTCAAAGTATGGAAATGGCTCAACGTAGGTACAGTCCTAAAAGTTAGCACTTTTCGACCATACCATTTCCACACAAATAAGCTATACAAAGCGTATGAAGTACTCACATTCAAACAGTTCTTCATATTTCGTCATCGACAAAATGTTTCATTTTGGACTTTGATACGGACTATTAAAACAAATACAGAGCAGAGGTATTTAAAAGCACTGAAATTTGTCGTACGGCCTTTGCACAAAAAATTTCATAATTATCTTGGCCCTCACCTATCTAACAAAATTAACAAAAGCACAGAAATATATTACTGAAATTAAGAAAACTGTGAAAAAACCTAAAAGCTATCGCAACTGAATTATGATGAAAACAGAAAATATTTTATAAATCATATAACAATATACTTTACATATTATCAATTTAGCACATCAGGTATGTTCATTCATCATTACCGCAATCACTCGTGACAACGTCTTAAATTATTGTAATCGTTTAACGTTGAGATATTACGCGCCTAGTATATTGTCTTAAAATTATATTTGCTTGTATATTAAGTATAACAATAGATTTATTTACATATTAAATAGTCATTGGCTTATATTAAAATATTAATGTAATGATATATTTAATATTAGGAAGTACTTCAAATGTTATAGTGAGAAGCGCTGAATGTTGAAACATAGGTATTCACCTAATTTAGCAATGGTTACCAATTATTTTAACAAATAAGTTATATGATCCTAGTTTTAAGAACCTTAATACGTTAACTTTTTGATAATGAAAAGTCATTATTATTATTATGAAGTTGCGCAAACGAGCCACAGTCGCCGTGGGCACTAGTTCTTAGTCGTGAAGGATCAATCGAGACCAGAGGGCCCGTAAATTATAGATTCAGAGGACGGTTAACTGCCTTCCGCGGCACCGCACAGTAGGCGGAGTGCGGCGCGGGCAGCGGGCGCGGGCCGGGCCGCCCGCCGCCCCCTGCCGCCCCGCGTCCTGGAATTATGTCCCCGCAATTAATGGCCCGCTTATGCTCCAACTTCGCGCCCGTTAAGCGTGAAAAATCTCCCTTTCCGATTTCATAAAATGTATACATATATACATTCCCTTTTTTTTTTGCGGGAGATTACGCCGCTTCTTCTATAATCTCCTTCACTCGCGTCGCTATCTCCTCGTGCGTATGACGTGAATAATAATTGTATTTTTTTTTTATCCGTGTGCGTGAAACGTAATTGCTTTTGTCGGATTTGCGGCGTGAAATAATGCCGGAGGACGCAAAACTGTAGTATTTATGCCGACGTCTCTACAAGAGCTCTCCCGTTTCTAATGTAGGTATTGTGCATATTTGGAGATCGGTGTGTGCGACATGAAATGTATGTATTGCTAACGCAAAAAAATTATCGGGAAGCCTTTGATGCGTGGACATTTGATAAAGATCGGTTACATCGATTTATGATTCGATTTTATTTTTAGACCGATTGCAAATTTGTTCCCATTTAATGTCGCTTCCGAGTCTGTTAGTTGTCTCCTAATTTCTTTAGACTTTAAAATTGAATTTTTAGGAAATGTCAACACAATCATTTCAATGTTGTTTGTGTGAGGTCACTCCACTACTGATACATTTTCTCCAACAGGCTTACTATTTCAAATTGTGGGGCTTGAAAGCTTAAGCCTTCCTCATTGTAACAAAATTAAGTAACTAAAAAGAACGTGATATAGTTCTAAAATTTTATTCGGCAATAAATTTGTAAATCATATAAAAAGAAAAAGATTTTTTGAAAATTTTTCATCACAATGATATTTTTTGAAAGCATTAGAATTGATAGATTTTAACCCCGTTTACACATAAACATACTTACAGACGCATACTTAAAATCATCATTATGAATATTATCTGAATGGCTTCCTAAAATCTTAAAACTTCTATAAGTATTGCACATGGAAGTTGTATATATTATTTATTACTTGCTATTAAATAACAAAGGTAATAATAATAAACAAGTACTAATAAAATATAGTAGTAACAAAAGAAAGTAAAGATATAATAGATACCTAGAAGATGTTAGATATACAAATGAAATCAAATCTAAAATATCTTTATTTCGTAGGTAATGAAATTGCACTTGAAATATAACATTAATAAATTCTTTTAGACATTACCGCCCATTGCAAATGCTGATTCACCTTGAGAAGAAACTCAAGGGTTGCTCTTTTTTACTCATCAATACAGAGTATTGAGTAATTAATAATTTAATCGATGTTTAGAAAAATATGAAGCAACCTTATAGCTGAGCAGTTCAATCCCATGGGATTTCTCATTGAAATATTCAGACAAGGTATAATAATCCTTGCCATTTATATATTAATGTATAACTTACTTTTAACGAAACGTTTAAATTTATAAAATGGCAAATTTATAATTTTAGCTGGGATCTTATAAAAATGCACACATTGCCCCTTAAATGATTTGCTGACTTTACTTATTCGGATTTTATGAGCAGCAAAATCGTTCTTATGTCTAGTGTTAATGTTATGGATATTGTTCATTTTTCGGAACGATTCTATATTTCTTTTGACATATATCAGATTTTCGTATATGTATTGCGATGCTTAAGTAAAAATATCAATTTCCTTAAATTTTTCTCTGAGAGATACCATTGGCCTCAAATCATAAGCAGAACAAATAACTCGCCTCTGCAGCTTGAAATTTGTGTTAAAATCGGCTGCGTGACTCCATAACAATATTCTATAGGTACTGGGTTTATGAAAAAAACTAAAATAAACTAGTCTCTCGGTGCTTTCAAATGTTAATCGCCGAATTCTTTTACTAGATATGCTGCAGAACTAAACCTTTTTGCCAATCTCGTTATATGAGAATTCCAACGTAACTTAGCATCTAAAATGAAACTAAGAAATAAGGTCGTGTCTATAATATCTAGTACCTTACTCTTGACCATTAGGTTTGTGTCGATCAATTTAGAATTAGAGAAGAAAATTTAACAAGTTTTGTTCTCCTTTCATTAAACTGAATTATTAGTACTAAACCACTCAACTTTTTCAGAAATGGTAGTGTTTTCTTCACAAAATCTGGTTGATTCCTGTCAATCTTAAAAGTTAAGGAAGTTTCATTAGCAAACAATACAATCCCATGACCTTCCTTAACAATATGTGGTCCAAAAACTGGACCCTATGGCACATTTATATTGACTGTATATCTTGACGACCTCTTAATATCATAAAATTAAAATCATCATCAAATATCAATCCTTTGAATTCTATCACTTACATAATATTCTAGTAGTCTTAGGGATCGACCCGTGACGCCATAATGATGTATTTCTCTGATAAATGTGTTATAATGAACGCAGTGAAACGCCTTGGATAAATCAAAAAAAAACAACAATCACGTCCCGTGAATCCTCTCAGGTATTAAGAATCTGCTGAAAAAGCGCAACACCGGCTTCAGTTGTTGAGCAATCCTTTGTGAATCCAAACTGTTTACCGTTCATGAAATTATTGTTATAAAAATACTACAATAGTTGATTTAAAATAAGCTTTTCAAAAATTTTACTGAGCATTGGTAGTATTGATATATGTTTAAAGTTTATAGGATTTAGATATACTACGGGATACAAATAATGGATTTGCTTTATTTTGCTTAATTAGACCTGGAAACAAACCATAATCAATGCAAGTGTTAAGAGTCACTATTAGACATGGAGCAATGCAGTCTATTATAAAATAATTTATTTTTATGAAAAGGCCATGAAGATCGGTATTTTCGTGAATACTATTATTAATATTCTGTACTTTTAATACTTACAGTATATTAATACTATTATTAGAACTCTGAATTTACACTGGCAGTGTTAATGCAGCGAAAATCGAAATAAAATCCACCGAAATTGTTGCTTTTTTGTTGCTAACTAGTTGCCAAATAGCCAGTTTTGTTACAATCGAAACGATCGCGAGAAATCGGCAACAATGCTAGCTTTATGTAAAGCTAGCACGTAACATAATTAAATGTACAATAATCAGTTGGACAAATACAGCTAATTTTTTGTTAGATGATGCTACAGAAATAAATTAAAAAAGGAAATTAATTTGTTTTACTTATTTTAAATTTGATACTGTCCATGTTAGCGTAACTCGCAAAATTTTCAGGACAAACTCACAGAATAATTTTGTTGGTGTTCACAGTATTTTTTTCAGTGCTAAAGTAGCAACAAATTAAATACGGGAAACGAAAGAATCTGGAAATCGGTATATGAACAAATCGAACACGTTAGCTGAACTCTTAATTTTTCTGGAAACAAATAATAGAATTCTTTTGTTGCTGATTGTAGAATAACTTTCGTGATCGCCGGAGCTAGCAACAAAATGGTGACCGGTAATTGGAAAAGACTACATTTTGATATATACATGAACCGTTCAACCTAGCTTACTTCTCAATTTTTTCGAAATAAAATCACATAATAAATTCGTTGCTCCTCATGGCATAAATTAAACGAATTTGTTGCTAGTACAGAGCTAGGAACAAAATCATAATCGGAAATCCAATAAGCTTGTAGATTAGATATATTTGACTAAATTATTATTTTAATTTGAAACTTTAACATTAATAGTGACATGGCAATCCACTTTTTAATTTTTTTAATTCAATTGCACTCTTTTTTTCAAAATTTTTAAGTGAAATGGGAAAAAAATTAGGGGCCTATATGTTTTTAAAGGAAGTTCAATCTTCACTGAAAAAGTCTGATTGTAAATTTTCGTCAGATACACCTTTTTGAATTTATTCATAATTCGAATTATGATTTTCTTTTGATAACTCTTCTATATAACATTATATTTTTGTGACAATTCAAGGAAATTATATTTATAAGAAAAACGATTTTTGATGAGAGTGGAATGATATACCGAAAAGATTTCTCAATATTCTTCGTTACATTCTCTTGTTGAAGGATGGAATTTAACGGAAACTGTTAAAACAACTTTATGTCAAGTAATTGATTATTTCGCTAAATATGTATTGTTAATTAACAAAGTCTCATTTTTTAATGTGTTATTAAATTTTAATATTGAATACTAAAACTATCAAAAACAAATCCATGTTCTAGGCGTGCTTACTTGGAAGCGGATAGTTTTCCGAAAATTCACATTTAAAACTAGATTATCACTGTTTAAATTAAAAAAAATACATCATTTATACTTAAGTCTGATGGCTTCGAAATTTTGAGAAAAAGAAAGTAGTTATATAAATAATTTCAAAAATCGCGATGTCTAATACTTATATCAACTTCAAAAGCATTAAATTATTCAATATTTTTTTGTCATCCTGAATTTAGTCTTCTTTTTCTTCACTGTGCCTGATCCCATTTACTTGGGGTCGGCCTTTCTCGTCCTCATTTCATTCATCACGATCGGGTGCTACGTCTATATCTAAATGAGCTTCTTTTTTTAGATCTTTGTAGTTCAACGGTAGCCAGTGGCGGGTGGTCTTCCACAAGCGCGTTTCGCTGTTGGCACACTTAGGGAAGCTTCACCGACTTCTTGGCGTCTTTGAACATGACCGTAACATCGTAAGCGTTTCTTTTTGTCCTTTAAGAAATTGGGGCAACTCTGAAATTTCCTCTGACGTACTGGTTTTTGATTTTGTCTTGAAGTGTGACGCCGGCTGATCAGCGTAGGTCATCTTGAATTCAGTGTACCTTGAAAAATAAGCTATATGTACTCGATTTTTCTGACACAGTTTAGTATATAATAAAATGACAACCGGATATGGTATGATTTTGTTGAAAGGTAGACTTAAGGTGGGGCTAAAACATTAGTATTTTTTAAATATACGAAACTACGAAATGTATGAACCTCTAATGTTAATGTTAACATGTCTGCTTTGTTTATATACCGATTTCTAGACACTTTCGATTTCCGGTTTTTATTTTTTTGCTGATTGTTTGCACTCAGGAAAGTTATTCTGTGAGCAGTAACAAAATTATTCTGTGAGTTTTCCTTGGAAAAGTTGCGAGTTACGCTACGTTGGCAGCGGGCAGTATCAAATTTTACATAAAGAAAAAATTTTTTCATTTATTTCTGCTGCATCTTCTAGCAATAAATTAGCAACAAATTTTTCTCCATTTGTTCGACTGATTATTGTATCTTTAATCACGTATAAAGCTAGCACTGTTGCCGATTTCTCGCGATCGGCTCAAGCAACAAAATTGGTTTTTTGGCAACTTAGCAATAAAAAGCAACAAATTTTGATGTTATTGTTTATGACTTTAGCTGATTTTAGATTAGCAGTTTTTTGCACCTAAAAAGGAGCTGTATTTTAGGACGACTTAAGCGCCTTTCTTGCATCAGAGTCCTATTGTTACGGAACAAAAAGTAGATAAAAGCAATTAATCTCTCCACTTGTTTTGGTTTGAAACTTTTCAATAACGTTTTTCTGAACAAAAACTCGTATTTTACCTGTTAAAATGTAAGTTACTTTATTAATATGTAATAGCAAATAGCAGTCGATTCACTATAGATTGTCATTTTTATTTCTCAAAGAAGTTTAATTTTAATTACTCTTTTTTCAGGCGCCTTTATTATCAACAAAGGTATACTTATATCATTTAAAATTCAAAAATATTTTTAAATGCGCTGTGAAAATTGATAAAAAATTGAAGTCAATCGAATTTAACACATTGTTCAAAATACATGAATTTTAAAATTTTTATTTAAGATTCATTCTGCAGATTGAGTTAAAAATACAAAATAATTGCTCTACAATATTTCCTTCAGAAATTGTTATTAACTTGTCAATTTACGAGGGAAGTTTAATCACTAAATACCGATATAAGTTTTGAGGTGTTATAGGAGAGTAAGAGAATGTTTAAGAATATATTACTAAATGTATAAGAAATAGTGTCAAGAATATAAAAGTTTGTAAGTATAAACTAAGCAAAAGTGGATACGTCTTAGTTTAACGAATCTAGAGGACGATTGACTGGATCATAACATGTGTAAAACGAATGTCCAATACTATTAAAACTATCACAAAGGTTAAGTACGTTTTTTTTACAATCGTTGCATTATATTTAAGATTTCATTTTTTGGAATTCCTTAATAAAATTGTAATTTATTGATTATTATGAAGAATTTCATAAGCTTTGACGTTATACATACTTTAAGATGCATGTTGCATTATAAAACTTTTGGTATTCGCATAACCGATACATTAGGTAGATATGCATTAAAACTATTACCGCTCTGACCCAACATAAATTGAATTTCATATTTCTATCTGATCAATTCTAAATCTCTAACACATAATTTATATATAATTTGAATAATTCGTGAACGACGAAAATAATAAACGACGAGTTATATTACGAGTAATCAAATTCACGTTAGTAGTAATCCATTAAAATCTCAACCACAGTGAAAGATCTAATTCATATATCCGAAATCGAACTATTGTGGATGCTGTTGCTACTCCTCGGCATTATACATCCAAATCTATAGACACGGTACACTTCGGGCGCACGATAGTGTATATCAGCCGTTCATTGTGTTAATATAAGAGGTTATAAGCGTGTGTTACCAGCGAGAAGCTCGTTACCGATATGACACTAATATTGTGTTTTAACGGGGTCCGCCTCCCGCTCTCCCGGATCGATATGAGGGCTCGGAGGGGCTGGGGCCGGGGCGGGGAGGGCGCCGCCTCGCTCCTTGTGTCCGTCCGCCCGCCGATATACGGCTAAATGTACGCGTAAATATTTGCCTCGCGCTCGTGCTCCGCCTAAAACAGTGCCGCTCGCCTGCGTTTTTAGGGGATTCTTTCGGGTGATTACATCTATAGTCCGCGTCGTACTATTTACTAGAACGTTTCTTTTTTTTTAAGGCTTCGCTTAATCGTAGAACGGAAGATTGTGCGATTGCATAAATATAGGATGGACTTTATCATGCATCTTTTTGCATGCCTCATGCAAATATTTATAACCTCCTTCTTTTTTAAAATAATTTTTCCAAAGTAACATAGTATAAATATATCATTGAAGATATACTTATAAATAATATTAAATAATATAGACACAACCCTAATAAATGGTCGGCCAGACTAAAAGCGTAAGCGTGATCGGGTGGCCTGCCGTGCAGCGCAGTACCTACGCGTCAGCTGTATTAAGGTTGTCTGTACGATTTTTCTACGTTAATTTTCTAAGCTATTTTTCTCAGAAATAACCACTTCAATGACTATGGTTTCTTTTACTAAATTCTTTGGAAAGAAAGGAGATTATGATTATTTGAGAAAATATACAAGTTAAAATCAATCTTGTATAATAAATTATATGATCCTTAATGTTGTACAAATTATTATGGTTCGTGGTAAATAGAGACGGAAGATGTTGACATTTTTTCATTTGAGGTCTCTTCTCTCTACCTCTTCTGTTCCATATAAGTTTTTGCAACCTGTATCTCGTCTTAACCATGCCATTTCAAAATCCTTCCGTTTGATTTGAAGGTTTGAAGGTGAATGAATAGAAATAAGAAAATCTATAAAACGGTCGATCCTGCAGGCCATCCCTGAAACTTTCCGCTCTGATATTTATCAATGTGTTTTTTAACTTTTTGAGTGATGAATATTGTCTGAGTTTTTGAGCTCAAAAATTTGAACTACAATTGATCTGTCAGGCCATACCTGAAACTTCTTACTACTTTCGAACTCAATGTTAAAAATAAGGGAGCAGTAAATTATTGAGCTCATCATGTACAAAAGATCGTTTTTTTCTTTACTTTTTCACGCTCTCCAAGATTAGAAATATAGTTTCAATACGTTTTGAGCTGTTACAATTAAAAAATTTATGTGTATTACAAGCCCCCACTTTTTTAATTTTTCAACTATTATATCTTTAGAACATATTGTTTGATTTTAATTTTCTTTATGGCATTTGACACAGTTTTTAAATCATAATTTCGCGTTATTTTGAAAAGAAAAAACTCTTTTTTTCCGAATTTTCCGTTAACAATTTTTCTCGAATAAACCAAGTTTTGATACAGCTTGCATCAATCCAAGTTGTTTTTTAAGCAGGAGAAGTAGATATATTTTGCAAATTATCGGAAATTTACAAAATATTTTAAAAATACTTTTAAAATGATTTTAACACAAAAACACACACACACACACACGCACAGATGCATATAGACATACAGACTTTATTCGGAATATTGATAAAATATATTTTTAGGAGTTTAAACCGTGAAAATGTGATGTAAAGGCTATTTTAGAAAGTCGGACTGAAAACAATATTTTCCCAATTTATAAAAGTTTTTCTATTTTCATAGCGGGAAGTTAAATAATACTGTTTTTTAAGGTTCCGATGTGCCTCGTACCAGTTAAATTATTTTGACATAGTTTACGACGATCGACGTTGTTTTTTAAAGAAAACAAATTATTGGAATTGGGAATTCATCGAGAGTAGTTAAAAAAAATTTGTCCCACAATATTTTTTCGACACATCAACCAATTTCAATAGATTTAGCAATAATCAACGTAGTTTTATTGAGAATAAACAGATGGATTTTTTAATTTATCGGTAGAGTAGTTAACAAAATATTGTATAAAAACACTCGAACAAATAAACTAACATTTATGCAATTTGCGACAGTTGATGCAACTATTTGGGGAAAAGAGCTGATTAGATTTTGGCATCGATTGGTGGAGTAGTCTAAAAATTATTTCAAGGATACCTGTTTTTGAAAACTTTATTATTGGGATTCCCAAAATTTATCAAGCGAAATAAGTTCAACGTTTCAATAAGTTCTAGTTAAGGAAATACTTTCAAGCATCGTAAACTATGTTTCGATCGGTTAATCCATTCAAAGGTTATAAGAGATCAACACACATACGCACTCACGCATGTGTGCACGCTCGAATTTTTTTTCATTTTCATAGAGGAAAGTTAAAAAAACACAATCAAAAATGTATCCAGTTGATAATTAAATTTTTGAATGTTAGAGGTGTTCGTGCATGTTTTCTATCGTACATGTATTTCATAAAATTATTATATTAATATTAAATCTACTGTAGTAGAGCTATGTATGGGCCAACTTGGCTACGACAAGAAAATGGGTCAGCTCAACCACACTCCCACAGACTACAGACGTGAAGGAATAGCTTCCCTATTGTGTTTCGTTCAGAGACTGAAAGTTCCGGTAGCCCACTCCCCGTCCATTTCTGATGGATCGCACCCTCGTTCACCCCTTGAAAATGCTGTAAAAATAGGTATATCGGATAGAATTCGACGACTAATTAACCTTAATGTAATAAAAATATATATAAATAAGATAGAGAAATCATAAATAAATGTATGATTTTGTACAAAAAAAAAGCGGTATCAGTTCTCAAATAGTGTACAAGCACAAAAGTTATGCCTCGGATATCACGCACACAAGTGCATAGAATTAGCCTGCCTGGTAATCTATATACGTATATGCACATTTATAATACGTGACTATGTTTATATTTCGCTTTTTATACCTTTATTCCCGTTATTTTGACATGTTCATTTCACTTCGACAAACACATAAGTAATAATCAATTTGTAGAACAAGGAAAACCATTTAATGTGATTCGTTTAAAACGAGCACACAATAGAAAACTTTTACTTGACATTCCAGCTGCTCGCTTCGGGCAGGCACGAAACCAGCTTTATGTGTCTACGAACACAGCGTGTCGCGTAAACGGAGTTTTTATTCGAAAAAAAAAAACGAGATGTATAAAAACAACCACCGAAAACCGGGCCGTATTAACATTTGAAACGCTAAATTATATATAGAACGTGAGTAGAATCGGCGCGCGCCGCGGCCGGACGCGGGTCCCAAATAAATTATCACGCTCGACATAATTAAATATAATTACATTTGAATAAAATAATAAGGGAATTAAATGACAGCAAGGTTCTGGACGTGATGTGGTGAGGATTAATTTATAATTATATTTTGAATTTTTTGATGTACCGAAAGTAAATGTTTCTCTTCCTTGTACTCACGTTATAGTTACTACCATCAGAATAGGCCATTTTTGACAGCTGCAAAAGTTGGGTGACTTAGATAACAAATCAGTTTAAAGTAGAGGCGACGGCTTCTAAGAACTCGATTCTTATTGGCTTCCCTTTCATAAAATATTTAATATGCATAATTCATAAATAAATAAATTATTGCTTTTTAGTATACAGACACTTAAAATTATTTTTAATTTTCAATAATTATTGTAAATAATATCCAGCCTTCTTACGTTAGTAACGTAAGCCCTATATAAAAAACACTTCAAATAACTCGAAAGCAACCGAGTTATTTAGACGACCAAATTCAGAATGTTCGCAATCGTCGTAATCAATGTGAAATATTGAGTCTTCCATATTCAGTTGTATTATAGCGTTATGGCGGCGCCACAGCCCGCGAGCCGGCGGGTCGCAAGCCGCGGGCGAGCGGGGGAATAACTCGGTTGATCGCGAGTTTCGCTTCAACAACAAAATGACGCAATTGTAATTCGTGTAACATAATTTCACCTTTAACGTGAACTTTTAGGTGTTATATTCGGTTGCGGATTCTCGTGTTATACATCATTATGTAAATAATAATGCGTTTCGATCAGCGGAGATTTCCGATTATACCCGAATAAAAAACGGTTTTGCATATAGCATCATTCCCGTGTATCATCGTCATGTACAAACAAAAATTAAATTACAATGTCCAATGGCTGTCTTTATTCCTTGCTATGCTCACGTACTTAACTTAGTGTTATCTCGATCTTTAGAAAATATTCCAGAGTTAAAACAATTTTTCGGCCACATCAATTGCATAATAAATTTTTTTAATAAATCTACTAAACGTTCGGGTCTTTTAAAATTAACGTCAGATCGTCGTTTGCCTGGTGTCGCAGAAACTCGATGGCAGTATCATTCTCGTATTATTAATGTCATTTGCAACTGTAGATCCGACATAATACAAACATTTAATATAATTATAGAAAATCCGATGGATTGGGATTCTGAATCAATTGCCATATCAGAAAGTTTGTTAATGAAATTAGAAGATAGGAAATTTTGCCTTTTTTTGCATACTTTAGCTGAATTATTTGCAAGAACAGATATTACTTTCGCTTTACTACAAAATAAACAGAGTGATATAGACGTCGTTATTCGCGAAGTTCAATCGCTATTAAATTGGTTTGAGAGTAATTTCATTAATAAGTTTGACGAAATTTACGACAGTGTCACTGATATAAGTGAGCCTCCACGAAGACGCCGACGTCTATTTAGCTCAGAATCAGACTTTTAAGTCTGATTCTGAGCTAGCTACAATTTCGATGAAAATACGTTTATACTCGCGTTTTAACGCGAGTATAAACGTATTTTCATCGAAATTGTAGATAATGTTAAAAATCAAATTCAAACCAGATATAGTTCACTAAGCAATTTGTCGTTTTTAGATTTACTAAGTAAGTCGAAATATGATTTATTCGAACGTAAATTTCCTGAGGATAAACTAAATAATTTAAATTTATTATTTCCTCGAATTTTTGACATAAATGATGAGTTAAAAGTATTATATTCGTCTCCCTCGCTTAAAGGATTAGATATGTACGAGTTATTTTTGCATTTACAAAAAGATATCTTAAAAGATATATTTTCTCAAATTTTAAGCTTAAGTAATATCTGTTTAACCCTTCCGATAACAATTGCGGCCGCGGAACGATCTTTTTCAGCTCTCAAACGCATTCATACGTACCTCAGGAATAGCCAGACAGAACAAAGGCTTTCAGATCTCGCGTTGTTATCTATAGAAAAACATTTACTGTTGCAAATCAAAAGTAAGCCAAACTTTTATGACTTGGTATTAGCTCATTTCCTCAAGAAAAATCGTAGATTACCACTAGAATTTAAATAGCTTTTATATCTCATTTAATTCATTTATCCACTGCGCTGCTATAAATTTGACTAAAGGAAACTATTTCATTAGCTTTTTTCAAAGCTGCTTTTATGCATGCTCGAAGTCTTCCGCTTGTATTCTATCGTTGACTTCAAGTATGCCAAAAGTGGTGAATGAAATATCTCCGCGTTATACCAGAGGGCGTTACAGAGCTCGGTAAGTAATAGTTATATTTTTATTAATAATGTTTAATGTTGACAATTTTTTAGGGTTCGGCTTCCCTTTATATTTTTCTCACCCCTCGCCACTGGTTTAAAGTACTGAGCAACCGGCTCGCTCGGCGTTTTTGGAGTTTTCCGTGGGAAAATAATAACTTCCTATGGGAAAAGCTGCTTATGTCCATTTCCAAAAATGAAGATTAAAATATATAATATAAAACGTATAGTGCCATTTGTAGTTTATATCGTACAGTGCTATTTGTGGTTGAGAACCAATAACAACTATGTCAAAATTCCACTGAATGGCGCTAAACCAAGTAACGTTTAGAAAAACAATTTTCTCGTTTTTCCTAGGAAGATATCTATATAGTTGAAATATATGAAGGAATTGAAATATAGGAAGATATCTATAAACTTGAAATATATTGTTTGGTGAAGGCAAAAATTTACATCGAAATTGTAAGGTAATTTCCGAGATAGTCATATATAACAACGTAATTGTAATTATGTAAGAAACTAGCAAAGCTTTGACCCATATTAGGAAAAGAATTGCTTTGGCATATTTTTGTAATTTTTTTTAATAATTTTAACTCATAAAATGTCGAAAATTGGGTCATATTATGTAGATACTAGCAGGCAGCGGCGGCGGTATCATCAACGTATGGCGCTAGCTGTCGCCGCTCGCTCATACGAATTATCCTGTTCACTCGTGAGCGGATAAGATATCGCTATCTCTTTTGGTTTGATTATCGTGGTTTTTAAAACATGTGCGTTGCATCAGCGCACGAGCATCGTACCAGCAGCGGCTATGACTAGTGTGCCGATTCGCATTGACCTGTTTTATCGATTTGATACTCTGATAATGACGTAGCGGTATTGAAACATCAAATATACGGAAATGGTGCAAACACTTGTAATGTCCAACGTTTCATAAGCAGTGCGTATATATCGTAAACGGTTAGGTGTAAGTGTTAAATAAAATAAGTGCGACACTGCGTCTCCGCGATTTAGAACAATTTAGGCCTCCGACTTCAACAGATCATGACATAAATATTATTAATGTTTAGATTATTTGAAAAAAATCCCGAAGTTAGTGCCTACCAAAACGCTACAGTTTTTGATTGTAGTCAAACTTAAACGATTAAAAAGTAATTTACGTTGCTCGATTGTGCATTCAACAGGGCGGTAGGCATTTTGAGAGTAATCTGCAGTATGTTTAAATACTCAGGTTAGCAGTGAAATATTTATTTTTTATTATGAATTTAGGATCACGCGATATTTGGTATGTTTTAATTTACGGAAAATTACCTTTGAAATTACACAACTAGGTTTATTCGGATACTAGGATATTTCGACGATTAAAATAAGTATTTTAAAATGTTATAATTAGTGTAACGGATATTTATAATTATTATCTAGCCAATGAGAGCGTCTCATGGGGACGAGTACGGTCAGCGCTCGGAGTGGATTACGTCTTTGTACAAAAATGGGATCAGTCAGTATTACTAACAGTTTACGTACAGTTATTGTTTACGTACGTATTGTTTACGTACAATTATTATTACATTATAAATTTTAATTATTTCATAAAATAGCTTAAAAATATGTTTCCTAATTGTTCCTAAGTGTTTCGGTTTTACATTAAAATAAAAATTACGATGTATATACAAATATTGCTCACTTAATCTTCGAAGTACATTCATCAATTGTATATAAATATGCCAGTTACATTAACATCGATTTTAGAATTCATAATAAATAAGTGTTTATTGCTCATAATAATAACCTGAGAATGTTTGCTATGGCGAATAAAATTGATTTTTTATCATTTTTAAAATTGTAGGCACTAGCCAAGTATGTCGCGTTACTGCCAAATGCCATTAATCGAATCGAATATAAAGATTAGAAAATACCAATTTTTCAACTTCCCGTTATCAAAATTTAAAAAATTTCATGGTATTGAGAAGTTACTGTTTTCCCCCGATTTCCGAAAATTATGTTTTCGCTAGATCTCGACGATTTAAGGTCGCGGAAATCTATTCCGACCAGTTTCCAAGTGATATCTGTATTTATATATGTGCAAGGGAGTGTGTGTATGTGTGTATGTATGCCTATGTAAAGCTCTCATTACTTTTAAATATATTAACCGAATGAAAAGCAGTTTTTCGATATTTGAAGTAGGCTCACTCAACTTTGACTTACTAAAACTTCGAAGTACTTTCACCCGGTAGATTATGAGAAATTTCAAAAATAAAATTTCCAGAAAAACATTTTTTTTTAAACAACTTTGTTGCTAGTTTACGATCAGTAGAGTATATGTGTAATAATAATAAAAACATAGACATATAATAGTGCTCTACGATTGGTCTCGATGCTATCAAAAAGTAATCAGCTCTTTACCCTAAACAAGTGCATCAACTGAGACAAGCTACATAAAAATCGATTAGTTATATTTCAAGAGATATCACCGGAGAAGATTTTTTTTTTAAGTTTTTTTACAATATTTCGTTGACTATTCTACCAATAAATTTCAAAATCCATCTATTTGTGCTCCATAAAAACAACGTTGATTGTCGAATCAATTTCATCTGTTAAAGAAATTTTATTGGAGTAAAATTTTTCAAAAATGTTAATTTAGTATATTTTTTAAACTAGTAGACTGATAAATTTCAAAATCTAACTATATCTTCTACTTAGAAATGTCGATTATTGCAAACCGATAAAGCGATAAGTTCGTTCGAGAGATATCGCTAACAAGCAATTCGAAAAAAATTTTTTTTCGTAGTAACATAAGTTCTTGGTGGATTGATGTTTGTATTGGTAAACTTTTTTGACTTAAAAACTGTGTTGAATACCATAAAGCAGATGCTTTGCGGCATTCTCAATACCTAACAATGTGTTCGATAGATATCTTAGTTACAGCATGAAAAATAGCGCTTTATAAATCTAGATATTTGAAGTCGAAGAGCCGAAAATGTATTAAAATTATGTTTTGATCATGAAAATCTTAAGAAAACACAAAAATCTATCTTTCGAGCTTAAACTCGATAATTTTGGTATATTTTTGAGGATTTTGAGCTTTAAAGTAGCAGAGTTTCAGGAATGCCTAAAAACTTCGAGCTCAAAACTTTTAAAAACGGTTAACCTTACGATCAACAGTTTTTCACGATTTTGAACTCCAAATCCTTAAATATAAGTCTTTGAGCTTCAAAACAATCAATTTTTTTTAACTCAAGGAGCTCAAAAATACATCGATAAATATATTAGCGGGAAGTTATAGGGATGGCCTTCAAGGTCAACAGTTTCACAGATTTTTTTTCATTGTTCTCAGTCAGTTAGTTAAATATTTAGCAAATGTATTCATTAATTAACCAAAGAATAAATTACAATTTAAAAAAAATATTGCAAAGCATGTAAAACCGACTAAACAGTCAAAAATATCTGTAGCCGTATTTACGCATAACTAGACCATTTTTTTGCCTTAGTCTAAATGACTTTAGACGAAGAAATGTTTTGTGTTACATATAATAAAATAACAAAAATCAACACTAGAAGAATCTTTTAAACGAAAAACGATGATACTAGAAACATTTGCTTAAATTTTCCATTATTGTTGAAAAAAAAGTCATTTGCATATAATTATAGGCAAAGTGATTTTATACAAAGTAGTCGGATTTAAAATATTTCTTTAAGAGTGAATAATCCCTTGTTGTAAAAAACAAAATTCGCGTTAATTCCAACCTGAACTTATCTCATAGCGTAAATATAGAAAATATTTATGGAATGTAAATTATCAGTCTTAACACAATTATCTTTGTTAAGTAATAAGTACTACGCGAGACGACAAAGACGTCGCTGTCCAATTTCCGAGACGGTGACGGCTCGCTGTAGCTTATAAATTTTAAAGGAGCTTTTGCGTAAAACTAACTTGTAGTTCGAATTTTAGGCTCGCCTATGAAAATAGTTTGTAATATAATAATACAACAAAGATATTCGTCTCTTACCAGCAAAAGGTATTCGTGGAAAACGAACGTTCAAGATATTGTTATACATTAGAAATGTTTTCGAAGTAACTGAAATATTTAAAACTGGCACGGCCAACGAATTGGGAACATATTCAGACCGATGAGTGTCGTAGAAGAAAATTGAAAATCTATAAAACCTCCGCCGAATATTGGAACACGTGATGATATATAGACTTTTGATATAGCACCAGAAATTACACAAGATTATCATGACTGTGGGTGTACCACAAAGTCTGATTTCAGATAGGTACTGACCTAGAGCATGCGCATAGCGATTCAATTAAAAATCAAATATAATTAAAAAAATATGTTAAAATCATTTACTTACGTATTATATTCATGCGAAGAAAGAAATTTTAATATATTTGTGTACAAGTTTTGGATCATTTTAGAATCATTAAATATGATTAATAATCTTTAAAGAAAAGTTTATTGTATAAGAAATATTATAAAAAATACGCACTTGTTACAAATTATTCCAAAATTTAGTTCAGAATTCTAACATATTATGTTCCATCGTTAAAAATAGAATAATATTAATGTCAGAGTTGGCAAGAGCGTTGATTACCAACGAGAAGAAGACCCCACGTGCACTAAGCCAGCATGGAGAGTTAAGAGTTCTGTATGAAATATAATGATTGCGGGAGAAAATACGCCTCTGCTGTAGAATATGAAATAACTAACGCCACAAACAAAAACAGAAAATTACCTAAAATTTTGACATCACATATATATGTGAATCACATATATATTTGACATCACATATACAAGCTTACATATAACAATTTACGCGATGGAATAAAAAAAATATTTTGCGTATTCACTTTTTCTCCCTAGTATCAATACAAATTTGTATTTTCAAGCTTAAATCATTAGTTCTGTGTTACGACAGTTTCAAAAATATTTGACTGCGAATGACAGGTAGAATTTCATACAAGTTCTGTTTTGGTAAAAAACGTTAAAATTCAAAAAACTCGAGCCAGGTCAACGGTTGTAATCATAACTACGATGGTATGTATTCATATTTTTAACGCATGTTAGGTGATATTTGGTAGAAGTGATCTAATATAACTCAAGTGTCGTTAAGCATATAAATTACCACAGTTTTGCATTTAGATTGAAGTAACATTGGAAGGATAATTTATTCCTATTAAATGTGGAAATCCCATCAAATATTATTTTAATGGTAGTTTATGTTAGATAAATGTAGATACTGACCTACTATAAAATAAATAACAAATATATAATATGAGAATAAAATCTACATCGATATGTAATAAATTTAAAATCAATAATATTAATAGAATTGAAGGACAGCACAAATTGTTGTTAACTATCACTGCAACTTCTTGATGCAACAACTTAAGATATTGATGGACATATAATAACAGTGATCGTACCACGTGGAAATCTATAGTCTCTGCCTACTCTTTTGGGAGATAGGCGTGAGTTTATATTATTATTATTATAGACGATCAGATCTAAATACAAAAATGTTGTTGTCGGTGCGTCTCACTTAATCCGCAGAGTGGTGTCCGAATGAGGAAATATATTCTGCTAAGCGAACCGAATACTGACAGTTGATATGACACCGTTCATAATCGGATCTGCCCGCTTCGCTCGTCCGGCGGGATGGTCTCGAGGACATTTGAGTGTGTGAACATCAAGTCTGATTCCACATATTGGATGCTGACGGTTGATTGATCATACATTTGAATTACCAATAATCGCGTTTGTACCCTGATCACGTGTGAATCCAACATTGAGAGTTGCGGGAGACTTGGTTTATATTGTGGTGCTGAATCGCCCCACTGTGGACACTAATCATCATTTAATTGAGGAAAAAATATAATGCATTATGTTGCAAGCGTTGGTCACAAGAAAGATGGGAAAGTAGTTGAGTTCCTACGTACAAGTTATGATTTTACTAACTATCACTTGCTAACTACGATCGATAGATCAATTTTAAAGTCTCGAGCAAGCGTTAATCTTAAAGCAGTTTAAATCATATACTCCTCACGTTCAAGACCAAGTTTATATCGTCGGCGTAAGATTTGTCACCTCCTTAGCAGCGGTCTATTTGCACCGGGTGGTGTAAGCTCTGAGATAAAAGGACGTGAAAGGGTGTGTCTTTTGCATTGGAGGCAATATTGACAACCTCACACCTTTTCCTGCATTGCTATTGATGATGACTTCGTTTCCTTGTTTGTAAGGGTTATTCCAGAAGTTGTTGATGCTCTTTTGCTGCTTCCAATTTACCGGCCCCATATGTGGATTTAGTTGTGTTTAGAAATTGTGATGTCGTTGTATTTCAAAGATCGCATGACACGAAAATAATTCTCAAAAGTGAAGACCTCACACCGATCATATTAAGCGAGAAGCGAAAATAAAAAAAATATTATGTAACAAACATTTTATTTTATTGAATTCAAAAATTTTTGTCGAGTAGTGGGATATAGCTCACAAACGTTAATCTTTGTGATCGTCGTTCAACAAAATACTATTAAAAAACAAATTTGCGATTCTTTTAATCTTATTAGATAAAAAAAATATGAAGAATCAATTAAAGGACTTGTTTTATGATAACGAGGTAAAACGAACATCACTAAGAGAAGGCTATCCATTTCAATGAAAACGGTTTTTTTTTCATTTTCCTTATGAATTTCGAAGACAGACAATGCTTTTAATAATATTTTAACATGGTTTTAAATAACAGTAAGTTATTAGAACCATAAATCCGTTTACTAATTCCGATCATTGTATTGTGTGAGGTGTTAATTCGCGGAAATCCATAGTAGACGCTTGCCGGCAACTCATTGCTGACCCTCGAATCTGCTTCTCCACTACGAATCTCTATCCAAAGGATTCAATATTGATTTCAGAGGATTGACAGATATCGAACACCTAAGCAAGTGTTATTTATTTTTTATAATTATCTTAGTCCGCTAACCGTCAAATAGGGGTCGTTCAAAGATTTATATTGGACCTTTATCTGCTTTTAGTGTACACGAATGACTAATGGATTGCGTAGAAGAAATTGCCAACGTAATGTTATTTACCAATGGCATATCTCTTGCATATTGAATGAAAAGATAAGAAGAGGGATTTGTTAATAAATTAATGTAGTACAAACTCCATAGCCTCTAAAGTTTAGAAATGAATAGGATATAACTAATTATTTTTAAATTTAAATAAATAAAAATGTTATTTAAGCTATCAAAATGTTTATTTAAATCAAAATTTACTCCATTTAAAGACGGTCAAGTTATGAATTGAATTAAGAATTGAAGATGTTATACTAAATTTTGTTAGTGCTATTGTGTTGTTAGATTGATTTACTGAAAGGTGCATATTTTACAAAGAAGTCAACAAAACTGAGCATTACATTATATATTTTTTTTGTAGGCAAACAAGACGATTAATAATTGTGTGGCTGGATTATTTTATCTACTTTCATATAGTATAGTCATTTTGCTTTGTGAGAAAATTGTTAACATTCCACAATATCTGTTTCTTTTACAAAACAGAGCGATTCGAACCATTTACGAGTTCAAATCTAGAGATATACGAATAGCCTATTTTAATTAAAATAATTTTCATTGTATTTAATTTTAGTAAATACTATGCACGTATGTGAAAATATTAATTTGGTGACAGCCAGTGTAAATACAAGATGAAAACATATGCTCCCAATTTTTAGGTTTATGTTGCTATTGGTCAATAATTATTTTGTGTGCAATTGTATTCCCTTTACAAGGAAATTCCTTAACTATTGAAATAATTCAATTTTAACTAATTTTAATAGTGCATCAAAGTGGAGCTCATAAAAAATAATACCTAGGCATCAACGTATAGATTTAATTTTCAAACCGGACCCTATATTTCATATTTTTAAAGTTCCGTAACCAAAGGGTGCCTACGGAATCCCATTACTAAGTTTCAGCTGTATACAGTTTAGTTCAGTAACTGTATACAGTTTACAACGGTAGTAGGTAGAAATTTGAAATTTTCCTAGAGTGTGTATTTCTGTAGCCGCTATAACAACACACAATAAAATGAAAATTGAATTAAAAATGAAAGGGACTCTCATACAAGAACCGTGTAATTTTTTGGCGTTTTCTGCTCGATTTCAATAATGGCACTATTGCCATTATCAAAATCGTTTGCCCTTGTAGACGGTTAAAATGTTCACACAATGTATATTGCTATCTACAGTTGCTAAAAAGAATTTTGATAAAAAATAATAATAGTAATAATAGCCTTCTATTCCTATAAATAGGGTTACAAGAAGTCCCTAAGTTGGGCGTGCCTTTTGGCATAGGCCTCTTTCAATTCCTTCCAATGGGTCCTGTCCCTTGCTACTCTCAACCAGAATGGTTCCGCTGTCTGTTTCAAGTCATCTTCCCATCTCCTGACTTGATGACCCCTACTTCTTTTGCCGACTCTTGGTTACCATAGGGTAACTTGCTTGCTCCATTTTTTAATAGGGTGGCGTAGCGTATGTCCAGTTCATCTCCATTTTCGGACGTCTATCCGGGTAGGAATGTCTGTGAGATTTGTTCTTGCTCTTATGTCAACATTACTGATTCTGTCTTTGGTTTTTAACCCTAGCATGCTTCTTTCCATGGCACGTTGGCATTTTGCCAGCCTTTCCCTGTGGTGAAGTGTTATTGACCAAGTTTCACAGCCATAAGTAAGAACTGGTAGAATGCAAGTCTATAATGTTTTCTTTTTTATGTGATTGTCTAGATCCTTACTTTTCACTATTTCCTTCAGTGACCAGTATTTTCTGCAACTTGGGCTATTCGCCTGTTTATTTCCTTTGTCATTTCATCTGAAGGCGATATTATCTGTCCTAAGTAAATATATCCTTTGACATATTCACTCTTGTTGCAGTCTACCATAACGTCTGTTTCCCTGGAGTTTGTCATCAATTTTGTTTTACTGGCATTGATTTCCAGGCCAACTTCTCTACTTTTATTTGCTAGGTTCTGCATCATTTGCTCTATTGCTGCTAGATTCTCTTCAAGAAGCACTAGATCATCTGTAAATCTTAGATGGTTTAAGCGAGCTCCATTAATGTTCAAACCTAAGTAGTCCCAGTTTAGCTCTCTAAAGATGTGCTCGAGTACGATCTTAAATAGCGTAGGGGAGAGAGGATCGCCTTGGCGTACGTCCTTTGCTAGGAAATGATTCTCCTGTTGATTCTAGTTTAATACTGTCCTTGCTAGATTTGTATATACTCTTAATTATTTCTATATAATTACTCTGGACCCCTTGTTGTTCAAGGCTCCGCCATATATATTGGTGCCTGAGGCTGTCGAATGCTTTTGAATAATCTATAAACGCCAAGAAGATTTGTTTATTGTATTCGTTGTACTTCTGTATCAACTGTTTTATTGTGTAAATGTGATCTGTTTTGCTGAAGTCTTTTCTGAATCCTTCCTGCTCTACGGGTTGGTTTTCGTTTAGTGTTAATGAAATTCTTTCCAGGATCACTTTAGCAAATACTTTATATATGTTTGATATTAGAGAAATTGGTCTATAGTTCCCAATCTCGTTTCTAGGGCCTTTTTTATGTAGTAGAATTATGTAACACTCGGTCCATTCTTCTAGGATTTGCCTTGTTTGTAGGATTTCATTGAAAAGTTTTGTCAGCACAGGACTGGTTTCCTTTAAGGTTCCCTTGAGCATTTCATTAGGTATTCTGTCCGGCCCTGGGACTTTCTCGAGTTTTTGGGATTTTATTGCTTTGATTACCTCTGAGGCAAGGATTTCTGGCACTTCGTCTACTATGTTTTCTTTTGCTTCGGTTGCTTCTGGAATTGCGGCCAACCCTAAATCGAATTTATCAGAATACAATAGGCGGTAAAAGTTTGTAGCTAGTTTGTGTATTGAAAGTCGTTTAGTTATGTTAGATTATCGTTGCTTTAGTTTCGATATCCATTCCTTACCATGTTCGCTTAGTTGTTTCATAGCCTTTTTTGTTCCTCCAGTTCTTTTTGTATTTTCTTCCAAAACTTTATTTCTTTTCTCCTTACGGTCTTTCCTCATATTCTCCTTAATTTCATTGCTAAGATTTGCGATTTTTTGGTGTCTTTCTTTGTCCCCTTTATTTGATATTAGTGTTCTTCTTCCGTCTAGTAGTTCTAGTGTCTCTTTGCTTAAATAGCTTTTTTTTGCTTCTGGGTTTCTCTCTCTTTCAATTTGTTTTGTAATCTCCTGTACTTAGTCCTAGTTTCTACGTTGGAGCTAATAATTTCATTAAGTGACTCTGTTGTGCGGGAATTCCTGAAATGACTATGTTCTGGTAGTTGATACAGTTTGTTGTTATTACTAGGTTTTTCCTGGATCTTTAGGGTCGATTTAGGCTTAGGCAGCTTTTTACCATGCGGTGGTATATGTTAAGTATGTGCTAATACCCAGTGACGTCATTGTTTACTAGCGCCTTCTCTGCCTAATACCAATTTAAAATAGTCATTACTCAAGTATTTTTATAGCTATAAAAAAACACTTTCACTACATTTTTACTCAAATAAAAAAGCTTTAAATATGGTAAAATTAAGAAAAAATTGAGAGCTATTCCGATGCTGCTGTCTTAAGCTGCATGAGTATATTGTGTTATCTTGATATGTACTTCATAGATATTGATATAATTCACACTTATAATATAAAGTACTATCTTCAATTTCTTTATCGTCTAGGTACATTAACAAAACCGTAGTTTATCAGTATATATTTATACGAAAAGAACAAGTGTGCTTTAGACCACACGACTGAAGTAAAACTTCTTTAGCTCCATCTATATGTATATATGTATATATATGTTTATATGAATAATATATACATATTCGTATATTAATTTTCTACAAATATTTAAATTTATTATGGGTTTTCATTGATAAATTAATATTTTTTAATATATTTTTTATTTTTATTCATTATTTTCATTATTGGTACGAAATAATCAAAAAATCACCGTTCACGTATCGCTAGCAAACGAACTACTGACTGAGATATATATATCTATCTATACATCTATTTTTTTTCATGCACTGGCTATGAGAGGAAGCGAGAAAGAAAATGGGCGGGCCCCGTACGCCTCGCCCGATCACGTCACGCATTCACCAGCTTACTTTCCAAGTCAAGCGTGCTTAAAGAAGTTTTACTTCAATATAAATACATCCTAACAATCTCTTTATGTGAACTCCGTATAATTTAAAAGAGTACTTATATATCTTCAATATGAGTCAAGTGAAAAAGTATAGAGCGGCCACGTTATGAGCGATCAGCGGCGTTGGCGGCGCTGAAGGAAACTGAAATTACGGACGAGGCGGGGAAGTCCCGCGGGGCGCGCCGTTACAGAGCCTGTTGGCTGTAGATTTCTTATATCTATACAAAATTACGATATTATTTATAAGTGTACATATGAAACTCTTTTATTCCGTCCTATTTTTTTATTATATAAATAATGACATTTTCCCTAAGTTTATTTTCATTTTAGAATCCTGAGGAATTTCACACGTTTACTGCTGTACAAGCTTTCGATAATACATCTGAGAATACGATGAAAAAAAATTCTTGTTTTTTCATTCTAAAACTAAAATAATTCATTTGATACGAAGAAAAGATATAATCTACTCGATGCACCTTACTTAAAACCTATGTTCAAACCGCTAATATTTAAAATAAATAAAGATAGTCTAATGACATGCCGACCTCAAAATAATTTATTGTGGCTGGCGGCAGTCGAGACTGAAGTACACGCGTATACATACACACGTATATATATGTGCAAATATAATACTTAATAATATTATGGGGGATTATGCTATTCTAAAAGTGGGAAACCCTAAAAGTGTAGTCTAGAATACATTTCATAAGAAGGGATTGAAGTTCAGCCACTTACATGTTTTGAAGGGTTTTTTTTTGGAAATCCTACAAAACTCATAATTATTAATATACGTTTTTGTGTGATAAGCTTGTGATATTAAACCGAGTTAAAACGTACAAAGTTTAAAAAAAAAATTATAATTCTCAAATATTCTTCATCTACAAAGAAGAATTATTGTGTTGTTAAAACAAATTTAAGAGATCGTAATACTTTAATTACTACTTACCGTATATTATTGTACTGATACTACGTCAATATTTTGATTAAAGTAGCGTACACACACACACGCACGCACGCACGCACACGCGTGTGAATATTAAAATTATTTATAAGACGACGTCTTGAAATGAATTGTAGAAAAGTGTTCATTAGCATTTGATAATGGTTATTGAAAAGTAAGTTGAGCATCAGGACTTCGATTCAGTAAGACGTTTAAGAAACTTTGATTCTCGCCCTAACCGTCGATGATAATTAAGTTGATGGCTTGGGTGACTGCCGAACCAAGTTCGTACATTTAGAACTGCAAAGGTTTTACGAGTCTTGTGCTGTAAGAAAATCAAAGTAATCATACCGTATTAAGGATAAAAGTCACTCATCAATATCTACCGACAAAATATACCAAGTGGATTCACTTGCATTGACATCTTGCTACAAATTTGCTCGTGGAATGTATAGAGCATATGGGGAAACGAATAAATATCATATTTATCGTTCTTGAAACAAACGGTTCGGTATGGAAACCAAGAGATGTTTCATTAATAAAAAAAAACTTATAATACAAGCTTTTATTCAAGATAAAAATGAACTAAAAAGTAAAAAATAAATTTAAGTGACATTTGTAGTAGATCATTCTAGGTTCAGAATTAACCTATTTCTTGATAACTTTTTATTTTAACGTTAAAATAACCTGTATAACAGATACCTTGCCGATGTCGTTACTATACCTTAGGCAGATTATTAAATTAGTGCCTCGAGCTTAAAGATTTATATATAACACATTTTATAATTTGGAAAGATAAATATTGATATATACCTTCAGAACTTACTTACCTACATACGCCTATATAATGATGATATGTTATCATATCATATATATATATATATATATATATATATATATATATATATATATATATATATATATATATATTACTAATGGACCTAGGTATAGGTGGCATGAGAGGCATCCGGCCTCCGTGCCGCCGAAATTTAACTGTCGAATATTAGAATTCGAATTGGTATAAAACGAGACAATAGGGAGTAAAGACTGTGAGGAAAGTAAAAGTAGACGAGGGCTCACGCCCAAGAACAAAAGCCTCGACAGTAATAGAAAGTGGATTGGTATAAGAAATGTGATAGAGAGGGTACTGAAATTAGTAAGGAGAGATATTATAGAACCGATCAAATAAACAGATACGGATTCGCCTTATTTTTTACTAAATAATTGAATTCCTGGACTTCATTGAAGATTTGAGGGATATACCACCAGAGCTACGCTCCACAGTGGTGGACGCGCCGCGAATGAAGAAAGGAAAAACAAAAATTGTATAAAGATTATAAAAATGACAACACTCTTTCAAAGTTCGCCTAACGAAGATTTCGGTGAATTTTACAATAACTATGAAAAATTGGCTGCGCTGAAGAATTGGAGCTAGCAGCAGATAAAAACGAGTTTGAGTCGGGCAGGCCCAACTAAATTATTTTTTAAAACTATTGACACAACATGACTTATTAAGAAATCATAAAGAAATTTAAAGATGAATTGAAATGCGAAATAAAATACGCACAAATATTTTACAATACAAAAAAAGAAGAAGCCACAGAAAGAAGAAACACAGTCATCGTGATGTTTCTATGCGGATTAAAAGCGAATGTCAAACTATTATTCGCAGTGCGAGCTTAGAAATCACTCGCAGAATTAATATCAGCTCCGACGAGTTTGGCGCGACCTGGACCTCAGACAGCTCACCAGAGAAACGCGAGGAGGTAGCGGCGGTGAATCAAATAGCCACCCGCCAAGCGAATACCGGCAGCAAGTACGTAAAGGTTGCGGTAAAAGAAGGTAATATGCACGCTTTGTTTTATTCTGGGGTTGACGTGAGCTGTGTTGACGCAAATATTATAGACATCTATAGTGTTAGTGAATTGTTAAGCTTCCATGTTGTATTGAAAGGGGTAAGTTGGTCAATTTTAGAATTTATCGGGATTACGTCACTTGACTTTTATTTAAATGAAATTAAATTAAAACACACATTTTACGTTGTAAATTTATTTTTAGGGGCGGATTTTATGAGGCAAAATGTAGTTGTACTAGATTATAATGAAATTAAGCTTGTTCTCATTAAGAAAGGATTGTATGCACCGTTCGAGTCTCAAATGCTAACGCGCACCGAACTGAAGTTTGACTCCTTGACCGCATTTAATTTTGAAGAAGTTAAACGCAGTTATGAAATTAAAGATAGCGACGACTATGAATAATTTAAATTTGTTTTTAAGTCTCACATCCTATTATATGAAATTTATAGAGAATTATGAGCAAATTACGTTGCCATTAACAAAATTATGAAAAAAGGATAATAAATTTCATTGGGATGTCAGACGGTACTTGAAATGTTAAAAAAATACTTATGTAATCCTCTAATATTAAAAAAATTTGAGAATAACAACGATAAAGTAGTAACTCGGTTATTTGAAGATGCTGGCGAGGAAGCATTAGGTGCATCGCTGATGCAAAGAGAGAAAGAACTGAGAGAAATGCATCCGGTACCTTACGCATCGCGAAAGTTAAGTGAATTAGAAAAGAAATATTTAGCGATAGAATGCGAATGCTTAGAAGTATTGTGGGTGTTAAAATACTTTAGATATTATGTTTTGGAAATAACCTTTAAAGTGGTTGCGGATTACAAAACCTAATGTTGGCTGAAAGAAAATAAAGGTTTTAGTGGCAGATTAGCTAGATGGACATTTGTTTCTAAGAATAAGATTTTAATTCAAGATAATTGTACATATATCGGGGCGCCTAAACGTAATAGCAAATTTCCTTTCTGGAAATCCACTTATGCAAAGTAACTAAATAAAGACTGTAAAGGAGGAGATACAATTAGCGTTATATAGGATTTCGGGGGGCGACTTTAATAGAAAAGCAAAGAAATGATGAATTTTATAAACGTACTATAAAAACGTTAGGTAGGAATGGAGGTAGGTATCGAGGCTTTTTGTGAGAAAAGAAATTTTATATAAGACAATAGATTGGTTTGGGCATAAGAGGTTAAGTTTTACCGAGGTGCATGTTAGTTCAGATGTTGAAAGAAGTGCATGGTGAACTTTGGACGGGAAGACATTTTGGAATAACTAAAACATTAGCAAAGTTAAGAAAGGGTTATTTTGAGAAGAATGCCGAGAAAGAAGTGGAAAAGTATATCGCTTCATGTCGTATATGTTTAGAATGAAAGCAATCAGGCTAGATTGCAAACAATTATAGTACAAGGTCTTCTAGAAAATATTGGAATTGATGTAGTTGGGCCCATTAGAAGATCCATGCATAGTAATAAATATATAATAACTGCTATAGAGTATGCCTCTAAATATGTTATTACAAAAGTTATTCTGCGAGTCACTGTTGAAGCGATATCAGATTTTTTAATTGAAGAAATATTTTGTAAATTTAGTTCCGTATAGGAAATAATATATGGCAGAAGTACTGTCTTTTTCTTGAGAATGGTGAGAGAAACGATCGGAGCATTTAGGGTAATATTGCAATTCGCTATTGTGTTTCACCTGCATACAAATTTTTTGATGGAAAGACTTCATAGAACGCTTTGGCATCTATTATCAATATATGTCGATAGTAACCAAAGAGATTGGTGTACCTTTTTACCGCTAGTGACATTTTCGTATAATGTAACTGTACAGAGTACTATAAGGGTGTCTCCCCATATATTAATGTACGGCAGAGAGCCATTCCTCCCATTAAATAACGCTCAGTTAGGGAATGTAAATAAATCATATTATAACATGGCTTACAGACAAGAATTTGTATATAAAATTATTAATAAGGCTTTTGTAAATATTAGAAATAAACAGATGAAATAGAAAACTAGGTACGACAGGGGGAAAGAAGTGTTCAGGTTTCGTGTAGGAGACTTGGTAATAATGGTATATGTACCTAGAAAGGTGATAGATAAAACTTTTAAATGAATGTGATGTTATAGAAGGTCATACAGAATTGTAGGAAATTTATCGAGCACCACATATAAAATTGAGTCGTTCAATGAACGAATGCGGGATATAGGTCATGAATCTCGGTTGAAATTGTTTAATACACACAAACTGTAAATAGAATTAGGACCTTGACAGAAAGGTCCTAAGTCTATTTACAGTTTGTGTGTATTGGGTCATGTGTCATGTGACCATAGTGACAATTGTGTTTATGCTACGATGACATTACTAACGTTGAAAAATATGTATTGTAAATAGCTGGAAAACAAATGATTTTATTTAAATTTAGCTTATAATGATATATTAGGATAAATATGAGTTAAATAATTGTTGCTCCGTAATCCAATTTAATGAAATGTAATGATAAAAAAATAGTGTGAATTTTGTAACCTGATATGTTGTCCTTTTTATGTTACATGTCTCGTGCGAGAGCTGGTGGACCTCCAGGCGGCCGACGCTGTGCTCAGCATATGAAGGCACGGCAGAAAAGCCGGATGAAGAAAAAACCTACCGTGACCTGTTTTTTAATTAGGTATTAAAGGTTACGCGAGAGAGGTGAGGTATGGAAAGGAGGTTCCGTTTGTGAAGGGAGTCAACTATGTTCGTAGTGTTGCGATAGTTCATCCGTGCGGTTCGCTTTCTTACTTGAACTTAATCAGGAATAACAGCTGATGGTATGATCAGAATTGTTTTCTGACTTAACTTTTAGTTTCAGATGCTAAGAACACTCGAGGTAAGAGTGACGTCGGAACGGCATTGGCCGATCTACTGCGGCTCAGTGGCGGCCGACATCTTTTGACAGCCACTCAAGCCTTCGGGACGTCCACCAGCTCTAGTTTTTTGGCTAATAATTTATACTTCTCGAAGGAGAGGATGATGTAGTAGCGAACCAAGGGTAGGTGGCATGTGAGGCATCTGGCCTCCGTGCTTAGTCTCGCGAATGTGGGTTCCCGTTATCGTCGAAATTCACTTGTCGAATATTAGAATCCAAGCTGGCGTAAAATAAGAGAATAGGGAGTAGAGAATGTGAGGAAGGAGAAAATAGGCGAGGGCGCATGCCCAAGTGCAAAAGCCTCGATAGTTATAGAAAGTAGATTGTTATAAATAACGTGATAGATAGGGTATTGAAATTCTTAGAAAGAGATATTGAAGAACCAATCAAATAAATAGATTCGAATTCACCTTATCGTTTACTAATAATTGAACTTCTAGACTTCATTGAAGATCCGAGGGATATACCACCAGAGCTACACTTCACAATATACAGGGTTTTTCCAAAGTTATTGAAGTAGCCGTTTCTGAAAAAAATCCATCTTTTTTCGCATGTTCATAAGAATTGTGTTGTTATTATTAAGTTTTGTTTTTCGTGTGCGTTCTATATTTTAATATTATTATTCATATTGACTGTTCACATGTTTAGTAATATTTTGCATTTTATTCATTTCAGCTAGTGTGCTGGTGTTATTCTGTGTTTTCTTGATAATTTATTATAATTTTATTCTTTTATCAAAATACTGTCTAAGAGTGCAGTCTGATGAGTCGCGTTTTTTACTTTACGGTCAAGTTTACCAGAATAAAATTAGTAGTAGCATGGGATCTTAAGAAGTTTCAGTTGCCTATTATAATCTCTGAATGATAAGCACCATGCCCTAACATATTTTACTGGTTCCTGCGGTACTCCGGTTCGTTTATGACATTTGGCCTTTATATCTTTCTATTTATTCCTTTATTCCTGCTGCAAACCTAAGGGTCGTCACTTAAGTGACTTGAAGAAAGATACTGCAAAAAAATTATTTAAATACGTTATTATTATAAAATTAAAAATATTAGGCATCGATGCCGATTGTTATTATCATGCAGTTGTAAGACTGCAATGTTATTTTCAGTATCGTTGTGAAATGATTAATTACCTCTAAATACAACCGAATTATGATTCTGTAACAAAGGGATACGTAAAGGAAAGGTTAATTTAAGGGGCTTTTATTTCTCAAAACGTATTATTTAATTATCAAATTCAAGCTCTCATTTGTACGGCGTATTGTCCACTTAATCCCCGACGGCTGTACCCGAATCCTAATTGAAACCTCTGTGATGGCGCGAAGATTTTGGCTCTTTCCAGGCAGAGCCAGCTATTAAGTCATCGTTAATAGCGTCAACATAAAAAGTGATTGGAGTGGTAAATATTGTCTCGCAAGGGCGAGACGGAGCTGGAGGAATTTTGCTATTCATCACTTCCTTTTTTGATGTGGATATAATATTTATTTGCGTGGACTGTATTTGCGGTCAAGTACACCGATGAATTCAAAATACAATTTAGATTAGTTATATCGGAACAATTCTAGAGCACAATGCAGGAGATCGTTCATAGATCAGAGAGAGACCACAGAGTAGAACAACGCCTCGGCTTCTCCAGGTCCTCACTTGCGACTCGGGATATTTAGATGCGGGTATATTTATTTTGCAGGAAGCAGACGCGTGTGTCCGGCGCGGTTGACCGTTATCGAACGAGTTGCGTGCGCTATCCAAGTTACGTGCGGAGGGTAGTATGGGAAGGAATGGGCACCGGAAATCTAAAGTGTATGCAAAAAACAAACACAGCGACTTGGCGCATACAGAGATAAACGAATTGCAATTTCCCTACAATATATGTGTGTGCGTGTGTGTGCGTACGCTCGTGTGTGCCGATGTTGGGTTGAATTATCACAGCGAATGCTGTGATGATTCTGATGATGAATATATGATGTGTCTGAGTAGACACATCATATTTTTCAATATATATGCAAATAGATATTTGAAAAATTATTGATATTCGTTATTAACACAATACTTACGTATTATATACAAATATTAACAAAGAGATAAGAAGAAAGAAGCATAGGGAAGCTTGTATCACTAATAATGTGTGTGGGAAAACAAAGAACTTCATGTCACAACAATTTTTTTTAATTAACCGCATCATTGTCGTTATTAGAATGTAAATAAATTAAATTCAAAACCTGTATTACCTACAATTACTCAACCTAGCACATATCACTCATCAAATTGAAATAGCATCAGGTAACCCCTACACAAGGGTCATACATAAATCACATGAGGCATTTAGGGGGGAGAGAGCGTTTGAACGTGTCTCATGGTTTCTCGTAATAGGCGGGGAATTTTAATTGTTTTTACATACGATTATAAAAATTTAATTACGAATAAAGTTTTGAAAAGCTTGTGTTCGCCGCGATATGGCACAGGTATGGGGCATCCATGGCAACGTTCCCGCGCCGCCCAGAAGAATTTTCCCAAATACTTCGCAATTGGAACGTTATGAAACTTCATACAACCTTCCTTAGCTCTGATTCTAAAATAGGTATAATAGCAGATTTTAAGCGTACATTTAAGACGAGATCAAGAAGTTATATGCCACGTCAAGAATAATATTGACATTTTTGAACGGGTGGACATCGATGACGCGGCGACATTATCATCATAAATGAGGCAGAGGAATTGACGCGTAGTAAACACGTTTCAGTTGTTGATGTTTGTTGAGTGGTTGTTGAGCTCATGGACTGATAAAAATTTCATAAAATGATCTAAGTGAAAATGTTTTTTTTTGTTTCTTGTATTTCTATATAATTTTAGTAAATACTTTATCTTACGTACTTCTTAATGGGGGAAGGGTGTCAACAAATTTTTATTTTTGCTTATATAGAGAGAGAGAGAAGTCAGCGCAAAAAATTTTCAGACGCAATTTATAAATTGCCTAATAATTACATTGTGTAAATTAGGTAATGCATATTAGATACAATGTAGGTACTTACATTTATTTAATTTAAACAAAAATATAAGTGTCTGATGACGGTCTAGCATACGATAAATACTGGAAATCAAAAATCATTGAGCACCCAATTAAAATATATAAAAGCCAAAATTTATTCACTACGAAGCGGCCACCAATTTCATTGACTTATTTTATATTTAAAAGTAAAGTTTGCCTCGCACTCCATTAAGTTTTGGATCAAATGTGTCAATGAGTTCTGAACTCAAAAGATGCCAAAGAACCCTATTACTGATCTTGTTAAATGTATTAGTGATTTCCAAATAATAAGTATTATAGTATTTACAGTTAATTGTTTTCTGCTTAAGTATTAGTCTGATTTTATATGACGGAATAATTAGTATTTGTTGCTGTGATTCCAAATACCTAATATTTTAATAATTTCTCACAAATCAGACAAGGAATTATAATTGGAATTATTTTGTTAGTTCAATATAGATTCACTTCTTACTAATAGAGATTTTAACCGTTAGAAAATTATGTAACAACAGGAATGTGTTTACATGTACACATATCTCACTTGAAAGTTGAGACAGAACTTTCAAGTGAGATGTATGTACACTTAATTAGATATATAAAACGACGGCAGACGTACAATAGAGTAATCAGCCGAAATAGTGCGAGAGACTGCTCGAGTGCTCTGTAAGAAGATAAAACTAATTAGGTAGGTGCGTTAGCTTCCTGCTGAGTCTTTGTGGCCGGCGTAACAGGCCAGCTACATAGATCTGTCGCGGCGACACTAAGCCCTTAATGCGTACACCAGCAACTACGTGTTGCACTAATCAGTCTCGGGGATTACTTACACAACGACACTATCTAGACACTTGTTATTGATGGGAATTGGGCACCACTAATATTGGCTGTATCGTTTAGACTTACGATGCTAGTGTATTTTTATTCTTATGATTTGTTTTGTTTATAAGCTCATCCTTGCAATTGCTTTATAACAAATATTTCTTGAAATACCCAGTTTTTATTTTTGGGGTTTTCATGAAGGCGTCCGTCTTTTTCGCTTATTTCTAAATTATCGAGTAGCAGAATCTTAACCAAGTTTAAGTAGTTAGTTTTTTAATTTGTATTTCAGGTTAGTTGTTAATTTAACCAAAGAATGTACACATATAGTCTACGAAGAAAAAGAACAAGACAAGGTTTAAGATTTTTAATTTGAAAACATGAAAACTGTTGAATTTTCAAAAATAAGTCTTTAATGAAAAACCGGTTCAAAGGAGTGAAAGATTAGAATTACTAATTATCGATAAGTAATTTAATAGAAAATAAGTAATTTAATAGAAAATATTTTTCGAATTTCCGGTTTATATGGATGAAAATTGTTTTGATCCTTCCACCTCTGTTTATAAAGCTTTAGACTGGCTCTGATCGACTTCTACGTGAATTAAAAAAATATGTATCTGCTAAACGAGTGAACATATCATGGCTGTTGAATTCGCAATGTTTCAACGTTGGGCCCAAGGTTGGGCCGTCTTCTTAGTAACTATTGTAAGTATGGTGAACGAAAAAGTATATTTAACAAGCCATAATTTATTCATTTAAACGATTTTCTTTTAGTACTTCTTCTAAGTAAACGAATTATAGTTAGTATAGATTAAAATAACAAGTTAACATTAAGTAACAAAGTATTATGTACATAACAGTACACGAAGCTACAGAGACTTTTTTGTTTATATTTAAAATCATTTTACTGATGTTTATTTACTGAAATACGTCACAGCATCAGTTCACAGTTTGTCAAAGCGGAACATTTCTTAAAACTTGTGCATTATCCGACTACGGAGAGTTATAATTTTAACAGTGTATATATGTAGGTTTATTTTTTCTCTTGTAGTTTCTAAGACACTTGTATTGATTTTAGAAATAAGATGTCATTTGAGACATTTTAATATTCTGCGTATAGTAGGATAAAAAAAAAACGTTTCATTCAATCCATTATAGTCGATTTATCAACCTCGAAAAAAGAAATCGTAAATCACTACATCATCATATATCGTATCAAAGAAAGATCTCTAAAAATACATTCAAATATACACAAACCTTTTCTCACAAATACGTTCAAGTCAGTAGCAAGATGGTTTGGTGTTTAAAAGTGAAGTCCAAATGTACCAATACTGCATTTACTCCCGCCCTTTCGCGCAAAGCAAACTAAACGAAGGGACTTGAGGGGTTGTTTTTTCGTAACCAGATTATTTATTTATTTTTAGCAGTTAGGTTTTAATTATTTAATCCTTTGCTTTTTGTTATATGTTATTTTTTTTATAAACTTTAACGGATTATTGGCATCTGTAGCCACGGAGCACTCTCGTTGGCACTTGGTTAGGTTTTTTTCTTCGATTGAATTTAATTTTTGAGCTTACGTATATAAATACTTTGTCATTATTTTTTACTTTAAAACTGTATGTATTTAATTTAAAATACTATACATGGGACAATTTTTCTTCATTTATATTAATGATTAAGGTAAGTAAATAACATACTTGGATGAAATGTTACATGATTTTCGTACATAAAGAGGAGATTATCTAGCTATAGATTTGTTACATTTTTCTTAAATGCAGTCTAATACTAGAACTAGTTATTCAGAGCGATTTTAATATAACACTAAATCTGAAATATATTGCATCCATATTTCATGTAGCCGTAGTGTTATAAATCGTCACTATTCTATTTATTAATTAAAACAAAAGATAAAATTAATATTTTCAGACAGTACTAATAAAACGAAATGAGAATTAAATAGTATTTCTACTTTGTGACGTATTTAGTCAACATCTTTAATATGAATTTACCAGTGATGTAAATAGGAAATATTAAAAATTTCGCAATACTGGCCGGTCAAATATTTGAATATTTATGTATGACATGATTTTTTTATTAAAATATATTTTGGCATGGAATCGCTTGTCAATGGTTACATTGTAAATTGAAGTCCTTCATCATAGCAAAAAGGGTTATTCACGCGTCGCTCCCGCTCGCATACTTTATTACTCTGTTCAAAACCAGATTGGAGCGAAGTCAGCTTGTTGCATTGGCTTACAAAGTATGAAATACATTACCCGGTTAATTTCCTACACTCGCAAGCAATGCTAATTCCCTTCCTATACGATAAATAACATTTAAATTCGATTAGAAGTATATAAATACTAATGCATTATTTATAAAATGTAATGAAATAATAATTGTATGTATGAAAACAGTACAATATAAAAAAATTGCGCTTATGTTATCAACTCACCAAGAGTTTAGAACTAGTAGCCGGATTGTAAACCCATAGTGTCATAGGAAATAAATTGCATAAATAAGTTACTTTCTGAATATGTATTTAAATCAGATTTCTCAATTGTAAGAAGATTCGCAAATACACCGATTTAATGAAGCCTTGAATCGAGAAGTTTCTTAACCTACGACAAACCTTTTGTCAACAATCTTCTGTGACGTGTGTATAATCGATATCAGAATATGCGATGCAGTTCCATACACTGAAGCTCTAAATGGCCCTTTGGATTGAACTAACTTACTTTTCATTTTATATAAGTCTTTCAAATACATTGTAAAAATTTCATTGGTAGTTATTTTTGTAACAACGTATCTCCACCCAACGCTCTTCGAGCAAACGCCGCCTTTATATATTTGTTCGTAGCGCGTTGGGAATTTTGTGTGTGAAATTTACTGTGAATCTTCTCAGACCCGTGTGTTTTTTCACGATGTTATCCTTTAATGCTGCAAGTAGATGAAAACGTATGTTTTAATCTTTCGCAATTTATGAAAACACACGGAGGTGCTGATCCATATATGAACGAAGGCGCGGTGCTTAAAGTAAAAATCGATACTTTATGCACCACCTAATAGGCTATTTATTAAAAAAAGACGAGTTAGTTAAACAGAGTTTGATTTGTTCAGTATCAAAAAAGGCACCTGTGAAAGGTTCTTATTACCCCACTTTATACCCCCCGTCAATCTTTTTCTTCTAAATTGCGGACTTGGCCTAATATCCTCGCGCCCAAAGCGAGTTGGGGGCTGCCAGCGACCGTCATCACCGTTGCAATGATAAAATCCGGAACCAACAGCTTGATGATGCGCTTTCCGATGCACACACGAGCGAGTGGTTTGTTGTGACTTAAATGAAAATGTCATTGGTTTATCCGCTCGTCGGAAGGATCGGACTTGATATCATTTTGTTCTAAGGCGTTATTACTCATTATTATTACCGCTTTTATCGCGTTATTCCAAATAAATGTTACGTACGTAATATATTAAAGATAAAGAAATACAAACCATTTATCACAGATTTATTACGCATGAAGCATAAGTAGCCAAATACGTAAGCTATGTTAAGAGAAACTCATAGGACTCCACAATTCGTTGTATTCGTTCTCATTAAGTGAATTTGTAAGTCTAGCAGTATTTTTTTTAATCGCAAAGAGTTATCGTTGTATTAATAAGGGTGCTATAAAGCAACCCTTATAATTACTTGCATGTTTGGATGTTTGTCTGTGTGTAAATTACGTCATTCCTTCTTCTATTTTTGTGCTTCCGTACTTATCGCCAATATATTTTTGGAATTTCACAAGTAGTTAAATTTTAACTAGATAAAAATCACATCTGCAACAGCAATGTGGGCTTGGTTATGCAGTCTTATTAAAAAGCTGCGAAAGTTTTTTGGGACCTTCCAAATTTAATCATGTTGACACGACAATTTTTTTCATTTTAAAATTATTTTTACGTCATTATGGTTTTCTTAATTTTCAAAATATTAAAGTAGGGAATTAGAATTTTTTTTAATAAAATCCACCTTATAATAATTATAATGAACGCTAAGTGTGGTAGAACATATGAAAAATTTAAAATCGTCACTTATAGATAATCAGTTTTCTAAGTGTTTGACAAACAAAACATAGATTTCCATATTTTTTTTTCATCTCAGACTACTCAAAAAAGTAATAGATTATTGGTTTTACAACTTGGATCAGATATTTCCAATCACAATGGATTACGTCTCCGCGAACGTGGTCGGTTCCTGGCATGGTTCATTCATAAATAATTTTGGAAAACGTAAGGCTAAATCCTTCATCGATTCTTCGAATCTTAAACACGAACACGAACATAATGACACCTTCTTCTTGCATACAGGGAACTTTTAAGGTTTCGCTGAATCCGCTCGAAATATGAAAATGATATTTTATTTTCCGCGTAGCTCGTACGCAGCGCGTGCCTGAATATTTTAGATACGCTCAGAGCAAAGAGATACGCTCGTTAGGTGCGTAGGACGCACGCTGCAGGTGAAGTTAATTCACTATTAATCCGCCTCTGCGGACGTCGCGGGGCGCGGCGGGGCAGCGGCGCGGGAAAGACTACGGTTTCCGGGGTGTTGAAGGGGGGGTGAGAAAAGTCGTAGCCGGGGCGGGGTGCGGGGAACCCGCGGCGCTCAGATTGAGCCATACGTCTAGTTAACAAACCCATCCGTTTCGCGACTCGCCCGCACGGCAGTGAAATTAGCGCGCCGCGCGCGCACACACTAATAAACTATGCTTAAGCAAATTGATGTATACTATGCTAAGTGCACTACGTTTAATTCGAATTGGATTGGAGATCAAATGGATAATTATATGGGTATTAATAAATATTTGTTTTGACAAAATAATACAAATTGTATTTATATTTAATTAACACGTACGTAAAGTTTATATGTGCTGTAGTTTGTTGTACATAAGATAATAGATATACACAATCACAAAGTACAGCATTTCGAAAACGAAATAAACTTTAATAGCACTAGTTCAGCGAGTTGGATTCCTGCGAGATATAATTTTGTTAGACCATATAGTTACCTAAAGTGATTTCGCAGATATGGCAAATAGCAAAGGACATAGACCAGAAATCACGCTAAAATTTGACACCAAAAGTCGTACTTCTTGTTTTCATATATGAGAGTTGTTAGTCTGTAGTCTAGTAAGTTACACTTCAGGTTATACATATTTCTCAAAATAGTTTTAAGCATTTTTTTTTAATTAAAACCTATCAAATACAAAACATGACATGATACATTGATTGTATTTGTGTAACTTGATATATCAAACGCCAAACAGTTGCAAGTTAGAACCAAACCTTAATCCCTAATTATGTAAAAAAAATTGTACAAAAAATGTGCTAACAACGTTATAATATCAGATTTACTTCTCAACAACAATTTTTTTAAAGAAAGAAATATGCATATCATACAAAACACAATTGCAGTATGCAGTGCTGGAGTTCAGTAGACACAATTTTTATGTTATTGTAAATATATCAATGTCATTAAAAAATAATAAATTTTTAGTTTTATATTAAAAGAAATGATATTTCCAAATACTACAATGAGAGAGCCATCGCGGTTTCCACAAGCTTTAATGTAAATTAAGAGGTATAGTAACATTTCGTTGAGCGTTCCTCTGGATATTATTTATTTTTTATTTATGATATCATTTTAGAAACATACATAGCTTTTAAGAATGTTTTACGGTCGTCATCAAGTTAAATACTTTGGAAAAGTCATAGCAATATAAAATTACATATTACGCTATATATTTTTGCAGGAACTGAAATAAGTATTTTTCGTGATTTCTAGCCTTACATATCTTTTCGAACTGATTATTATTCATTAGGTGCATAGTTTATGGACAGTTTTACTAATTTTATGGTTTTATATATATATAATGATAATAATATTAAGTTGCTGAAAAATCGATTATGAAATTAGCGAACGACATGCATAACAACATTTTTCAATATTTAATGTCGAATGTTATGAATGTACTCATGAACGTAGTACATGAAACGAACTCCTTAATTTTTTATGTCGGGCTCTCTGTTCCGATCCCAGGCTCACACACGATTCCATCTAGCAAATCGTCTCAGGGGAATGTACAGTCTGACACCGAAAACATACGCACCAGCGCTGAATTGTTCTATTATGGAATAACATCGCTGCCGCGCTCTATAACCGACTTTATTAGTATATAAAGAAAGAGATTCGTACTACATTCGAGCGGGCGAAGCCTTTCAGCACTAAATGTTACCTTCGATTTAAGCCGTATATTTATTACAACTTGGGTTTTCAATTGTTCAACTGGTTTTAACGTAGTGCATGTTCATATAAACAAAATAATTGTAATAAAAGGCGAAAATAAAATATATATTTTGCTTTTATTACTTGTTCTTTTACAGTTATTTTTATTGCAAAAAACAATACTTTAGAGACACACGAATTCTTCAAATTTATTTTATGCATAGACGAATGCAGTTATTCATCTATATACATCATAAATTTATTTAACGAGAGGAAGAAACCGAAAATTGCTATAGCCAAAGATATTTAATGACTTTTTCAATTCTATAGTATATACCCTCAATTAAAATACCTAGTTACTTTAATATGCAATAAATCACTAATTCATATTAACTAGTCATTTCTTTAAGAATGTAAAATAGTATGAACTACTAAATTGATCGACGCAAACGTCAATCAATTTAGTATCAGATCAGTTTACGGCAGGGGTGAGATACTGGGTATTGTGGACACGACCCCATTTCTTAGTCTCATTTTAGGCACTAAATTGCAGTGGAATTGTATTATAACGAAATTGGCGAAAATTTGTTCTTCAGCGTATGCAGTCAAAAGAATTCAACGGCTTATAAATGAAAGCAACTCGAAATTATTTTCTTTTAGTTTTTTTCATATTCTCATGAGTTATAGAATTTTGTTATGGGGTCATGCAACAGTTATAAACACAATTTTTGCGTCGCAGAAGCGAGCTATTTGTGCCATTTACAACTTGAGATCAACGGCATCTGTCAGAGAAAAATTCAAAGAAACTAATATTTGATCTGTACCATCACAGTGCATATACGAAAACCTGGCACATGTCAAAAGAAATATAAAATCGTTCCAAAATACGAGCGATATCCATAATATTGACACTAGTCATTAGAATGACTTTGCTGCTCAAAAAATCAGACTCGGCAAAGTTAACGTATAAGGGGCAATGTGTACGCTTTTATAATAAGATCCCAGCCAAAACTAAAAGAAAATCTCATTCTTAAATTTAAGATTTTCATAAAAAAAGGTTATATGGTAAGGGCTAATATTTCGTATCTAAATACACTAAAAAAAACTCTGAGATTGAACTGCTCGGCTATCAGGTTGTTTATTGTATTTTTCAAATGTTGTACAAATTTTATTGATTAATCTTTCGTGTATCTTTAACCAAAAAAGAGCAATCTTTGAGTTTCTTGCCCATTCTTCTCAAGGTGAATCGACATTTGGAATGGGTGGTAATATTAATGCCAAAAGAATAAAATTATTACATATTTCAAATGTTATTACGTACGAAATAAAGATATTTTTGATTTGATTTAATTCTTCTATACAAAAACTAATGTTCATTAAATCTTTTAAATGAGGGGATATATGAAAATGTTTATCTGGTTTTTCTAATTAAGATCCAATTTTCGAACAGGTTTCGCGATAGAAGGTTTGTCAGCTGTTGAAAGACTTCTTACTCACAGATGAAGTTCTTCTTCTACTACGTCATTCCATTACACGAAGTGGAGAGTCCGATCGATATTTTCAATCATCCCCCGACTTGGCCGCCGTCCAGCGAACGATCCGGAGTAAGGGGTGGAAGTTGAAGAGTGAGATGTACACAGTTAATTTTTAAAAGGGAAAGTAATACAAACTTTTATATTGTCTATGGAAACTAGTTTAAGAGGTGCAATCGGACGCCCGACCCTCAATGCAGGAAATGTCATGTATCCGTTGGAATGAAAACTAAGGAGACTACTTTATAGCTGTCGGTGTGTCGGAGTCCTTTTCACACAATCGAGTGAAGCACTGTCAGATTGTAGGTTTTCAGAAGTTTTGAGTTTGTATGTCTGACCTTCGTTTAAGGCGCTTAGTGGCACGTTTAATTATATTAATTTCGATTTGACCCTCGAAGTCACTGGTATTGTTATACTGCGAAATACCACGTCACATTATTATTTCAAAATCAAGTATAATTCTATTTTTATAAATTTATATATATGTATATATACTTTGAATGTACACACACCCACACACGCATACACACACACGTGTGTGTGTGTGTTTACATTCAAAGGTGAGAACTTCCAAAGAAACCAGATCGTGAGTGAGATCGGAATTGAAAGTAGAGCAGGGATCGAAATTATTGAGAAAGTGACATAAAGACATAAAAAAATAAAATAATTCGTGACCTGTCTGCGCGGGCGAAAGATACACTCTAAGCTTTTTCTGGATTACTTATTTTATTTTTTAATTCACTGGTTAGTTACATTTTTTTCTATATCGAGATATTTGAATTTACGTTTACTAATAGTGTACATTCAGTTTTGTATTTGAATAACATCACAGTAAGTATTTGAACCAATTGTAATTGCCAGTGGTAGAGTCATGTTGTGGTATTCTTAGCACAATGGGTCGGCTGAATCGGTGAGATACCACCGTGTCATAGAATACAGACGTGAAGTAATAGCTTTAGATGTTTGATTTTCGTCCAGTGAGTGAGAATGCCGGTGGCCCATTTCTCCCTGTATCACCCCACTCCCTTCATTAAAACCATTCTCCCCTACATCAGATATTCCCTTCTTATCCAAGAGGCCGACAGAGCACCGGTGACTGCTCTGGTTTTCTGAATATCCATGGGCGGCGGTGACTACTTACTCTCTGGTGACCCGCATGCTAGTTTGTGCTTCGGAAATTCTGTAAAAAATAGGAAATTAAATAAAATTAGTTGACTTATATAAAGGAGTTGGAGGTGTTGATGGCTTTTCTATTTCTTTTTTGAATTTATCACTTGATTTAAAAAAGAACCTCTTTGACAATCAACTTCTCGTTGTGGGTTTTGCACCGCGTGATATTTCGTTTCACATTAACATCGTGTCTTCATCAAAAGGACTTTTACTTTAAAAATTTTTATTGTACATAATTTTTACAAGAATGGAAGAATGTTACCGAATTTTAAATTCCTTTTTAATTATTAGAGATAATAAATTATTGACATATAGACATATTAAATAAATCACGGTCAATATCGACTCTTTATATAACATATACAAGCCAGGTACTAACCGATAATTAGGTTATCAGAATACGTGATTAAGCTAATTAATACAGTAATGTTTGCATTTCACGATGCACATGCAAATTAGGTATTTAATCTTGCATATGATGTTCTAACTGATAGCATAGATTATTGGATTACGAACTTATACAAACACACAAATGTGTTTGTTAGCTTGTTTTGGGAAAATTTTGACCTACATTGTAAATAAAATTACAAATTACTAAAATATATTAAACCGAGTTCAAGGGAGCTGAATGCCTATATTCGTGTTAGAGTTGTAGTTATTTTTTTATGCAGTACTATTTTGTTACTTCTGAACAAACAGACGAAACGTAAAACGTAACGCAAACGCAAGCAAGACGTCCGTAACTGTGACGTTACGTTTCAACTGTACGCGGGCACGTATCCCGACTGACGAACGCGTGATCGTCGGTGTACGCGCTTGTACCAACTCCGGCGGCGTCTCGTACTCAACTTCATGAAATTCAATGAGCTAAGTACGCCACGAGGGGAAACGAGCGAGTCGGCCGAACTTGGGTCAAGTTCTGGAGTCGGGGCGGAGTTGAGTTGCGATATCTTACGCACAGTTTGACGGATCCGATATCGTACACGCGTGTTGCGGTTGTCGGGTTCAATCGGGTTTTTCGCGTTTTAGAATTAATAATATCATTTGTTAGTCGTCATTTATAATTAAATATTAATTTAGATTTACTAATATTAGTGGCCACGGATAACATTATTGATTATGGCGGTGTTGGATCAATGTTTGATCAGCGTTGTCTTCGAACTGGGATGTCTTAGGTTCAATTTTGACTGAGGCGAAATGTCCAATGAGTTCTTGCTATGTGCCTCGGAGAGCACGAAGAGCACGGCGACTTGTCGCCGGTCGCAGACATCGTCATCGCTTCGACGGCGCCGATCATCGGCAGCAATCAACTCGCGCTGAGTCAGCTTAGTGGGCCTTCGAGGTCCAAAGCCCTCAATATGAAGCGACAAGAACGTGGGAAGATATGCCTTAGCAGTTGGATAATTATAAAAAAATTGATAGGTACATGTAATCTGATCTGACAATAATCTGATTATATTACTTATTAATATATAAAAAAATGTTATAGGTAAAGACGCTTCGATGAAATGCCAGTGATCAGTAGCGATTTTAATATTGAACGACATTTGTCATTGTAAAAATCGCTATGGAACATCAGCATGGCACACCTGAGGTACGTACAGGCTCGAGTTGAAATTATTTCTCGTAGTTGTATTTGAACAGGCGTTTACCGATAAGACTGCTCTCCTAGTAACAACCTGACTCGTATAATCAGATTACTTCGGCTGAGAGTCGAGTGTGAGCGCTCATCTGTTGCGTTGTTATTGAATAAAATCACCTCAGCACATAGCAAATCATCTGGAAAAAGTTACAATAAACAGACGGTATTAAATTACACGTCTGTTTTCTTTGTTGGATAGCAAAAAAAAAACAGAGTGGAACTATAAGGAAAAAGAAGATTGAAGGATCTATAAAAAAAAATATTATAAAACCTGTTTTAATTTATCGTTGATAGTCCATCATCATAGACCAGATTCCGTGATCTGATCTATGATAATGGATCATAGACCTCAATAAGTCAGTCAAATAAGTAACTAAATATTCTCGGTAAAGTTGTTTTTTTTTATCAAATTTAGTTTATTTATGTTTGAATTAACTGTACAATATAATTGGTCATGCGATTCTGTTTGCTTTCATTATATACTATTTGTGTGACATCTACTTTCCATACTAACCTACTCATTATACCTTCTTGGTATACAATTCTGTAATTATAGCTTATTACATGTGATTGCTGGTTTCGATAACGTCTAAAAGTTTAAAACTACACTTTACCGGCCAATTATGTCATTTGTAGATAGATTTGTATGAAATAACATTCTATTATACAAATGATGGTTCACAGGATATTATAGCAATGCGGTAAAACTTTTACAGCGTCAAACAAAAATTAAAGTCTTTGCAAATTAAATTTCATCGAATAAGCCAATTTTCAAAGCCTCAGGCAGAACCCATATACATACGCTTAGTACAGTCTACATAAAACTCTAACATGTTTCAGTATGATATCAATGAAATTTTAATGCAAACGAATATTTTAAGTCGATGCAAATAAAATTATTTCAATTAACCAAATCGGTTCAATTGCTTTTCCACCTTAAGAGTGATATATATAACGTAATTTACAATGAATTTTCGTTAATAGAAAATATGAGTTGCTATTTCTCAGAGCGTAAGACTCCAATTTCTTCTGAATGTAACATTACGAAGTGAATGTTGACTTTAAAATTCGACTATAACCCATGTACGCTTAAACTACATATTAGTACGAAACTCCGACTCCAATACAGAGAAAGTCTATAATTGGGAAAACGAGAAAGGCCACGTATTTGATCACTCGTTCCATAAAGAATAACGAGAACCTAAATTACTTATATTGGGATATCCAGCTGTTTCGCAAAAAGTGGCATTATGTCAATTGCTCACAACACACACTCATCTCGTTCTAAGCCGCACTAAATTACGGTCGATTGCTCGCGCGTGTATCTCACAAACTAAGTTTAGCTTTGGAACAACTTTATATATATTCGCTGTCGACTGTATGGGCTGATAAATTTTTGTAAGGAATAAGTTAATGAAGCAGTTTTCGCCTACTTAATTCTCTGCGTAAAGTCCTATCGTCGGTATAACTATCAGCATATTGTTTTATTAAAGTTATCTAAATCCGTTTTAAAATTTCTAATAGCAATACTAAACAGTTTAGATAAAAAGCAAAATGACTATTTCATGCTAAAAAAATTGTTATGAATCATTCATCTACAATTTTTTTAAGGTAAACATTAAGAGATTTAGTTTTCTTGTCTTTCAACAATCACAGTAATTATGATCTCAATTATAATCTCGAATATAATTAAATCTTCATTAATGATCATTAAGATAAACGTTTTCTAGATATATATCATTCAGTTCATTTCGTGGCAATTCAAATACAAATATCTCTAGGTATCATTTTTGTTAGAAATCTCCATTTCAGGAACAGTATCGAGAGCGTTAGAAAAACAGCAATTTTCTATCGAGCGCGCCCGAAAAGCATGTTGAATAGTAAAAGTATACTTTCATTACACAATACGTATTCTATACAAAACTTGCATAAGTTTCGCGGTTGACGTACGCGTCTCCAGTCTCTATTCTCGCCGCCCCGACCGCCCCTCAAAAACGTCAAGTGGTTCAAAACCAATTCTCTGCAAATAGTCCAAAAACACAAAGATATTATAACCGTTCTCTAGTCTTTACTTATACTATATCTATACTGGAATGAGACTGCTCTATCAGCCCAATCGTTTATGGGAAGCTTTATGCTCCGTTTATCACCGATAAGTAAGATACACAAAGGAAAATTCTGTATTACAAGTTCACTGACGCACCTCAAGACGATGGACATTAAAGCAGCAGTGACCAGTTCAACCGCTCATTAAAAACGATAATCACTAAATAAAAAGACGGGTCGAGTCGTGACAGAGTTCAAAAATTGGAAATGACAACCTCAGTAATGCAGCTCTCGACAACTCACAAAAACAGAAACATTTTTCGAATAGCTTAATAGCTGCTTCGAATGAACGCTCGCGAGGTACCTATGGGCTTTGTTTGAAATTTAAAAATATTTAAGTTTTGATATTGTGCATTAGCTTTTCTAATTACTTACAATATAAAGTTAGAATTATATACAACATTCCAAATATATTTATTGTTTGCCTTCAATTTATTATATGCTATGTGTTATAATTGAAACAAATTTATATTTAATACAGTTCGGAAGAAATCTCTTTACCCTTAGTTTTATTATTTTTATACACATCCATAAATTTCGCCGTATATTTGACCCCGTTTTCACCGTATATGTGTTTGAGTTCTGATGATATTAAGGCTTGATTCCCTTAAATAGGGGGCTTTTCTGGTAATAATGTTTATCACACTTAATAGGCTATTACTTCACTCGGTTAAGAAGTTATTACATCAGTTATAAGTCTAGTCTATTAACGTTGATAGCTTTTCTGCTTTAATTAAAATTTGGACTATGATATTTCTTGGTATGTTGATGAAAACTATCTGCTTTAGTTAGGAAATTAAATACGTTTTGTTTAATATTGTAGAATTATAGAGAACATATTCATTCTATAATATAAATTCATTAAGGTGGTTGAAATAACGATATATATTGTTATAAACTTATCTCTTTTTTTCCAGAACGGTAGGCAAGACTGTAGATTTCCATATGGTTACGATCTCTGCATATCTCTCCTGCCTCACTGGCATCCATCAATCTTTTCATGCACGCTCGTCGATTACGGGCGCCTTAAATTTGCGACCCGTGCCAACCTTTCCATCACACATTCGCTGTATATATTTGTTTTGTCAGCCTACTTTCATGCATCTTTCAGAATAGCCAAACTACTACGATATACCTCTTTCTACTCTGGCCATTATGTCTTCATTAAAACCGCACCGCTTCTGGTATCGCTGTTCCCTACATCTATCTTGCGCAGGACACTCCACACGTACTACGCAGAATATACTACGGAGAAATCGAATCTCCACTGCATTGAAGGTCCTTTCATTTTTCAAGTTAAATTATTCTTTGATGCTGAAACGATTGACACAAAATTCCACATCTATACAGAAGAAGCCGCGAATAAAATCTAGTGTCTATTAAAGAAAATGAACACGGAAAGATCTGAAGTTTGAAAACCGAACACAAATTACGTTTCTCAACCAAGACTGTGTCAAAAGTTCTGGAAACGTTTACATGGAGCTGAGCGCTTACAGTACCGAGCGTCTAGACTGCAAAAGTTTCTAGTAATAGTTTTCTTGGGGTTCCGTAGCCGAAGGCAACAAACGGACCTTTTCTAGTTTCAGTACGTTCAGCCGTTCATCAGTATGGCTGTGTTTTCGTCAACACGTTTGTTCGTCCGTCAATACGTCTGTTCGTCCGTCAGTACGTCCATCCATTTGTCAGTATGGCTGTTCGTCCGTCAGCACGTCTGTCTATTCGTCCATACGTCTGTCCGTCCGTCAGTACAATAGGTCCATCCATCCGTAAGTATAGTCGTCCGTCCGTCAGCACGTCTGTCTATCCGTCAATACGTCTGTTCTTCCGTCCATACGTCTGTTCGTCCGTCAGTACGTCCATCCATTTGTCAGTATGGCTGTTCGTCCGTCAGCACGTCTGTTCGTCCGTCAATATTTCTGCCGGTCCGTCAGTACGTCCATCCGTCCGGCAGTATTGCTGTCCGTCTGTTAGCACGTCTGTCTGTTCGTCCATACGTCTGTCCGTCCGTCAGTACAATAGGTCCATCCATCCGTAAGTATAGTCGTCCGTCCGTCAGCACGTCTGTCTATCCGTCAATACGTCTGTTCTTCCGTCCATACGTCTGTTCGTCCGTCAGTACGTCCATCCATTTGTCAGTATGGCTGTTCGTCCGTCAGCACGTCTGTTCGTCCGTCAATATTTCTGCCGGTCCGTCAGTACGTCCATCCGTCCGGCAGTATTGCTGTCCGTCTGTTAGCACGTCTGTCTGTTCGTCCATACGTCTGTCCGTCCGTCAGTACAATAGGTCCATCCATCCGTAAGTATAGTCGTCCGTCCGTCAGCACGTCTGCCTTTCCGTCAATTCGTCCGTTAACTAGTCCACCATTTTTTTAATGATCCTGTTGATGTACAGGTAGATAGACATCTTACATATATTATCAATCACTTTTGTAATGTAATTATGAAATAAGAATTACCTTTTTTTTTTTTAGTTTTTCATACATTAAATCGAGAATGAGGTTGATTTCGTTTATCTCAATATTGTACAATTATTTTCCAAAAGTTTGAATAAAAACACTTTCACCCATACAAGGGTTTCATTTAAGTGGTCCCAAATCGATGCGTACAAGTATATAAGAAACACATATATAATTTTATGTTTTTTCGAGTTAGTATTAAAAAAATAGCCTTAACTACGGATCCCTAAAAATAAAACGAGTTTAGGCATATCCGCAAACACGGGCCGCGGAACACGAACCCGCTCTATTGCTTATGTAGACTCCGTATTTGTAATGCAGAGAGGTGTTGTTTAGGTATTACGCCCGTAGCGGCAAACAGCGCGCGCGCTTTCGGCAAATAGCTTTAGGTACCCAATGTTCCCAATGTTCCTAATGCAAAAACATACATTGTTGCTGTTTCGTTTGTCCAACTCAGGGGATGCGGGTCCGTGGAGTGAGCGATGATGTACTTTTAATTGATAATTTATTAGCATAGTTAAATATATTACTTTGTAATGAACTCTAAAGTATTACTGGCTTACTTTATGTATACACAATTATATGTATTATATATAAATAACTCGTTTGATAATTAAGAATCAAACTTATTAAAACTGGCTATAGCCCGTGGTGCCGCATGTATGATTATAGAATGAATTTCTTTATCATTCATGTCTTACGATATCTTTATCTGATCCGGATTATGCTCTTAATTTTGATCTCAATCCCGATTGTAATTTCTATGCCTATCCAGATCGTCTGCATAAGAATTCAAAATGCACTCTTAATAAAATCAAGCCTCATGCAAAATTTCAAGTTTGTCAGCCTAGCCTGTTGCGGATCTCATATATGATATTTTATAAGTAGAATATTCCTTAATCAATACACTAGGTTCAAAAGTAAGAAATGGGCCAGAATATGAAAATATGAATTTCATAAATCAAATGTAGAGATCTATCGAAATTGAAAACATAACTGATGATTTCCGATTGTATATACCTACAGCTATTCATATTTAACATTAATGTATTAACAAATTTTGTGTAGTACCTCGTTTCAAACTTTAAATTTCTCTTTTCGCAATAGAGTATTTTAGAAAAGTAGAAAGGTTTTTTTAGATAGAAAGGACATCATATACAGATTTTCAACTGAAATTTGGAGAATTTCTCTGCTTCACTACTTTTATCTAAGTCTTTCTCTCTCTGTACTTGATCTTCATTATTCTAGTGTAAATTTGGTTTGGCAACTTTTCATTCTACTTACACGTCTTTGCATAAAGACATAACCAGTATACATTCAATGTTTAGCTAATAAAAAAAAAATCAATTAGCTACAGTAAAGACACGATCTACATCATGAAGTATTCAACGCAGCGGTCAATTATGTTAATTCAAAACGATCGAGTCTGTGCCATTATGAAGTCAAAATTACGTCACCCAAGGGCGCGTAGCGGCCATTGTTTCTCACCCTGACGTAATTTTGACGTCATAACAATACCGACTCGATCGTTTCAAATTAACATAATTGGCCCGCAGATGTGTATTCGTATCGACAAAAGTCTAGCAATGGCGATAGGTTCAGTACAACAATGTTATAAACTAGTTGTTTACATGAAGCAAATAAATTCTACACAATCCTTAAATGTTTCGACTAACTTTCCCATAACGTTCACATCGTTTATGTGTAGTTGGCATTATCGGAAAACACTATAAATACACGAGTCGTTCTGGAATTGAATCTGACATTGATATTATATTTTTGTCGTAATACAGTAGTATCGTCAGTTACTGGAAGTTATATTTGACTTCTTCTTAAACAATTTACGTGATAATCAAGAGTCACGCCTGCAAGTATATGATCCACTACATTAACAGGTCGTCTCCGCCGAAAGCTTTTGTTGGTAATCTGGCAGATCTCATCACAACGCAATAAAAGCAGAATAGTTTATGTAAAAGTAAAAGGTCACTTAGCAGTTAAAGCAAAAAAAAAAGAAAAGCTTTAGGTAAAAGTGTTTTCCCAGCAGAATAAGCAGTAAGGAGAATTTCATCCTTGTGACAGTAATTCCTTTTTATTATTCTATTTATCTATTTTTATTTGTTACTTTTTTTTAAAAACTAGTTCGGCTAGTTGTAATAAAATTCGATCAAAATTTGCGAGCCTATGATGTGTCAGTTAAAAATTATCTATTTGAGGTTCAATTCGGTTCAAATAATTAATAGAGTCTAATTTACTTTAAATCTTAAAATGGCTTATTGCGGATATACCAAAAGCAAAGCAAGCAGTCTGTGTGGTTGACAAAGTTATAGGTGCATACATTATTTACTTTTTTTGCCTCTCGTTCAGCATGTTCAAGTATTGAAGTATTAAAAATTTAAGTAAAACAGCAAAGATGACTGTGATATACGTAAATCATTTACAATTTTTAGCGTGAACTCTATCAATATCTGTATGTAGTACGAGCTTAGAATACAATAAATTTCGAAACTCTGACTCTGAAGAATGGAAATACCAGACAGCGAATGTGAGTTGTACATATGTAACGCAAGTAACTACTTCATGGTTTTTATTTATATGAGAAAAAATAAATAAAAAAATATTAAATCATCAGCTTCTTCTACGAATTCTTTTTAAATTCGCTCTTAACAAAAAGTCCAATTTTAGCATAATATTAAAAACAAAATTAATTTGTACATTGTATTTGCGAATCGGGGGTCGTAAGGTTTAACCATGTTGATTTGAACTAAATACCATGTGCAGATAGAACTATAAATTGTTATTGGATTTGACGCTATAGAAAAGTGTAGTGAAAAAATCTAGCAGCTTTTTGAAAAACGCTTACCAAACCTTAGAATAAGATATCAAACATGCACCCTTTAGCGTTGGGAATAATTATGGCCTATTATTAATACTGGCTAGAAGATATCCATAATCAACAGTCTGGTGTCATGACAATTCGAAAAACACAACAAAGTAAACCTAAATAAGCAATGATTGTAGTGTTAAAGAATTTAATTGATATTTTAATGGTAGCGAAAGTTTGTTTATTAATATATTCGGATTTAAAAGCAACAACAGGCAAAGTATTGTTCATGAAGAATCATACATTTATTCTCAACAAATATCAGAACGTTAACGTTCTACTATTAGGCCGGAGCTTAAATTTGAGCTTTTATTTGTGTTAATAGAGCAAAAATGTATTAGTTTTTTATTTATCTAAATAGTCGTTATGTGCCGTTTTACTTGAGGAATGTAATAACGTAATTGCGGGTCTATTAAGAATCGGTTGGTTTCTTTTCTTTTGTCCGTAGAAATAAATACATCCATTAGGAACGAATTTGTTAGACAATGACTTAGCAGTCTACAACAATGCCAAGGCTTAATCTCGGTAATGTTTTCTAACACTTGTTTGCAGATATCACCAACACTTAAATAAAATTTTTTCTTGTTTCTAAATATTAAGTTGCGCTAAACATATAAAAATGATTTTGTCTCATGGTATAACTGAGCATCTAAAAACTGATCTGTTAGTATGAAGAATAGAAATATGAGCACTTGATGTGTAAACAGCATACAAGCCACATACAAGCTACTTATATACAACATTCGGGTGTTCGCGTGTGGAAAAAGGAAAATAAGTAATTCTATGTAAACTTAAAGATATTCATTAAGATTAAGAGATTAAGACATGGATTCAGTCACTGAGAGTCGAGTAGTCCAGCAGAAAATAGACTAGGCACGAGGAAAGCGGTACTTGAAAATGAAAAAAAGAAAAATTAGGAGCGAAACAGTAATATCAAGCGAGGAGTAACAGCGTAGTACAGGTTAATTCCCATCATAGTAAATAATTACTCTATGTCGAATATATTTACCTTTCATATTTCCCATTTCTGGCTGCATTTTGCATGTAAAATGGTCAGCTACATATTTGTATCGTATATACATAACAACTATCGCTTCCCCACCGATTTTGAGAAGAAACTTACACTTTGGCTTTTAACCATGCCTTCTTCTGGTACCGGGAGTACATCAGTCGCACGAGTGACTTCAGCCGACGCATTTATGATGATAGTATTCAAGGCTCTATTTTCGAAGAATTTATCTATACATTAAGCATGATTCGATGTTCTAGTGCTTTTTATAAAGATGATCTTAATATAAAGATATTGTTTTACACTCTGAAGTATATTAACTTTAGAAGTAGGTAGTTTATTATATATATATATATATATATATATAGTAGGTTTGCTTATTATATACTATAATAATCAACTTACCTATATTATTTCAATGGGAACAGACGTCTACTATTTTAAAAATAATCCTCCTGTATAAAGAACCTATCTAATGTTTAAATCTGTTGAAAGTAAGCAGATGACTAGGGCAGAATTTTAGTTCTACCATGCTGGTGGCGGCTATTGACTGTCGAAAACAAGTAAAAAGTTTAATATAAAACAGAGGAAAAGGGAACGGGAGTAATGAAATGAATCACTTATTCAAATTGAACATCGCTTTAATAGACAGTTATGAAAGCGGAGAGACGCAGCGATTTTTAGAGGAGCGGTCACGCGTCCGCCTCTGTTATTTCTGTAAGCCATCAATTATTCACGACGCGCGAGTGGCTCGTTACGGCGCCCCCTCCCGCACCCCCTCGATCGCCCCGCCGTCGCCGCGTGCCGCTTCCATAGACCGTTTGCGACGTTTCCACAGCATCCGATTTCCGGTTCGTCTCTCAATAAAATCACATCTATTGGATTCTGTGAAAGAGGAATTTCTATTTTAGCAAATCGCATACCGACGCCTGCTTGTGCGCCCGCTTCGGGATGTATTCATCCATTCGGCCGCCCAATGGCGCCCCGCTTTGTTTTGATGGTTTTTTTATTGCGTTATGGGAATAACGCGGAAGACATTTTCTTCCGTACATACATCTTCCATTCCTCGTGCCGATACGGATGCGACGTGAAACAATTCGTCGACGGAAAAAACTGAATCCGGTCATGCAATTCTCCTTCATTTTGGTCAGTATATTTGGATTTTCAAAATATTCAATTACGTGGGACACAATATAAGTTTTTGGAACTGGCCACTTACATAAACAGTATATAAAAGTAATTACTGCATTTGAAAATTGAAATCTTAGGCTGTAGAATACACTTAGTTTCATATAAACCTTCATTGATTTTACATTCTGGCGTGATGTTAAAAATTGCGTGTCTTCATTATTGTGGATTTAAGTCGTGAAAATTTTCGTGGTATGATTTTCTACGATTTTAAATGTAATTTGACAGCTCAACAGAGCCTTGCTCAACTTCGAACTGCTTCTAGCGATATGGCATCATGCAAGACGACTATTTATTACTGATTTTCAGAATTCAAGCGCAGTCGTGTAAAACTCAGTGACGAATTTGGTGATGGTCGCCTGTCCACCGCTGTGAACAACAAAAACATCGATGTTGTAAATTGCACGATCAAAACAGACAGACATGTGACCTACAATAACATTTGGACTTCTTTAGGCGTAGGCATTAGTCAAATACAATCAATCTTTTACAAAAATTTGGGTATCAAATAGCCGTGTTCGCGGTTAAGCCCACACTATAAGACCGAATCTCAAAACGGACCTCGTCATTGTGCAATTTCATGCTTACCGGGTTCAAGGAAGGGGCGTCAAATTTGGTGTGGAAAATAGTTACAAGCGAAAAAGCATGTATTTATTGCTACGACCCCAAAACAAAGCAGCAATCGACCGTATAAATCGTATAAAGATGAATAGAAACCAACGAAAATGGCGCGCGAGCGTGTACCTGTAAAAAAAAGTATTGCGTTTTTTTGTAATATAAATGGACACATGACTTGTACTTGGACGTGTTGCTTTGAAGAATTGTCGCCGTGAATAGCAATTGCTACACGACCATTTCCCACTCACGTCTTTTTCCCAGAAGGGTAGCAGAGACTATAGATTTCCATATGGTACGATCTTTGCATATCTCTCTTGCTTCACTGACACCCAGCAATCTTTTCAGACAAGCTCGTCGGTTTCGAGTGCTTAAAATTTGGCCCTTTTTTTTAATATGCCACCAATATGGTCTGCATAGAATTTTCTAGGGCGATCCTTGCCGACCTTTCCATTACACATATTCGCTCTATGGATTTGTTTTGTCAGTCTAGTTTAATTCATCCTTCTCAGATGGCTAATCAAAAGTATTATACCACTTTCTACTCTTGTCACTACACCTTCCTTCAAACCACACCGCTCTCTAATATCACTGTTTCTACTTTCAGAAACCTTCTTTCATAAACCCGCGACACGTACTACCCAGCGATCGTATCTTCAATGCATTGATCCTACTTTCATTTTTCTTCTGCCATACCCAGATTTGACTACCACACATAGGCATAGGGATTAATATCCCATTATACATAGCCAAGCGTACTTGTCGTGAGACGCTTTTACTATTCACAGTAGCGAGCAAGGTCCCATTCCTTTATTTCCCGCATTCACTCTCTTTTTTCGATATCTGTGTCATGTTTACCATCATTTGTAAACAGACTACTCAAGTTGTTCGACTGTTCGACTTTCTCATCTCCTATAAGTATATCGCATTCAGTCGTGCTTTGGCCCCTTTCAAACATCATCACTTTAGTCTTACCGACATTTACTTTCATACCCCCTTTTCTTAACAGAATCATTCATTTTATTTACCATTTCCTGCAGCCCGCACGCCAATGGCACAAGGATTGCTTGGTTGTCGGCGTACAGGAGGCATTTGACAGACAGCTCATCGATCCTTATTCCACACTCATACTCTTTGAAATCATATAGACAGCTATCCATGAATAGTTTGAATAACCACGGTGAAGCTACACATTCTTGTCTGACACACCTGCGGATGTCAAACAAGTCAGTAACTGCCCTATTTATTCTAGCGAAAATACTGGATCCCCTGTATAGGGATTGCAGTGTCTGTATCAATCCGCTACTAACACCATGCATGGATAGGATTTCCCATAGATCATTTCTTTTACTGTATAATAAGCTTTTTCCAAATCTACGAAAATAAACCTTTTGGCCACTGGCCAAAAACTTTTCTGCGATGCATTGTAGAGAAAAAAATTGGTTACACGCCGTGCCTTTTAGTAATTCCGTTTGTACGTCCCAAATCTTGTTTTCAGTCTTATTCATGACTCTTTCAATAAGATTTTCGCATATAGTTTGCCAACGACGTTGAGGAGGCTTATAGGGCGATAATGACTGCAAACCTGCCGTAAGCCTTTATTTTATACAGAGGTACAATGACTGCTTTACACCTGTCATTAGGGATCCTATGGCTTTTCCAGAATATGTTAAAGAGCAGGTACAGAAGGCTTGTCACTATATGGCCACCGCCCCGGATATGATAGAGTTTTATAAGAGATGATGACATTTCTTATAAAACTATCATATCCGACAGCTTTTCCAACTTTCATACGTTTTATTGCTTTCATAATTTCATACATCGTAATTTCATTTTCATTTCCATCGTCAATCATATACTCAGTTGCAATAACAGTCATCTGCAACTGTATCCTCACATGTAAAAACACTTATCAAATAATTCTTCCAGCGCTCTTTCAGATTATTTTCCTCATTCAAATAAAGTAAATGTGTATCATCATCTCTAATCACATATATTCATTATGTCTCATAATTATTTCAGGCCTTTTTCACCATATGCCAAGAAAAAGCTTTTCATTTGCCCGGACATTATCCGATAATCTCCTTTCATAGCATTCTTTTATTTAATTCTTTCTTCATTTCACACTTTTTTAAATCTCTCTTTTTTGCATCTTCATACATACATTCAGCATCTTTTAGCTTATCTCTCAAGATGTCTTTTCTTTGCATTCTGTGGATGGCCTTTGCAGATAGTATATCCAGCCACTATTTCTTCTTTTCACTGAATACTTTCTTCACTTTGAAATTCCACCATTCATTATCTTTCTTACTAACATTTCTTCTCTTGTTCACTCCACATACCTTTTTTGCTTCATCTTCTAATACAGATTTCGTCGCTTTTCATAATTCGTTAAGTTCTAAACATTCATACTGTTTGAATTCACCCAAACTTTCTTTCAATCGCTCTACGTACTCATCTTTTCCAATCTGATCCTGAAGCTTACCAACTTTTATTCATTCTAACTTCGTAATAACCATTTACGTATAGCGTTACCAACGCTTTAATTCGACAGATCACTAAAAATGGTCTGTATCAACGTTGACGCCATGGTACACTCTCTTATCCACAACTTTGCTTCTGAACCGATCATCCACAATTATAAAATCTATCATGCTTTTGTCTTCTCCTCTCCGCCAAGTATACGATTGTATCCTTCTGTGGTCAAACAGTTTGACCACAGAAGGATAATGTTTGTTACATATAGGTTAAACTCTTGACACAGTAGGAGAAAGCAATTACCATTCTCATTAATTTTTTCATTACCAAATTTACCTAAAACTTTCCCGTTATACTCCCGCCCAGCCATTAAGATTACCTAATATTGCTATCCTTTCGTTTTTGATACATTTCATTAATATGTCCCACACATCAGCCCAAAACTTGGACCTACACATTCGTAACCGTTTACACATTCAGATAATATTTCTGATAGGATGAAGCTAACACCGTGGCATTTTCGTTGGCTCTAACCAACGCCAGACTTACGAGTATCAAAGGATCCGCGTTTAATGGCTCCACCACAGCCTTTCCTTTTAGTCTCATTCACGTATAGCATATCCAATCGCCTGTTTTTCATTAGTTCGTAGACATCGTCAGTTTTATCATCCACACACATTCAGAGTACCGAAACGGATATCTCTAGTCTCCATTTCGCCCCTCCAGAGAACTAGGCGTGACGGATGGTGAACCTCGTCGACACAATCGCAATCCAGTGCTCCCAATTCCTCAGTATAAAAATTTGTTCGCCCCAAACACGATATGATTGCTCGGGACTAGCCAGGACAGAGATTCTCTGGCAATACCACTACTCTCCTGGAGTAATAATTTCGTCACTTCCGTGAACATAAAATGTCGTGAGTTTTAGAGAGAGTACGAGAGATAGAGAGTCAGAAAAATTGGAGGTCGAAGGAATATTGTGGTTTTGGGGTAAGAAAGATAGGGTAGAAGGATACTGTCATCCCTAGAAGGAGTAGTGACTGGGACAGACAGCAACTTGAGGACTCCGGGTGCGCATATTGATGAACTCCGTAGAAATAATCGTAAACGTCGTTTCATCTTGCTCCACGACAATGTCACACAATCAAACACAAAAAACTTTTGAAGGAAAAACGTAGAACTTATGAGCAATCCTGCATACAGTATTTGCCTGGTACCTTGTGACTTTTTTCGTTCTAAAAAATTAAGAACCAACTACCCAATGTATGCAATAAGAGTATGAAAAATATGTTCGAAACATATTTTTCATACTCTTGTGAAACCAGGTGACCAGGGAGGAGTAGCTTAAATGTTTGCAAAATTGGTGTATTCGTATGAAAAAGTGCATTTATGCTAACGGAGATTATTTTGGATAACAATAAATTCATTTATGATAATTCGTAGTAATTTTTACTCATTAAGTCCGAAACTTTCAATGCGCCTTACACACACACACACACACACACACACACACACACACACACATATATATATATATATATATATATATATATATATATATAAGAGGCCGAAAAAGCACTAGTGACTCATCTGAGGTTTCTAAGGTCGATGGGTGGCGGTGATAGCTCGTCAAGTCGTTTGTAACTCGAATTTGGTATACACATAAAATTCTTCTCTATACTCTTTTTTCTATTGCTAAGAGTATTTTACATGAGCTGTTACACCGAGTGTCAATTAAGTCCCGGAACGAATGTGTATTTTTTCAGGGAAAGTATTTTGAAAAAGTCATGGGCGTTTCTATAAAAACTTTCAACGAAGAATCTAATAGTGATTTTAAATTTGACCTTGAAGTTGACCTTTAAGGTTATTTTAAGGTCAACTTGTTTTTTATTTAAACAGAAACTCTCATTTATTACACCGACAATCGATAGAGCGAGAAATTTAACATTTTTTATACGTACTTGATTCAGATGTAGTGGTTAACCTAAACTAAAAGAAAAAACGTCAAATATTTATTAGCAATTTATAAAATTAGAACTACCAGTTACAACTGCAATAAACAACTTGTTTAAAAATAATATGACTCGATTTGTGGGACAAGTTTAGGGTTTATGTATTTATAGATATTCGGGTTCAGTATCTATTATGGATGTTAAATTTATTTATTTAGGGTATAAAGCTTATGAGTTCAGGATTAATGTGTTTGAAATTAATGGATATTTCGATTTATGAATTTTAAAATTATTGGATTCGAAGTTAGTAAAACCTATAAACCCATGAACCCTCATCTCACGAAAGCAACTCAATGGTGACAGGCAAGGAGACCTTTGCCATAAGTCTCCTCGAGGTTGTTTCTGGGTAATGCTAAAAGAAAGGCGATCGTAAAGTTATCAATTTAAAAAGTACTTTACCTTTTAAAAAACGTTCAAAAATGATCTCAAAGTCACGGTGTCTCAAAATTTTGTCAAGCATTTGTTCATTCATAAATTCTTTGAATTTTGAAAAAAAAAATGTTTTGACAATTTTTCCACAATTTACCTTGAATTGACTTTTTAAAAATCATTCTAAATACCATTTTGAACATGCAATTTTTCGCTCTATCGACTTCCGTGTAAAATGGGGATTTGAAGAAATAAGTTAACCTTAAAATGACCTTGAATGTCAAATCCAAAGTCAAAATGAAGGTCACTATTAGATTTCTCTTTGAAAGTTACTTAAGAAATGACCGTGACCATTTTCATAAATAGTTTGAAAAAATATATAGCCATTCCAGGGCTTAATTGACAGCCTGTATATTCATGCTTTTGAAAACAATTTGACGAACACGAAGTCGTCTTTTTCCGGTTTGCTTCTAGAACGTAGAACCCGCATAAAAACTCTTAATTCTGCTTTCCTTTGTCTGCTTCTGCCTTTTACTCTAAAATCAATAGTCCATTATTTCTTAATTTAAATTCAAGAAATTGAAGAATTAATGTTCAATTCTTCAATTTCTATAGTTTCCCATTTTGTGACATATTTAAAGACGTTATATTGTCCTATAATTAATAATATACCCGAATAAAATAACAAATCGGCTACTACATTTCTCAACTTTTCTTAATTCGTAAACTCAAAATCAAGATTTATGCACATTTACATATTTTTGTATTTTCTAACAATTTTACTGTTTGTGACGAATTGTTTTCAATCTTCAATTAAGAGAAATTTTGTAACAGTATCATCATTTTCATGTATACTACAAAAGTATTAAATATTTACACTTTTTTATCTGTCTGGAAGTAGAACATATACTTACGTAAACAAACAACAAAAAAAATAATAAAGGATATAAGGTACACCCATTAATATACTTTGTAATACAGAAAGTACCGTTCGTTGATTAAACAAAAATATTGAGAGAAACAGAAAACCAGTCTGCTTGATTAAAGAAAAACATTGTAGAATGTCATATCTGCAGTTTCATTTCGTTTTCATTTTTGATTCAACTCATTGACAATAGAGTATATTACACTTTTATTGATTATTAAAAATAAATAGCGGTTATTTACAAATGGTATAATGTTACAAGACGAAATTTCTAATTTTAAACCATAAATGTCAACATTTACCAGTACATTGACCGTAATAAGTCGTTCACCTTTCATGGAACGTACGAAAAATATATTAAATTGCTGTATATTAAGAAAATTCTCTTCATTTGTTTTAATTAATTTGCTTATAAAACGTTTATTGAATGAAATTTTTTATGATCTTCTTATTCCTCATTACATATTGTTCCATTATTATGAAACTTTTTTATTACCTATGTACATAATAAAACTGTAGAACCGAGGTGTCTCGTACATTGAAAATATTTGCCAAAAACTGATTGCGCGAGATATAGTGAGAACACTATTATTATTATTTTTCAAAAATTTTACTTTCTGTCTGTTTAAACGTGCCAATCTCCAAAACCGTACGACAAATTTTTATATTAATTTCAGAGGTAAATTAAACGGAACCTAGGCCAGCCAGGTTTTATTTCATCAAAATGAGTTCACGGAATTTTATTTAAATGAATTACAGACGTACGAAGTCACGGACACGATTACCTAATAATAAACTTCTTTTGCTGCTCTGAAAAAGCAGTAATGGATTTGTCTTGTCACAGCTTAGCTATCATCCGAGCTGATAACCGCTAAGTTGCAATATGCATAGCGCTAAAAAATATGCATTCTTATGTGCCGGCTGCACTTTTTTTTGTTTAAGCTCGAACAGCAATGAAATCGGACAAACTGCAGATCTTCCACGGATGCAGTTTTTTTTTAATTAACATATATAGGTATATAGGAAGCTCCGTCGCAAGCGGTCCCCTCTCATCGCTCAGGCCGCTCCGGACAAACATGCCGCCGGAAGGTGGCATTAGCGGTTTCCCGGAGGAAGTGGGCCGCCGTAAAATAATGGCCGAACGCGAAGACGCGCGGCGCCGCGACGGAAGCGAGGTAAAAGCTGCAGGAGTGCGCGACGGCCAGCCGCATAGCCGTTTTGTCCCGTCGACTGAGACCTGCGTGAAAACAAACGCCTAAGAAAGAATCGTGTGTTCGATAAAAATAAATTCGTTCCGATGGATGAAAGAAAGTTTGTTGTTTTTTGTTTTAAGTCGAGAATAAGAAGCATTCTGAGAGTTATTGTTTTTGATCCGCTTAAGACTGACCGTGTTTTTAAAGTTTGCAAAGGATTATAAATATACTTTCATGACTGAAGAAACTTTTATTTAGTGCAATAAGTAATATAACAATAGAAATTTAATTTATTTGTACTAGCTGATTTCACAATTTCGAAGTACAGAATAAACGTTATTTTTTTTTTCGGCTAAAGTTCAAATTCCTATTTAATATAAATCCTAGGGCATATATAGATAATATAGATATATTAAGAAGCTGTGATAAATTTAAAGGTATTAGACATTCAAAATACCTTCAATTCATTAAACCCAACGACCCTTTAGTTACATATTCAGTTTTGTATTCAGCTATTACGAAACCAATGTTACCCAATTTTCAAGACGCCTCAAGTATCTGCTTTTAAATTCTTTTCAGCTTTCCAGTTACATCATTACTCAGATAAAATTAGCGCCAGTATCGTGAAGGCTAACCTTACTATAATATTTTTTATAATAAATAGTAATAATTCTAAATCTGTAAAATATAACTTTCACTTTCACGTACTATATAAATTTATTTTATTGGGAAACGCTGTTAATTCTGAAAACTGTTTAATTTTATAATTGTTTTTAAAGTATATATTTTATATTGTTTGGAAGCGATACTAACTTTTTAAAATAAAAAACTTTCAAGTAATATTTTGTGAGGCTATTAGCTGGAGTTAGAACTTTAGACAATTTTATTAGAAAAAGTAAAACGAATGTTTTGTCCCTATAATGAACGTTAACTTTTGGCTTATTGCGGTCTACTTTTATTAAAAAACAAGCACGGTTTTTGCATTTCGATATAGAAGAATAAATTATTAGTACCGAAGTCATCAAAGCAACATTTAGATATGCGTATACGCCATTCTAGTGTTTATGTCGCCAAAATAACACACCCCACCACAACGCATATGTAGTTTCACAAATTGGATGGCCCACGATTTTGAAAATGAGTCCACTTCACTCGCCTAACAAAAATTATTCCGTCGTCTCACGAGCTGTGCGCTCATAAATAATGCAACGTCCCACGCTTTTGCTTCGGTATCGGAAGCAGAAGCGGGACAGGAAGCAGCGAAAGCAGTTGAGAGTGTGTCGGCCGGGTGGTAAGCTGTTCTGAAGTCGTGATTCAGTGGCTGCCTTCGGTTCTGTTGCATTGCGCATTAATATTCTAAAGGCAGACGAGGAGCTGTATTCCTTTGACGGCTTATTTAAGTCTTGAAGTTACCACGATTCATACCAACGTCGAGTTTCACAGTAATTTATATGGTTCTTTTTTATGTTAATCAGTCTTAATAAATTTGTAGTAATTGAATTAATTAATTAGTGAAATCAGTTTTTGTAAATTGTGATTAAAAAATAAATTTCATTCGACTTATAGGTTGAATTTTTTTGGATACTTATACATAAACCAAATTTTGTGATTTTTTATGTTGGTGATGCAGTGTGAAGTATTAATTATCTCACTTATGAGGTTTATGCTCTGACAATTTTAATTAATTCATACTTGGGGCTTTTGTCCTTCACACTCATTCATTGCGAGTTGAGGGCTGGTATAGATAAGTATAATTTACTTTATTAAAATTTCATTTATGAAATAAAAATATAAAATTCCACCCATAAATTTATTGATATGATTAATGTAATTAAAATACAACTAGAATTACAAAATATGAGGTATGCGACTTAACGGTAATACTGATAACAGTGACAATTCACTTACGGATTAATTCAATTCTTGAATTATATTTATTGGCTTATATATTATAATCAAACCAAATATCTTTAAACAATTAGTATTTTATATTTCGTAATTTATGCTTATTAACAATAATGATCTTTATTACATATAGTAATTAAGGACGCAAGTAGGTACTGTACAACGCACAAAACTCTGTCATTGTGAAGTAAGTCACAATAACGGCGCAATGGCGTTTATTAGGAACGCGTGGGAGAAAAAGGAAGTGTTTGGGAGCATTGCACCTGCGCATTGCATTATTCGCAATTCCGAGGGGCAAAGTTTCGTGCGTCGTACCTCTGGACTCGTGACCCCAGTTCTGAATTATCATTGTAATACACAGCATCTAAGAAATTCTATTTTAAAATAAAAAAGAATACGTACTAGTGAAATCAAAACAGACGTATGTTAAAAATCGTTTTTGATGTCATGTTAGTCGATAGTTATTATTTATGCATAACACTCAATAATACGTTTTATCAACGGCTTATTGGTAAGCAGCCGCAATCTAAAATTCTCCACGCTGACCTCGTGCGGATTAGAATTTGCCAACTATTCTGTTATCACCACTCGATGATAACCTCGAAGACGGACGACTAAGTGTGCTCTCTGAGGCACACAGCGAGTGATTTGATCTGACTTAAGTTAGAAGCCCATTGGCCAAGCCTTCTAGATATCTTTTGGTCAGAAACCAACACTTAGAACTACGAAACTACCACCACCGTCCGATACGTTACGTTAAATAAAAACATCGTGCTTTAACCACATACATATCTTTGTTGTGGTACAGTATTTGTTTCCGAAAACGGACGCGAAACGACACGTCACGGCGCAAGTCGCCGTAACGTAAACGGAACAGCCGGTCAACCGTGAAGTTATCACCTCCACGTCTTCGACCCGCAGGGTACGAAGCATTAATATTTATGCGACCGGAACAAAACATCACGGGCGGGCGGCGAATCGCCTCGCGATATGTTGACAAAAGCCACGTCGTTAAGCCGTGTTCACATTCATAGTGTATTATATAGTTGTATAAATACAACATCGTTAGTTATTACGACGCGCTCCAACTCCGCACAGGTAGCTGTAATCATTTATAGCCAGATGACTTCTGGTGGACGTATGTGAGCAGTCACGTGATGGAAGTTTTAGAAGATATCTATAGGAACTGTGACTTGCTATGCCCAAAAAAAAGTAATATTTTTTAAGGAAAATATGATACAAAAATTTCCATTTATTATGGCAGAGCCATGCTATGGTCAACTTGGCTGCAGCAAGTATAAGGTCCGATTCAACCAGTGCAATACCACATTGTAACATAATACATTCATTAAGTTACAGTTTCCACTGCTTCATTTCATATTATGATTGAGAGTTCCGGTGGCCCACTCCCTTTCCATCACCTCACAATCTTCCTCCACCAGTCCCCTTTCCTCTCTATCAACACCCTCCCTAGTCAATGAGGCCACTTTTTCGTCCATCAGATATCCTATTTTTACCCTTCGGAGTCGTAAGTTCCCATGGGCAGCGGAGACCACCTGTAATCTGGTGGCTCCCATGCTAGTTAGCACCTATAAAGATGAAAAAAAATAGGAACGAAAAACAAAAAAATATTCTGTTGATCCAATCATTAATTGGATGAACTTAACAAGATCACCCGCCGGACAAATCTGAAGATTTTTTGAAAATTTCACTATTTCGATCCAAACATTATAAAGTCCATAGGAAATATATATACATCGAGCTTTTATATGTGTATATATATTATATGCAAGAGATTTTATCCTTGTGGATTTTATCTAACCCCAATTATGATTCTTTCCATATCACGTTAGGTGAGGTTTATTTTTTTTACAAAGCTCACAGTAAGGGACTACTTCTGACATCCGGATGTCATCACTGGCAACACATTGGCGGTCACTGGCAATCTATTGGACTTCAACATTGTCCGTAATTTTCCGAAAGCTGTCCATCTGAATTGAATTCTTCAGAACCCTCTTTATCGAAATTGAAGCTACGTAATCGGACGCGTTATTCAAGTAAATATATTCGTCTATAAGTTCGACTGAAGAGTTCTCAGCTATTACTGGTATGGGCACAACATGGCCATTCAATATAATTTTTGTCATGTTCATGTTAATTTTTAGACCCACATCTTGTTGTTAAAAGGAGGGTCTAAAAGAGTTTCTAGTTTACTGAGGTCTTCGAGCGGGCGTCATATGTTCTTGCACTTGTATATGTTTCAAATTATCTACAAAATTTCATTGACGGAAAGCATTCAGATTTTTAACTTTTCAATTAAACAATGATTATTCATATAAACCACATACATCGATGTTTCGTATGAGACTGTTTTAATAAAAATGCTCCACGGGCTTAGTAATACTTCGTTTTGACCTTTGAACATTGTGTATGCGGATTTATGTCACGAACCTCACTCACCGGCCCTACTCTATGAAACATCCCTCAGGCCCGACTTACACCTACTCCTCTGTACGTGGCCGGATTCTTTGTTGCGGTCGAAGCTTTTTGCAGGTTTTCGGAATGGGGTATTGGAAAATATGGAATTGGTGTAAGTTAAACGAGTTGAGGACATTCACGTTGGGATGTTTATAGATAAGGGAACTGGAGAAACGTCTGTTATTTATTGTGACGCATGAACTGAATATACGTCTAAGCGGACTGGTCGGACCATTTACAGGTTGGAACGTAGAGTATTTTTCAGAACTGAGTTCAAGAAAATTTGAATCTTAACTCTGGTATTTCAATTTATATATGAAAATTTAATACATATAAAAGAGATTATAGAAGTGTTCGAGATAAATAGTGATAGACGTATATTAAATGCAAGAAATAAAAATAAACTACGTTTAGGTACATGTTAGTCGACTATATAAGTCATGCATTCTTTTATGGGGTTCTGTATACGCATATTCAATAAGGTCCCAGAAAATAAAGAAAATCAACGCTTAAACAAATTCAAAATCATTGTTAAGCAAATGCTTTTTAAAGAAGGGTATTACACAATTTGTAAATATTTATAGAACAAATATACGTGGACATAACCAGCTCGACTTCTTGTGAGTTTGGTTCTTTATGTAATAAATATATATAAGATCGATTGTCTAATATGTATGTATAATATGTATTCGAATTTGAAAAGAGCTACCCTCGAGTTTCTTGAGAAAAAACTGCCTTCCGAAAGAGGGGAAAAGTATCAATGTAGTAAAATGTAAATTCTTAAAACATTGTGACTTATTTCTAATGTTATTCAAAATTTATAAAATAAAGAGCAAGCAATGTTGAACTCAACACTATTTTGACAGACATTAATAATAATAAAAATATTGGTAGTGTGTAAAGTCAGTTTACGTACAGTAATTTTACGTGATAATGTCGTAAGAAAACACTGATGAAAAATTGCATTCTTTTATGAATTTAATTGAATTATTATCACTGAATTATCATTATTTTGTTTAATACAAAGGAGTTAATTTAAAATGTCAATGTTTTCCATTAATTGATATTTATTTGCACTCGTTAATTCAAATATTTTCTACTTAAATTATACAGTAAAGAGATAGATGCGTCACAAGCCGAACGCTCAGGCCGATCGTGTCTCTCTATTGTTCTGCGCTCTCGCTCGCGCGCTCGGCTCAGGCGGAACGCGACAATGAGTCATACTTTTCCGTGCGTGCAGCTGGCGTTCATCGATTTATAAGACGTTATCAAGTCAAAATTTGAATTCGAAAAGCTGGGGTGTTTGAAGTGATTTTATCCAATACCTGTATTTACATTGTATTACATTATCTTTGAGAAATAGCTTTTGCTCCCGATTCTGCCCGCGTGGATATAGATGCATTCTGTATCCACGCGGGCCTTTATCCTTTATTTTTAATATTAATTGATCACGCTTCTAATCATAATTCCGCTATCGATTCTAATTTCAGTCTCAATCTAAATTCCAGTTTCTCTCTCGCTCTTAATATCTATCCCAGTATTGTAAGCAATTCTAACTCTGGATTGGTGTTGGCTTTGATGTTTTTTGTGATGTTGAATGTTCCCATTACCTATCACCAATTGATTTAACATATTAAGATGTGTTTTACGTTCAAGCGAGAAAAACCAAGATTGAAAGCAAGGCGGTACGCGAGGTGTCCGACCTCCGTGCCGAGTCGCGCGAACGTTATTAGTTGGATGGATGAATTTAAAATAAGTAATGTAATGATATTCGTGAAACAAAATTAAAGAGCTGATAAGCATGAAATTGCACCAAATGACGCGATGCGTTTTAAGATTCAGTCAAAATGTGTGGGATCTACCGTGAACACGGATTTTTGGGGTTTGTGTAGGCTCGATTTTATTAGATTTATAATACATGACTGTCTGTTTCGAAAGTACTGCACACAACATCAATGCTTTGCTGTTCACAGCGGTGGATGGGTGATCATCACGAAATTCGTCACTGAGATTGACATGACAGTCCTTGAATTTTGCACAACGGTAATAAATAGTCGTCTTGCATGGTGCCGTATCGCCAGAAGCAGTTCAAAGCTGAGCGAAGCTTTGTTGAGCTATCAAAATACACTTATTATCGTAGAAAATCATACCACGAAAATGTTTACGACTAAAATCAACAGTCAATCAAAAATCAAAAAGAGTTCCATTTTCATATGTATTACTTTTTAAACATTGTTTATTAAGTGACCAGCTCCAGAAACTATAGTGCGTCCCATGTATAGAACGGAAATTTAGGGTATTATAATTAATATTTCCATAATTTGTAAGCTTTGTACGAAATTCTACTTTTTACTCTCCAAGTATATTTCGAAAATTGTTCGACTATTACTTATTTGTAATAGTTGACCAACTTTGTAAGCTTGTAAAGCTTACTTAGCTTTGATAGTTTTCTTTTTAACCTCGTTATATATAATACTAGTGTGAATTTTTTCATATATCTAAGAATAACTATTTAACTGATAGAGAGAACACTTTAAAAAAATTAGTACCTAAAATCTTAATATAAAAATAGACTTCACAGGCCCGCAATGTTTCTGAATGAGCTATTCAACGATACCCCGCGCCATGGGATAGACGAAAAAAAATCATCTCCAATTTACGAGTAGCTCAGTTACCCTAAAAAAAAATATTCAAAATTTTATCCTAAAATTTTTTGTCGTGATCAATAGTATAACCATACAAAACTATAGCTTTTTAGTTCAGTGTCTGAGCTAAGTTGTGGACAGACGGACATCGCAAATCTATAAGGGTTCCTTGTTCAGTACGGAACAATAAAAACTATGACGATTAATATCAGCATACGTCATTTTTCAGCAAGTTTGTAATTGATACAGTTTGACGTGTTAGTATCAAATAAATTGTCTGCTTTGACGTAGTATTTTGAAAATGTTGGCACCAAAATCTGACCAAATTGGTCAAATGTGACCGAAATTTTATCTTGTTCAAATTCAATTGAGTAATGTCGGACCTTACGTACATTCGAAGTGGGGTAGTTACTCCGCTTTGATTCTTTGCTTTTTTGTTAAAGGAAATAGGTCGATGTGCCCGCGTATCGTATATTGTATTGGAACGTATTTTCTTCCTGCTTTCTTGTTCATTTTAGTTACAAGAAAGCAGGAAGCTTACAAATTTTTTTAACAAAAAAAATTATAAGCTTATCATCTGATTTGATATAAATAAAATTTAATCTTCCTAATATATTATTGACTAAACAAGGTTTGACTAGTTGATAGTTATTTAATGGTAACTTGCAATTTACTAAAATGGATTTATTAGATTACTAATAGTTATAATATATAACTAAAAGTAAAGTATCGAAACTATTCAAGAAATAAGTTTAAATAACAGTATTTACCCATAAATTTAAAACTAAACAAGAATCACTTGAAATGTTTTTATACTAAAAAATTTTCATCATTATTTTAATAAACGCGTAAAATAAATCGTCATAATTACTGGAAGAATAAAACCGGATCCAATCACACAGCCTTATGTACGGAGTTGAACAGTAGTTTCTGTAGTATAGGACGTGCGACACCCACGAAGACGACTCGCGGCCACGGTTCGCTGGGAACGCTCGTCGGAGTATGACCTGCAGCAGTTATCGCTAATTGATTTGCGGGTGACCTTGAACACTTTCACATGCGTCACGATGAGAGCGGTGTCTGTAATCCACACTCGGAAGCCTATAATGGTGATTTAGATGGCTGTCTGCGGAACAATCAAAATGTAAATCAAAATATTTGACGGAGGAAGTTGTCAGCTTAAGGATTTGGATACAGGTCATTGAGGTGCCTTCGAATTAGTGTTTGGATATTGCACGGGATAGATATTTTCAACAACTCTAGTGTTGTTTTTAAATAAATCTTGCAGGATGTCGGTCCTATCGTGCATCCGCGCTATATTAACGCATCAAAGTTATTGGCTCATAATTTTTTATATAACTTATCTCCGTCACGGGACCTAGTGGTGACTGGCCAATGATTTGCTTAGATGACTAGTAGATTAAAGTAGGAAAAGCAAGCGACAAATGCGAGCAGGATACACCACAAAATCACGAACGTCATAGATGCAAGCAAAAAAAGTAATATATGAGTGCGAGTCGAATGACAAATGCGTAGTAAGAGACCAGAGGAAAAAATGATAGATTATTTTGTGCTAGAGCGGAAGAAAGAGACTGCATCTTATCAGCGCAGCAAGATTATTTTAGCTTTTTGGCTAACTGCGCATACGCTTATAAAACCAGCGAAAAAGAATTATGAAGCATAATTACTTCAATGTATGTCTTAATGATGTACTCGTCTTCAAATAATTGATGTCTATTGCTAAACATAGGTTTATCCTGACTGTAGTCTAGTGATGAGCATAGCAAGACTAAGACCATGATTTGAATAGTCTTGGTGTTGGTCTTGCTTATTCAGTCTTGGTCTTGGGGCTTGCTAAAATACGTTTAGTCTTAGTATTGGTCTCGGTCTTGGTCTTGCTCACCCGGTCTTGGTCTTGGTCTTGCGGAAATACATTTAGTCTTGGCCTTACAATAAGGTCTTAACAACCTTTTTCAATATTTTTTTTTAACATTTAGTTTTTATCAACAAACATTTTTAAACCTAAATTCACTGACTATAAATTGAAAAAATCAGTTAAAACGTTATTGCTTATCGTCATCTAATCATAAATTATAAATAAGTAGTTCAAAATTCATTATTAAATTTTAAAATTCTATCTTTTGTTGCAATTTGAAAATATTAAAATTACATTAGCTTATAATTAACTTATAGTTGTTAATTTTTTATTGATGCCCATGAATTTTCAGTTGAGTCTTGCATATTTGGTCTTGGTCTTACATAATCGGCCTTGGTATTAGATTCATTCTTGTTTATTCGGTCTTGGTCTCGGTCTTGCAAGACTAAGGATAGTATTGGTCTTGGTATTGGTCTCGCTTTTTGGCAAGACCAAGACCGAGACTGCTAGACAAATTTTATTCATAACTACTGTGGTCGCTTTTTTGGTCGCAATCGTTGTCTAGTCCTCTCGCCCGGTTGAGGCTACCTCGTTTTATCTAGAGTATTTCCTAAACCGTAACACGGATGGTCAGCGCTTGTAATTTGAGTACATTGTTATACTTCTCTGCAGTTATATTCTCATTGTTATATATCTGTGCAGTGGAAATCAGTCAGTACCTCGATAAGACTTTTCGTTTCGAAACTGTACTACGTATATATCATAATTTCGCTCGCTTTCCGATTCTCAGTACACTTCAAGGTTTCAAACTTACAAAGTAATACCAATTGAACGTTAAGTTATTTAGTGGGTTGTGATTTTTTTTTATTTCATCTCTACATGTCATTTAACATTACATTTTGTCAAATCACTTTTAAAATGTTCCGATTATAGTTTCACTGCAATTTTTTAAGTCTTTCAAGGTATTTTGTCTTTAAAGTGCCTAAAAATCAAATATTATTGGGAGTTATATGCAACCCGTGAAAGAATATATTCGTACCATATCGACACTACGTTTGTGATTACACAGCGGAAAAATACTTCAGTGTTATAGACTTGATACATATTTATAAATCTGCTGGGGTGCATATAGGCTACCCGGTAGGAAATCATGTATGAATCACATAAGAAAAGTTTCGTTAATACCACTTACTTCTATGTTTAATCATTTTTAAAATCATTCATTCTAATTGTAAGAACATTTATAAACTTAGTTAAGTAGGTAACACTTAAAATTTTCAGAGCTGGCCACTTAGAAACTTTGAAACCGCAAAACATCATTGAATTTTAAAAATTAAACTCTTTACTAATCCTGTTATATATATATAAACAAATGACAAATGAATGAATCAAAATTTGTCATTTGTTTTTACAAATTGGCGACAAAAAGAAAATTGTTTCTCAAAAAAAAACTTTCATGCATATTTTTTTATGAGTTTCATTACCATTTAAGCAAAGAAGAAAGTTATAAAAGACTTCAGCTGGCCTTTCATAACAAAGCTACAAAGCTCCATTTCTTGCCACTGTTTATAACTGGTTTAACGAGTTCAAACGTGGTCGCACCAATCTAACTGACGTGAGGGACTTCCTTCTATGGCGACAGTGCTCATGATAAAGACTGAAAAACGAATAACCTACCAACAGATTTGGACAAGCTTATGTATCGGTATGAGTTAAGTGTACAAAAAACATTCATGAACATTTAGCGATCAGAAAGCATTATATTCGATGGATATCTCATAATTTGAGCCACGCTCAAAAACTCCCTCGTATTCATTTGTGCTTCAAATTGATGCAAAGATTTGCCGGTGGTGATTCAAATCCTGTGTCACATGGTCACGACTTACAAAAGCTGAATATACTGTTTGATTTGAAAACCAAAAGACAGTCTGCCCAGTGGATGTTTCGTTTCGAGGAGTTGCCTTCTAAAGTAAAACGAGGTCTAAACGTCGGAAAAAAGATGGTAGCTTCTTTCTTCGGAATGAAAGGTCGCTATGCAACAATTGTTTTAGGAAAAAAAATTCACCGTAGACACTACACTAACAACTCTTTGCTTTTTTTTTTGGAAAAAGTTCGGAAAAAACGACCTAGCAGTAGGATTCTCCTTTAGAACTCCATAAAAACGTCATTCGACATACTGTTAGACAAACGACTAACATTTTGGAGACCTTAAGTATAGAAATACTGAATCGCATATCTTACAGCCTCGCCCTCGCACGATAAGATTTTTATTTATTTCCTAAAATAAAAGTAAAACTTAAAGAAAAGCGGTTTACGGACGTTGAGGAGTAGTGGCTACACATAAAAAGGTCGTCGAAGCGACCGAATGGGCAAAGTGTGCGAATGGGAAAATTGTTTCTCTCAGTCGTTCCTTAGAATGCAGCAATGTTGAACTCAACACTATTTTGACAGACATTAATAATAATAAAAGTATTGGTTGTCTGTAAAAGTTGGTTCACGGACGATAATTTTACGTGATAATGTCATAAGAAAACATTTACAAAAAACTGCATTCTTTTATGAATTGAATTAAACTATTATCACTGAATTATCATTATTTTGTATAATACAAACAAGGAGTTAATTGAAAATGACAATGTTTTCGATAAATTAATACTTATTTGCACTCGTTAATTCAAATATTTTTCTACTTAAGTTATACAGTAAAGAATACTGTAAAGATGCGTCACAAGCAGAACGCTTAGGCCGATCGTGTCTCTATTGTTCCGCGCTCTCGCTCGCACGCTCGGTTCAGGCGGAACGCGACAATGAGTCATGCTTTTTCGTGCTTGCAGCCGGCGTTCATCGATTCATAAGACGTTATCACGTCAATAACTTGCTAGTTTGCTCAGTTTTTAATTTCAGATTTACCCAGGTAAAAAACATTTTTAGTTATTTACATATAAACAACCCGGTTCTATGAAACGTTATTTTTCATTGAGTAACCCAATCTGAAATGGGTTGATCGAAAAATTGATTAATTTGGGTTTATAAAATATACTTTTATACTGGCTTTTGTATGCGTTTCCACCCGCATGGATGTATCTTTTAATTTTTTATAACTAATGAATAAATTATATTCTGTTATATTATCTTTCGGTGTTATTATAAAAATAGCATCGAATATTGTATGTTAGGATGGTATTCAGTGCTATTTTTAATAGTACCAAATCTCAGTGCTATTCTTAATACCAGCGCCTACACCCCTTGTCTGTTACAATTTCCATTTTGTTCTTAATTCCGATTTCAGTCTCGCTCTCGGTTCCGATTTTGTGTCTCTATCGATTCTGATCACGGGTCGTCTTTGGATTGCTATTTCCGCTCGATTTCACATTTTTTTCTAGAATTAAAAGTAGCCTATGTCATGTATGTATGTATGACATTATATCCATGCCAAAAAGATCAGCCTACGTAATTACGGTATAAATATTCTGCATAACATATAAAGTTTTGTAAGAGGCGACGCTGTGTTGGCCCTTTTACAGTTATGCTATAATAATGGGAGGATGGCCCTTACTTACGATAAGCGTTTAGGGAGATTTCACACACCATACTTTTTATAGCAGAATATATATTACATTAAGCAAAGACGTAATGTATTCATATTTTACGTTTAGTTTATCTTATTATGGGATCTAGGTCGATATTTTTAAATTATCGATTCAAATGCGAAGTTTCAAAATCTATCAAACCACGTTGTTGTGTGAAGGTAGAAAATAAAAACAAACATACATGCCTTCGCATTTATGGTGTTATTGATTATTCTAAATTAATCCAAAGCACTATATGGATATGATGAATCAATTTAAGAATTGAATAAATTTCGTTTAACCGTTTCGTTACGTTTCGTTTGGTGATTTTATGTCACAAAACAAAGTCAAAGAACGACACAACATATTGACATGATTTTGAATTCTATACGGATGTTTATCAAAATTACTTTTGTTTATCAAAAAGGCCTTTTGATGTCTTAAAAATAATTCTACAGGGTTAATAGATAAATTGATTAGGCTGCCAAACGAATCGATTGTGTCGAAAATCGATTTTATTGATTCCTAATTCATCAAAAGTACATTCTCTTATAGATTTGAATAGAATATTGTAGTTTTCCATAATACCAATGAAAAAACGGAACCCTTATTTGGGTTCATTGCATCGTGTCCGTGACAAAAAAGTTCCGAGTTGATACATATAAATAGTTAGACGATCCAATCGTGAAGATATAACGTAAATAGTCGAATTCATTTTAGTGGTAAACTTTGTGGCGCCAAATGGATAATAAAAAAAAAAACTTTAGAAAAGAATATCATCTTACATATCATAGGGACACGAATTTGTATGGGAAAGAGTAAGTGTTGTTTTTATAACTTTAAAGTGAATAATTTAAAAGGTATTAAAGACACTGTAATTCAAAGAAATTAGATGTTTATTTACTTGATTGATGATCAAATGAATAAAATGTTGTTCGATTTTAGAACCAAGCAATCCACCTTTTATAGGAAACTTTTGAATTTATATAATGTTTAAAAAAATGTAGAATATAAGGCGTTACTTAATTAACAAGGAAACCTGAACGAAAAACCTAAATCTATAAATTTCATAGCAATGCAAAATAGGCGTGAAAATAAAATGTATATAAAATATATTAATTAATGTTACCCAACCCTACCAGAGGGTTGGGTTAGGTTGAGTTAGGTATGTGAGCAGAAGCTCATAAATCTTAATCGTACTTAGTCCACTTTTTGAACGTATCTCCGTACTTACTTCTGAATAAACTATTAGTACTGATCGTATTACGTCATTGTTTATTGTGCTCTTCTAATAAAACTCTATAAATCTTGTACCGCATAATGCGCGCGATTCGTGTATACACACGCTAAATAAATGCTTTATATAAACGACGATATGTATGAAAACACACGAGTTCGTAATTGCGCTCTTGAACACCCCGATGAAATGAAGAATTAGGCTATCGCTTATTAGGTACGGAGACGGTAAATTCGAGACACCTACTTTGCTTCGTATCAACGCAGCGTCCCTATGCTAAATGCTCGCGGATAGCGAACACGCATTCGCGCGCAGACGGCCCGTATTCGGATAGAGCGAGTCTCTCGGGCAAATCTCGAGATTAGCGCTAAGTACATCGGCAAGATTCACGACGTCGTCGCAGATAGAGCCGGCGCCCGCGCGTTCGGTTGCTCGCCTTCGCCATTCGGCTCACGTCCCGCATCGTGTTATTTGTTCGGCGAATGTTTATTTGGGCGCGTGATGGCGCAGCCGCGGAGAGATTGCTTGATAACCGCTCCTCATATATTATGCGGACCGCTGCCTGTCGAGGTACGGCGTACGTGGATCCGGTACCTGGTTAACTACGTACGAGCACCGTATTCGTAGTTACGTTGCGAAATGAATTAAACGTTACCATATTTATGTAATTGCTTATTTATTTTATAGGTATTATTGTTTGTTATTAGTTTCGATGTCGAGGCAAGAAAGTCGTTAAATTCATCTCGTCTAAGCTCGGCATGGTTTTGTTGACGTCTGTACGTTTCATGTCTATAATGACAAGATTTAATATTAAAATAATTCATAATTACAGCGTGCCCATATCTCTGTACTAAATTATTTCACTATTGACTACGCAAACCTTTTCTAATTTAAGAAATATTTGTAGGTATTTAAACAGTCTTCTTTCAATGAATTGTGAAGCAGCATCGAACATATCCTATTAATTTACTAGATTAATTCACGTTTAATCAATATCAAATTAAGTTAGCAAATTCTGTAGCATTCCCTGAACGTAAGCCGCTCGTATGAAAAGATACGAACGGTACGCTGAAAAAGACCTGTATTTCGATTCTTGAAGTTTGAAACTCGGCAAACAAGTACGCAATAGCATCGAGCGCTGGAGCGCCCCCGGCCGGGGAGAACTCGAGGCTTACATAAAGAGCTGTATTGAAGCGAAAGTTGGGCCGTAAAACGCTACCGAATCCACCTCGCCGCTTGACGATTTGGGCTCGATGGAAATTACTTCGCGGGTACATGAGACACTCCGGCGCCGTGTTAATTTTGGCAAACTTCTTAATGGCGAAGTTTCGATTGTTATAGCCGTAATCCCGGCGCGATTAAAACGCTGTTTGATCGAGATGCTGCAACGGGCCTAGGCGGGGGCGGCGAGGGCGGTGGCGGATACCGGTGAGCGTTTGCGATTGTTTATGGAGAATTGGTTCGGCGACGCTGGATTCGAATGACTCTCTATTATTGAACTTTCTTCTATTGTCTTCCAAAATGACTCTATAATACATTGTCTGTGATTTCAAAACAATAACTTTTTTTTAATCCGTAGGGTTACGTATACGTTACGAGTATCCAAAAAACCCTTTTTAAAAATCATGTCCGGTGTAATCCCCGGAACGGCAGAGCCGACATCGATGGGGCTCCTACTGAAAAGTAGAAAAGCTTTCTGTGCTACACAGAGGATACTTTTTATAGCAGAAATATTTAGGGTAAGTACCAGCGTAAAAATTTGAAAAACCCTTAAAAATTAGATAATTTTATCAGTGTTGTATCGAAGCTGAAACCGGGTTCAGGATTGAAATTGTAACCAAAATTGAGATTTAGATTGAAATTACTGTGAGAGTCCAGTAAAGGACAGGAATTGGAATTGATAAGGGCATCTGATACTGGAATTGTCGAATCATCAGGATGAAGATCAAGTGGGAGTCAGCGTCATCGGTCGATAAGAATTCGTTCGATATAAGAATTCGTTCTACATCAAATATGGCGGACTTGCAGTCCAAAAATCCTCACTTAATTGGCGGCATTGTCGCTTTTGATAACCACAGACAAAATTTTAATTAGACGATACTCAAAAGAGAGCTATGGGGGCTCATTGATTAAATCGTCTTCAAATCTGAGGTTACCGAGTTCAATCCTTTAATTCTTAAACGAGCCTAATCAAACCGCACCCTTCGCGTCTAGGAGAGTATGTTAAGTTTTAGGTTTGGGAAGTTTTCCTAGCATTAGTCACAACCATGATTAGCAGTTCCCAAATCGCCCTAGGTCCGCATGGACGCCTCAAGGTCCAAGCCACTCAATCTTAATCAAGGTCCAGTATTAGAATCGTCACCAGTAATTTCCGATCTGATTTTCTAAAAATAAGTGATAGTATTAAAAAAAACCTTACATGTTTTATAGATTTGAAAGCTTTAATTTTTTGATTTAAATAATATATATAAGGAATAAAGCAAATAGTTCATGTGGTAAAGTCATACTGTGACTACCCAAGTCTCTACAGCTGCTCAGCTGTCTCTACAGCCAATGGCTCTACGAAAATGGGTTGGTTCAACCAGTGAGATACCTCACTATTACAGAATATAGACCTGAAGTAGCAGCTTCTGATGTTGTATTTCGTCCAATGAGTGAGAGTTGCGGTAATGCACTCCCCCTGCGTCGAATACCCTATTCCTTCCTAAAAGTTTCGGTAGCCCATTCCCTTCCAGCAGATATCTCATTTCTACTTAAAAGTCCAGCAATACATTAGTGACTTCTCCGTGGTTGCGAATGCCCATGGGCGGCTGTGATTACTTCTGGTGGCTCGCATGCTCGTTCGCCTTTTAATAGGCAAAAAAAAATAAACTTTGTGTTCATCGAATTTTATGACATTTATCAAAATTCAAATGAAAACGCAACAAAAAATTCTGTGCTGCAATGCCGGATACAATCTGTTGCGTCATTTTTCAGATACGTCCTACGAACAAAACGAAATGGTATGAATTGTATTTCGATCGAACCGCACCTACCGTTTCTAGCGTAACAAAGTGAACGTTGAAAAATTGAACGAGGTTCAACTTTTAGACACGACCACTAAATCAAAACCATTTTTAAACTGTCTTTTTGAATGTCGTCTTTTTTCCCATTTGTATTCAATTTCAAATTAGCGAATCCCTTATTTTTTTTTAATATACTTATAATAGCTCTATATACTTTTTTAAAATAATAAAAAAATTACAGGGCCTATAAAAGAAAAAGTACTCAATAATCCTATCGAGGAATAAAGTTACTTTCTATATTTATACCAGTAAAACAAAAAAAATCGTTGTCGTCGTTTATTTAAAGTTATTTTTCTTTCGATGAAAAAAAAGATCATTCGATACGTACAGGAAAATAGAAAAAACTTAAGCTTAAATGAATTGAATTGTTGTTGGCAAATAGAAATGTCAGTATCTATCAAACTGATAACCTATCAATTTAAGGTAAGTTGTGACTACCACACTGTTAAAATTTTTTGTAGTAATTTTACAAAAAAGTAATAATATAACTCCGTTTTGTAAATTTACTATACAATTTATTTCAAATCAATTTCGAAAAATTACAAAACATTTGTTGAAATTTACCAAACGATTATCGGAAATTCGCTTAGCAAAATTACCATACAAATAGTGTAATTTTACCAAACAACTTTTTTAGAAAATTATTAGCAATTTCAAAATGATTTATCGTAAATTTACTACACAATTAATTTCAACTCAGTTTAGAAAAATTACAAAACCTTTTTGTATTTGTCTAACAGATGGCAAAGAAGAAGAAAAAGTAAATTATTCTTTTGACGACATACATTAAAATAATAATTAATAAATTATAAGTTCCGCTCATTCAGAATAATGAAAATTTCTAATAAGTACAGTATATTTAACAATTTTAAATCTTTTCAGTTTTATAAAACCAAAAATAAATTGTGGTCAATTGAAAAACCTGATTTACTTGAGAAGACATGTCAAATAACATTTAATTAGAAAAAAAAATACAAATGTAATCGCTATTTAATTTTGTGACGATCTTAACCTCTGGTGAACCGAAAAACTCAGAGATCGAAAAAAATCTGAGTTTAAAATATACCATTTTATATAAAAGTTCTGTCTAAGTCTTAAAACTTTCAATATTTTGTTAACTTTGTGTTGATTAGACTACTAAGAATTCATTCAAAATGTTATGTTAATCTATTGAAAATTATACTGCGTGTATAGTGCAAACGAAAAACATTTAATGATTATAATTTATAATTAAAATTAAAAGTTGTGAACATTTGGACTCGCAATATTTGTAACCCGAAACAAAAAAATTTACTGCAATGGTAACGTATCGCTCTGAAAATGATGATCTATATAGATCTACAGCTGTATACAGCTTTTTTAAAGACGGTTTGAAAGTTCAGTTTAGATTTCAATACTAGAAAATTTTATAAGTTTTCAATGATTTCATGGTAACTTCAATATTAATATATTTTTGTAACAAAAAAAAATATTTCAGATCAGATTGCAAACAGTTATTGTGAATTTTAGAACCGTTCGATTTAAAACTAATTAATGGTTTGAAAAATCACAATGTATGATGCAATTTCGAATTTGCGATATAAAAATAATAAAATTATTGGTTAATTTTTAATATTTTCATAGTAATTTTATCTTCTACATTTTTTCATAATTCCAAAAAGTATTGTGTATGAAATGATAAACAGTTTGAAATTAATCGAAAGTTATAATTTATATTATAAACAAAATTATACATGTACAATAGAAATGAAAACTTTTCTTAGAATTATAATACATAATACAATTTTCAAATCTGCGTTATAAAATGATGAAATTGGTTGTAGATCCTTAATAATCCCATTTGAGCTTCAACATTTTTCGAAATTACATAAAAAGTATTGTAAATCAAATTACAAACAATTTTTGTGAATTTCAAATCATTTTGTTTGGAATTAAACAACAATTGTAGAAAATTATAATACGTGTTAGAGAAGTAAAAACTTTTGGTAGAATTACAATACGTAATGCAATTTTCAAAATTGTGTTACAAAATAATAAAATTATGTAAATTCTTAATGACTCATACTAATTTGAGTTTCAGAATTTTATGTAATATCACAAAAAAATGCTTTGTAAATGGAATTACAAACAAACAATTAATTTCTTGTAATTATACAACATTTCATTGGAAATTCACCAACAGTTAGGAAAAATTACAATACGCTTAGGGTTATTACACAAAGGTTCCAAAATTACAACTCATGATAGTAAGTTCTTTCACATGTCTTGAAATTTTACTCGAATTGTATTATGTTTTGTATTAGTATACATTGATTTGAAATTTTTCTCATATTTGTTTTGTAAAACAATTGTAATTTTACAAAAAAATTTAACAGTGCAATTTTTAAAGATCGGTCATTAATATGTGCAGAACAATGTATTATGAAAATATTCGAATTAAAAAACATATTTGGCGTATAAGACAAAAAAGCGACATACAGAAATGAGAGAAGTGAGAATTAATAGCTGATATTAACGGGCCTTTTAATCTGTCTGGATGACAGTTGTCATTTAATTTTTATTTTATTATGAGACAGTTATTACACTATCGTGCCACTCATAAAATCATGATTTGTTTAATTTTAAAATTAAATATATGTATTACTAAATATATTGTTGGAAACAGTTTTTGAAATTAGAGTATTTTTTTACATACAAAAGCTGTATGTACATATTTTTGGGCAATGATAATAGAAATATAAGAAAATAGTATATTTTCCTCGAATCTACACCCACGGTTGCTCTGGACTACTGGACCTATTGCAGGATGTGTTTTATCTTCTCATTTGCGTGTGAGTTATTACAATTTTTCAGGACAAGAACGACAGTAACGACACAGAATACAAATAAAATAAAATATTTAATGTTAGGCTAGCAAACACTCCTATATACTAGACATTATTTCTTAGTTCTTCGAAAGAATATCTCTCTAGTTCTACAAATGTTCAAAATCTAATCTTGCGGTGAGTCTGGTGACCACATTTATAAGGCGTTTTTAAGGTTCAATTCGAAACGACATAGAAAAGTCGACAGAAATGTAAATAAACAAAACATTTGTATTCATCGTTGCACAACGAATTGATAAAACACGTTTAAAATTATTCTGTTTCATTGACTTACTTAAATACAAGGCTCACCTTTGACTGTGCTTCTTTCAAAACATTAGAAAGATTTCTTATTAATTTTACAAAAATTTATGATAGGAAATTCACTAAGTGCCGAGTTTATTTTATAAAATTTCAAGTGAACCGGAGTCGCTTATTCCCTTTGTGACGTGTTCAAAACAAGTTGAAAAGCTCTCGTATATTTTGTAGTATGACCATTTAGTGTGTAAAAAGTTAAAATTTTACCGTCACATGCTACTTGATACAAATATAACAAAATATATGATAGTCGTAACTGACTATTTTTTAAAAATTAGAATAAATATAATCTATGTAATTAAGAAAATAAAAAAAAATTCTTATTTGTAGCATATGTATATGATAATATGTGTTATTATAGTCCACCTGATATCATCGCAAATGTATTGACTTGAATTTGTACCTTTTCTTGATTTCATATTTTTTAGCGACAGCGAATTTAAAATATTAAGTTTTTTTAGCAGTCGTATTTAGGGCCAAAAGGCGTTAGGTTATTTTTATCAACTTTATTTTGTACAGATAAATGTGCTCAAGAGTCAAATATCAAATCATATTATTAAAATATAATAAAAAAATAAGTACATTACACAAATCAAACTAAAGACTTTCTTTAATTTTTATTTTAATTCTCGACGGTTACATTGTATTTGTTAGTTGCTATTTATTTATATTATCATTTCTAGTAATCTCTGGCGATTCTTATATATTTAGATCTGTATATTTGACATTGTATAGATTAAAATTTTCGTTTATATTATTCATTCACCATTAATCATGCTGATGGTAATTAGCATCTTGAAATTTTTTGTAATTTTTTATTTTTTTTAAATAGTTAAAGCGCTTGGTTTCTTGGTTTATATCAATAATGCAGCGACGTAAAGGTCACTCTAATTTTGTTTTGGCAATCTTGTATCACTCCACTGCAGATCTACATCTTTTTTCTCCCAATTTAAGAGGCTTAAAACTTAAATCCCCTGTGTTGGCCCATTCATGGGTCGGGCGCTGCTAATGGAAAATTCACCAATGTGGTAAAAACGTCTAAAAAACCCTTAAAACGCTCTCATAGGCAGGAAACTAGTGAATTATACACACAAGAATAGTAATTATACACACACCCATTCAAACGCATACTTATGTCTTGCTGAAAATTATCAGAATATTATTTTCATGGGAAATCATCGACATTTTCTGAAAACGCCATTTCTAAAAGCAATGGCTAATTCAAATGAACAAACAGTTTTCACAGCGAAACGCTACAGATAAATAAAAATATTAAATGCAAAATAAACACCACTCGCAATTATACAAAATGTTATAATGCGGGCGATCGTCTTAAAAATAAGCCAATCGTCACACTCGTGGTCACCCCGCCCGGGACAAGCAGCAGTGAATGTTGGAACTCCTCAAAAGTGCACACTCGCGGGTCTATCGCGGAAGTTCAGTGATAAAAAGGCCGGGCGCACGCCCCCGCTGACACTCTAAGATGCTGGCGGCCGCCGCGCCCGGCCTCCGCGGATATTAGTCTGGAACGGTCTGCTTCCAGGCCAATATCCGTTCTTTGGTTTGCTTCATTAGAATCACGCAGCTGTAATCCATTTCATGTTTTATTGTGATTATTTTTGTAAGAATAGAATATTTGAATTAAATATATTATTAGGCATTAAATCACCTTTTTACCATTTTTGATTTAGTTTTGTTAAGAATTGAAGTTAAACTTAAAAAAAAAAAACATTAATCTTCATCACCTAATATCTCGTTTATTTCTTAAATATAACAATATAAGTTTACAAGTCAAAGCCATAGGATATTAGTGTTAAGCTATAACATTTATTGTATCGATGACATTTTATATAATTTTTTTGTTAATACTTTCCGCCCAAAGGAATGAAAAATCAAATTTCCTCAAACACGCCTACGTTTAAATGTAGCTTTTTAAACATTTTTGCCGAATGTTAAGAAATATATTGTAACTGTTTTTCGATATGTGCACGTTACGAGTTTAACGGCGGATTACAGCAATAGTAAAAACGTAATTCGTAAAAGTAATCTGTAAGATTTGCCAGATGATGTGTGGACAAACTGTCAGTCTTACGAATTACGGTCGTTTTTACTTTTGGTCCAACCCGCTGTAAATGCTTTAGGCTACAGGAACACAAAACAACAGGGAATGTATCGCTATAATTATATTATCTCCGTATTATTCTTGCATTTATCACTATGACGTCATCGTTCATTCATAGACAATTGTATAGTTGCCAATTTCGAAGCCAAAAAAAAATTTGAATTCGATAGAGTTATTTATAAAATTATATAATGCCACTGTTTGACCTATGTCTTCGTTACTTGTAAGATATATATTTTCGAATACGTTTATTTTGTTACTTACTTTCATGTCATTTCAGTTTACTGTATAAGCTATTACGTAATAAGAATTGCTATTGCATATAGTAATTTAGAGAAAAAATATATCATTTTTTTAAAAACGTACTTAAGATTACCAACACAAAATTGCTTTTCAAATACTCCTCATTGAAATTACACTAAATTGAGAAGAAACAAATTTGTTAATAGCAACGTCGATTAGTGAATTAGACTAAACTATATGATTATCATATTTTTATTTTATTTTACAAGTTATTTTATGAGAGTTATCTAATGGTATCACACATGATAAGGTTTAAATTACACATTTTTTGGCATACGTAATGCAATTGTCCCCTATCTCTCTCGACGTTCAAAACTATACATATTGCAATCTTGAAAAAAATATATGCAATAATAGCTTCATTACAGTACAGAAAGATATATAGTATAATTTTACGGTTCCTCACTACAATAATAGGAACTTTAATAAGATAATTCATATGTACATTTTTTAAAGCATTTTCAAGTGGCAAACAAATCTGAGCCACCAGAGTGTAAGTGGTCACCACCACCTATGGACCTTCACAACCCCAGAGGAGTAATCACTCGTTCCCGGCATCTTGAGTAGGGATAGACTATCTGATGGCAGTGTGGTGATGGAAAGAAAGTGAGAAATGCAAAGGGGAGTGGGCCACCGAAACTCTCACTCGCTGGACGAAATGAACAGCGAAAGCTGCTAGTTTACATATGTTTTCTATGACAGTGTGGTATTTTACCGATCGGTTCTCTATCATTTTACGCTCTTGCAGCTAAGTCGATCGGTGCACCGCTTTGCAATTAATTTCCCTGTCTTTGCTACCGATGTGTTTGCTACAATTCATCTTCTAAAAGCTATACATTCTCGACCGACTTTTTTTTATCTGGAAACTCATCGGTCGACTGCTATTGAACTTTCATCGAACTCTGAACTTTTTATCTACTGATCGAAGACGACGCGCAGCAGTAACCACAGCTCATATATTAAAATTACGTCCATCCACTGTAAGGACTGAATTATGAGAATTATATGTTTTTTTTTACGACCTAAGATGGTAATTGTATATTTGAAATATAATAATTTTAGCTTCCCAAAATGTTGAACCTTATCTATCTTTCCGAAACTGCTGTACCGAAAATTATAGGAAATAGGATATAATTGTAAAATCTCGATTTTGCTGCATATTTATATGTAAATCTATTACATATATTACAATGAGACATTAAGTTTCATTAATAGAAATTTTAATACCTCTTTTGTTTGGATGGTCGGTAAACAATACACGCTTTGGATAATTGGAGGTGCAACAAAGAAATATCTGTTGAAAAACATGCGCTAGATTTCCATATGAACCTGATTTGCTTCCTTTATGATAAGAAAATAGGAAAATTATAACTTGCTTATCATTATTTAACATTTTATAAATCATGCTTGTGTCATTGCTTGAGGTCAATTCTATCTACCTGTTCGGTTTTTACGTGATCGATGCCCTTCTGAGAAAATGTGTGAAGGTCAGGGTAGATTTTAAAATTTTTCCGTATCATAAAGGTCGAAGCCGTATGACTGGCCGATTACAGCATTAATCCGATACCGGAACTCAGCAGTCAACAAATAACAAGAAATCCATCGAGCGCGACATTGTCAGATGAATAAATATCAAGAGAGATTATTAGTGCCCGAACCCGAGAAACGTTGTCGCTTAGGGCGGCGCGTTGGCGGCGAGCGGGGGCGGGCGGACATTGTTTATCGGGCGCCCCGCCCCCGCCCGCGCCACCCGCCCCGCGCTCTCCGTCTATTAGGCAGTTATTAGCCGAGGGTCGCCTCACGTGCCCCGCTCCCTCGACGTCGTCTAATTGAAAACTAGTTGCTTTGATAATTGATAAAAGCTAACTTATTGATTGGGGCGGACTGTCTTCTCGGCCGATCGTCTTCGACAAACGTTTCAAAGTTTTATTTAGATACTTACGACAAACCACAACTAAGTATCTAATAAATAGTATTTATTGCATTCGCTGATATTGAATACTATTTGAACTGTGCGAATAATTTGCACTATATCTTGATTAGCCACCGAATGTTAACGAATACGCAATAATATGGAAATGAATAAATGCGAGTATTAGTGACGGTTGTCATTAGTATGTTAAAATCTGATGTGAACTCGATTTTTGAAAATCCAACTGAAAACATTTATCAAAATTTTTCAATTTCCATAGTGAACAGTTAAAAATTGAAATCATACAACTTTTGTCGTATATGATTTTTTGAACATTTTTTCTTTACAGAAATCTTTCGAAAAAATTTGGCAAATAATAATCGTTTTCTTTTTAGTTGCCAGTTTCACTGAATCAACTAACTCGTGAAAAAGTCACATACAATTCTCAAAGTCAAAAAGCGTGTCTTGCCGAATATAACCTTACCCATTGAAACGACTGACCTTGCGCTTTATTAACGGTCATAAAAACCAATTTCTTTATCGGGCTTTCCGATAGAGCTGGTATTTTTTCAAAGTCTATACATTTCAGTTGGAGTGCAACCTCCCTAGACTCCCAATTTTGTCTGACGGTCCGCTCTATTATCCGTCAAACTGTTAGTGGAATAACTTCAGTAAGTGAGCGGTAACAAAAGCTGAATCACTGTGCAACTAAGACGTCACAAAGAGATTTTAATACATGATTATGTCCAAATTTCTACATATATAATGCAATATAAGTAACCTATTAAAAAAAAATCAACCATGACTTTAATAGAATGCCGCCTAAAGCGACAAATTCTATTAAACTGTTGTCGAGTTTTAAGTAAAGTCGCTTAAAACTTAATTTTATCGTTCACCACAGAACACATTCGAATTCTCATAAATTCACAGGTATACACATATTGGATCTGAAAAATCTGTGCATTGGAAAAGTTTCCCTTTCAGAACTTCCGTTGTCAAAGCGCCACCACTTATCGCCGGTAGAGTTGCAGCGAATGAATATAAAGACAACCCCGATCGGGAGACTGCCGTGGACGCGAATCGACGCCGGCGCCGCCTCTGTATATACCTGCAGTAACTTTTCTAATAATCAGCGTTGACGGCGCCCCCTCTCGTCTGTTTAGATTGCCAGGCATTATTCTACTTAAATTCTTTTATCAAATGTAAATGTATATACCTTGCGTCCTGATATCAATCACATTGTTGTGAGATATATTATGAAGAAATTATAGTATATTTAATTTAATATTCGTTAGTTACGATGTCTCTCTTATGAGATTTGCTTATGGCACTTAAAGCTAAAACATTCATGGTTATAATTATTCAATAATAACTGATCGCTGGCTTTTAGGTAGTCACACCTTATGTGAGATTTTATTCAAGTTTGGTTCTTAAAATACATTCGCCTGCGTGGAAAAGGTATGCATTTCATTATGAAATCCCGTTGTCAATTTGATTTGAGGTGAAATCGATGCGATTCCGTCTCAATTTGTTTTTGAGATCGTATTGATCTTGAATGCTGTGGATTGACAAAAGGGTGGAAATAAAAAGTTGTACGGAGAAGAAATATGGCAGAAAGGCGATTCTCGGGCCATGTGGAAACTGTCACATGAGGCATTTTTAAAGAGTCATACAACAGAATATGAATTTAATAGAATAAACTTAATAATCAATAATGAATTAGTGTGGTCATTTGACATTCATCATTTCATACGAAATGATGAATGCCAAACGAAAACACTAGTTCAGTATACTCAATTTCTAAGCTGTGGCTATTGTCAAACGGCTTTTATGCGACATGCAACAGGTACACCCTAGCACGCGATACTAATCGTCACATGTTAAATTTTAAAGCTCTCAATATGACGAAAAACACCTTATTTTAATGAAATCACGACTAACAGTCGCCCCATTAGTCTCATCCCACGGTCTTTTTATTCCAGGTTGAAAGGCTTTAAAGCTCCACATCTTCAGTTTTAAATATTATAAGTATATTGTCCTGCATATTAAAAATTTATCAAACTAAACAAAAACTATTTTAAATTTCCATAGGTCAGGGAGACTGCACACACTTATCCATCATTTGACATGTTTCATCATTTTGTTTATGGAATATTACGGAAATTTCGCATTTTAAAACTTGTCTAATGTGACAATTTCCTCATGGCCCTAGAATCGCCGCCTAAAGATCCTTTTTTAAATCCAGTACTCAATATCAATTGTTATGTAGTCATATTATGAAAAACTGCACAAGCATTTTTAATACCTTATTAATTTTGAACAACATACTTTTAGTAAAAAAATGGTCACATAACTGTATGTAAATAGAGTGCGTATTAAAGTGCCAGCCAATGTCACATTTTAAGACTTGTATGACATACTTCTTTGAAGAAAAAGATGGGTCAAGGATTTTGGGCGGTCATTTATTATGTTTTTGACATTTAAGCTAACCGTTTACAGAATAATTATATGAATTTACAAATATTTTGGATAGATATTTGAAAAAAAATATTTTTTTTAAATGCATGATTATTTTTCTCAATAAAAGAGGCGAACCCCTATTTGTACTGTTACTATTGCCTAGACCTTGTACCTGAGTATAACTTTAGTCCACGTAAGAAGAGACTTTTTATACTGTAACTCATATCCTTAATGTTATCGATGTATAGAAATTCAAAGTAAGGCCACACACTTGTAACGTTTTTACACACGCTGTGAAACTCTTAGATTAGTTGTCATTAGTTAGCAGGAATTTCGAAATGCCATCCATTTTACATGTAATAGTATTGAAGTATATATTAAACTTATATGATGTTAACTAACTAAAACTCGGCAAGTATCACATCAATATAATAAGACTTTGTCTGCGGCTGAT